>CM038638.1:36177430-36317430 GCA_021554675.1 Leuciscus idus | reverse complement strand
GTTATGGCCTTGGTGCTGCCCTGTTGCAAGACCACGATGGAGAGTTGCGGCCCGTTGCCTTTTGCTCGCGCACACTCACTGAAGCGGAGAAGAGGTATTCGCAGATCGAAAAGGAGTGTCTGGCATCTGTCTGGGCTTGTGAACGGTTCGCCCGCTACATCCAAGGTATGGGCCGGGTCCGTTTACAAACTGACCACAAGCCATTGGTGCCATTGATCAATTCATACGATCTGGACAAAACGCCACTACGATGTCAGAGACTGCTTATGCGCCTCATGCGATTCAATGTCACTGCTGAACATGTTCCCGGTAAGCAGCTAGTAGTCGCAGATACGCTCTCCAGACATCCACTGAAAGACAGCTACGTGCCTGAAACAGAAATGCAAGTAAAGGCATATGTGAACACTATAGTGGCTAGTAAGCCAATCAAGTCACCCAAGCTCGAGGAAATTCGCAGAGTCACACAAAGCGATGCTGAACTTCAAAAAGTAATCACATTCATCAGAAAAGGGTGGCCTCGCAAAATGGCGGAGGGCTCACCACTGCGTGGATACTATGCAGCCAGAAGTCACTTATCAGAGTCGGACAGTCTGGTCCTATACCACGACCGCATAGTAGTTCCAGCAGTACTCAGAGCTGGGGTCCTGGACCAACTGCACGAAGGTCACCAGGGCCTCACCAAGTGTCGGGAGCGAGCCAAGTTGACAGTTTGGTGGCCAAACATTGGAGCACAGATCACAAACAAAGTGAAATTATGTGACTTTTGCAGAGAGCACAAACCTACACAAAGACGTGAACCACTGGTAACCACTCCCCTGCCCAGTGGCCCATGGCAAAGGATTGCTGTTGACCTGTTCGAGTTAGAGGGTAAGACTTTTCTTGTCGCTGTCGATTACTTCTCTAGAGATATTGAGATTGCTTCCCTCACCACCATTACCAGCAAGCAGGTTATTAACAAGCTCAAGCACATTTTTGTGAGATGGGGCATCCCGCTAGAACTGGTCAGTGACAACGGGACACAGTTCACATCAGCAGAGTTCCAAAATTTCAAACAGAGGTATGGTTTCACTCACATTACCTCCAGCCCACATTATCCACAGTCGAACGGAGCGGCAGAAAGGGCTGTTCAGACTGCCAAGTACATCCTCAAACAGCCGGATCCCTGCTTAGCCCTTATGGGTTATCGCTCTACACCAATCGCAGCAACAGGTGAAAGTCCAGCACAGCTCATGACTGGTAGACAAATCCGTACTACTGTTCCGGTCCTAGAAAAGACATTGCTGCCACGTCCATTCAATCCGGATCAAGTCTACATGAAGGACGCAACAGCGAAAGGTTCATACAGATTCTACTACAACCGCAGGCATTCGGCACGCGTGCTCCCTGAACTTCACCCTGGTCAAACTGTTAGAGTGAAGCTCGATGGGGAGAAGGGATGGACAACACCTGCCAGGGTCATCAGTAAGTCCAATGAGCCGAGATCCTACCTCGTGGAGATGGGCAATGGGAATGTGACCCGTCGGAACAGGCGTCACCTCCAGACGGTTCCTGAGACCGAACCTCCTGCGGAACAGCAATGTGCTCAGCCTACAGAGTCTCAGCAGGACAGCGGTTCCCCACCGACAGATGTAACTGCGCTGCCGGAATCACCAGTGAGTCAGCTACCTGCCACCATATACTCCTGTGAGAAGAACTTCCAGGGGCCGTGAGATAAAGGTGCCTCTTAGGTTTCAGGACTGATATGACATGTTCAAAAGGGCAGAATAATCCCTTTCAGGACTGAGGGTAGTCTACCCCTGTGACGTCCTGCACCGTTCTGAGACCATTTGCAAAAAAAAAAAAAAGGGAAGATGTTATTTTGATAAAGTTGTTGCATTTATTTTGTTACATTGTTTAAGAAAATGTAAGATTTAATTAATATTGCAAAATGCAGATGTTTGGGATCTTGTTATTGCTAACTTTCAAAAAGGGGGAGATGTTGTGAGATTGTCTTTTGTCCATGTTAAGCTACCGTAGTTTGGGTATGCTAACCGCTGGAGGGCATTGTATTACTGTTATCGATAGAGTCCAATGCATGGCTTATATGCTACTCTGTGCTATAGCTAAATAAAACCCTCTTTAATGAAGACCACGACCCGTGTCTTGCCTCATATCATGACAATGGGAAAGTTGTGTTTGTGCAGGACGTCCTCATGGAAGTTGTATTCAGCTTTTAATGTTGTTTATATGTCTATGTGGTGTTTTTAATATGCTTTAAGACAAAGCATGTGTAGATTCATAAGTCGACAGCATTGCTGAGTATTTCCTCCTTAAAACTGCAGTGAACCAAAGACAGTCTCAAAAACACGAAATCGCTGGTGTTTCTGACGTCACAAACTACCTTGTAACCAATCAGATCAACGTGTGATCGTCAACCAGTGGATCTCTGAGCTGAGTGAGTGAGTGGAGGCGGGGCTCATTTGCATATTCATAGAGCCGCGCATACTAAATGAGGCAAGGGTGTCGAGTTACAGTCAAGATATTTTAAGGCATGAAGACGTTTTCTAGGAAAAAACATTTAAATATGTCATTTTGGTGATCAAAGATGAGTTTTAAGAGATAAATAAATAAATAAAATGATTGACGACAGCGGGAATTTAAAATGTGTGTCGATGCTCACAGTTTCCCGATTAGTTTTGAAAGATAATAGTGCATTTCATTCTGACTGGTTGCATAAATTGGTAAGTGTTTGCATAAACTGTCTTAAGAACTAGTTTGACCAACAAGATATAATTAGTCTTACTTTTCAGATTTTTTAAATTGTAAAAAGTTATGAACAAAAAAAACTACAACTTCAAACAATTTATGCTACTTTTCCTTTAAGACTGGGCATAACTTTTTAGTCAGTAATATAAAATAGTAAATTGGTCTAATTTGAATATGAAAAGTTAGACCGATTATCCCTTGACTAACTGCTGGTCGAAGTCGTTGTGTAAAAAAAATTGAAAAAAATAAAACCCCAAAATATATATATTTTGCAAAAACAAGAAAGCAATAAAAATATATTTTTATATAATAATATTATTATTATCATTGTTATTATTAATAATAAAATATGTCTGGCTCATATTGCACACCCAAAAATAAAACAATAAGATTTTGCTAAATATGTATTTCTTTTTAAGGCCATATTTTTTTACAGTTACATAACAGTTTATATACTGTGTATATATATATATATATATATATATATATATATAAGAAACAAATGTAATTTTTCTGCAGAATATTTCAGCCTTCATCAGGACAGATGCCTTGAATTAATGGAGTTATAGTTTAGTCAGCGCTTTAATATGACTTTAATCTGAATTTGAATATTTTGCCCCCAAGAGAAATTCGATTTATTTAATTTTCTCTTCAAGCAATTAGATTCCATCTTTCCCCGATTATTTGTGATATTTGATCAGCTCTCATCTCCTCCGCTCAGTGTTGTCCAGGAGAGAGCTGAACCGTGCGACGGCAGATTCACTGATATAAACGCTCTGTCTCTGATAGATGATGATCTAATACGATTCGCGTTTGTTGATTTTGAGTCTGCGACATTTTTATTCTCAGGTCCGGCCGAGGAACGCTCTGATCCGCGGCACGTCTTTTGTGGCCGTTATCTGATGTGAAAAGGTCACGGTTGCTGTGTGTTTTTCAGCTCAACAGGGTGAGAAATGAACACCCGCCAGACGCCAAACACAGGTGATCGTGTTCTATCTCGAGTCACTCGAGCGGGTGACCGGCTCACACTGACCTTTCACATTCTTCAACGCCGAGACAAGGTCTTAATGAAGTAGCATTTGAACTAGTTTTACATGCATATCTTTATTTGAAGCCATATGAGTCCCTTGATGATGTTTTCAGGCTCTACTAGATCAGGTTTTCCTGCTTGAATGTTGATTATTCTCCTCATATTCTCCATTGTTGCGGCTCGTCTCTTCCCAGTCTGTCAGTAACGCTCTGTTTACTTCCTGTCTCTATGAAGCCCCTCCTCCTGAAAAGCACACTGTGCTCTGATTGGTCGGCTGGAGCAGTGTGTTGTGATTGGTTGAGCGCTTCGAGTGTGTTTGGGAAATGTCCCGCCCCTTACCATAACCACCAGTTTAACACACTACTAACTAACTCAACCAGGCCCCGCCCCTTTATTCTGCGCATTAATTATTATAATGAGGAATATTGTGACGTGTTCGTTCCCGGAAGAAACTCACGACTACAATGGAGGCAATTTACTTTTATTTATCAAGGCCGCATTAAATTGATCAAAAGTGACAGTAAAGACATTTATAGTCTTACAAAAAAATATATTTCAAATAAACGCTGTTCTCTTGAACTTTCTATTCATAAAAGAATCCTGGAAAATAAAATATCTCACAGTTTTCACAAAAATATCATTGTTTTCAACACCGATAATAATCATAAATGTTTCTTGAGCATCAAATCATCATATTAGAGTGATTTGTGAAGGATCATGTGACACTGAAGACTGGAGTAATGATGCTGAACATTCAGCTTTGATCACAGGAATAAATTACACTTTACTATATATTCACACAGAAAACAGCTGATTTACATTAGAATATTTCACCATTTTTACTGTATTTTGATCAAATAAATGCAGTCTGTAAAAATATCTGTTTTGTACCATTGTAATACACTGACAACCACCAATCACAGTGGAGATGAGAGTCACATGATCAGTCAAAGCTCATCACAAGCAGCTTTTCCACAAGATAATTAATACTAATATACAGAAGCTGCACAGTGTCACACACACACACACACACACACACACACACACACACACAGAGTCTCCTGTGTCTGAGTCTGATCGGCTGCTTTTGTTTCTGCTTTCTTCATGCTTTTCAAATCCTCCTCCTCCTCATTTTAGCCTGATAATGTCATGCGGGAGAAGATAAAAAGATTCCTCCGCTCCGACTGCTCTTTTGTTTGCAAGATAAAATTCAGCCAATCTGAATGCCATAATAAACAGTCTGCATGCGAAATGAATCTAGATGTGTATCTGAAACACTGGCGCAGAATGACGAACCGTGTGCCTTTCCAGAGGACGAATCTTCGGATTAGCAACTTAAAATGCTCCTGTTCTACTTTTGCAGCAGTTTATATTTTCCCTATATGTATAGAAAGCCTTCATGTATAGTGCATTATAAAGGTGTTCATAATGTACATTATAATGCATTATATCTTTTCATATGCAAGTGTAGCTAAAGTCAAAGTACTTTCATTTTGTTTTTAAGCAGTTTCAAACATCACAATAAACACCATCAACACTAAATATGAAGAGTGATGCATAAAATAAGATGAACACTAACATAATTATGCTAACACTTTACTTGCCTGTATGTAATGGATTATAGATGTATTTTAAATGCATTAATTATGCACCTTACAATGCACTGTAATGAATAACTGTAATCAGAGTTATAAAACGTTATAATATTCATCTATTCATTGAACACACATTTAGAAAGTATAATGCATTAAAAAAAACATGATAAACAACCAGATGTTACAAGAAATCTGCAAATATTATAATGCATTTTAACTTCCTCAACGAGAAACAGAATATGAGGGTTTGACAGGACTTTATAAATCAAGACTTGATTGGATGGAGACCGTCAGGCTACAATATTATTGGCTAATATTATTTTTCCCCTCCCCCTCAGCCTCGATGACATCATCAGAACAGGAAATGCTGTTGCATTTCAACGAAAGATTATGCAGAGATTAATTTATGTCTTCAGAGTAACGTAACTGATACATCAATCATAAATAGACCAGGAACATGAATTAAGAAGGTAAATGACTGACTTCTGTCTGTGTTTTTGCTGTAATGTGTCGCTCTGGACTCTCTGACCTCACTTTTCATCTGTTTCATTGAACATGTTACGGACGCTGCTATTTCAGGCCTGTTGAAGCATCAGAGCGTGAAGCATCAGCTTTAGCTGCTCGGTTAAAGATGAACTATTACTGCAAAGTCTTGATGTTGTGTTTCAGGCTCTACTAGAACAGGTTTTCCTGCTTGAATGTTGATTATTCTCCTCATATTCTCCATTGTTGCGGCTCCTCTCTTCCCAGTCTGTCAGTAACGCTCTGTTTACTTCCTGTCTCTATGAAGCCCCTCCTTCTGAAAAGCACACTGTGCTCTGATTGGTCGGCTGGAGCAGTGTGTTGTGATTGGTCGTGATTTTAAGTAGTAAAAATGATTGATTTCTGAGAACCTCCTAACCCTAAATATGAGCTCTAGTGATGATGCTTAGATGAACAAGGTAATGTTTATTGTTTAAATCCCTGAAATTAAAGGCTTTACACAAACACACACTCACACACACACACACACTCACACACACTTACAGAATCTTCATGAACAAGTTAGTTCAAATTAGTTAAGCGCTTGAGTCCTGAGGTCTGTAATAACTTAGGATTGTAGTGACGGTTTAGTTGACAGTGTTTCTTGGTTTAGTTGATGGTTTAGTTGATGGTTTAGTTGATGGTTTAGTTGACAGTGTTGATGGTTTAGTTGATGGTTTAGTTGATGGTTTAGTTGATGGTTTAGTTGACAGTGTTTCTTGGTTTAGCTGATGGTTTAGTTGACAGTGTTTCTTCTGATTTGTGTCGTTCCAGCGCTGAAGAAGGGTCGTTTCTGGATCACCCCTGACCCGTACCACAACGACGACAACATCCAGATCGGGCGCGAGGTGAAGATCTCCTGCCAGGTGGAGGCGACTCCTCCCGAGGAGCTGCAGTTCAGCTGGCTGAAGAACGGCCGGGCGTTACGCAGCTCCGAGCGGATGGTGATCACACAGACCGATCCCGACATCTCACCCGGAACCACCAACCTGGACATCATCGACCTGAAGTTCACCGACTTCGGCACCTACACCTGTGTGGCGTCGCTGAGAGGAGGAGGCATTCCTGAGATCAGCATCGATGTTAATATCTCGTCTACTACTGGTGAGTCTCAGATCCGACCTGGGTCACACACACACACACACACACACGCACGCACACACACACACACACACACACATACCTGTACTCGCGCAGACAAACACACACTCGCGCAGATAAACACACACACACACACACACACACACACATACGCACACACTCCCCAACACACACACACACACACACACAGACACACAGGCTGTCAGCTGATTGGCCGTGGGCGTGTCCCGTGATTAGGCTGTCAGCTGATTGGCCGTGGGCGTGTCCCGTGATGAGGCTGTCAGCTGATTGGCCGTGGGCGTGTCCCGTGATGAGGCTGTCAGCTGATTAGCCGTGGGCGTGTCCCGTGATGAGGCTGTCAGCTGATTGGCCGTGGGCGTGTCCCGTGATGAGGCTGTCAGCTGATTGGCCGTGGGCGTGTCCCGTGATTAGGCTGTCAGCTGATTGGCCGTGGGCGTGTCCCGTGATGAGGCTGTCAGCTGATTAGCCGTGGGCGGCTGAGGGCATGTCCTGTGATGAGGCTGTCAGCTGATTGGCCATTGGCGGATGTAGGCGTGTCTTTTAGGATCATCTGCTCATCCGCTGCAGTGCTTCTGAAGGACCAATTAAAGCTCTTAATAAAAGCGTTTAGAGGAGATTACGCTGCACATGTGCCAGAACATTCACGCTGTGGAAATGTTTGGACTGAGAATGAGCCCAGAACATTCAGCGCTTGAACACAGCAGAGCCGAACACACCTTTCCTGCAGTCAGAGAGAGAGAGAGAGAGAGAGAGAGGGAGAGAGACAGAGAGAGAGAGAGGGAGAGGGAGAGAGAGAGAGGGGGGGAGAGAGACAGAGAGAGAGAGAGGGAGAGGGAGAGAGAGAGGGGGGGGGGGAGAGAGAGAGAGAGAGGGAGAGAGAGAGAGAGAGAGAGAGAGAGAGAGGGAGAGAGAGAGAGAGGGAGAGAGAGAGAGAGAGAGAGGGGGAGAGAGAGAGAGAGAGAGAGAGAGAGAGGGAGAGAGAGAGAGATAGAGGGGGAGAGAGAGAGAGAGAGAGAGAGGGAGAGAGAGAGAGAGAGAGAGAGAGAGAGAGAGAGAGAGAGAGAGAGAGAGATTGAAATCACCTTTATTTACGACATAGGTAAAACCAGTCTGTGTTACCACTAAACATCTGCATTACAAAATCTCAATTACGAAAAACACACAAACAAACAAAATAAATAAAAATAAAGATAAAAAAGACAACAAAATGACTTAAAAAGTCAACATTAAATCATCATTTTCATTAACTGTGCATAACACTCCATTTATGGCCCAAGTATTCACAAACACTGGTAAGCACCCAACCAATTTATAGTATGCATATTCTATCCTAAGCCTTGATGCTACCAAACCCTTGAACATCATCAAAGGATCTAAAGTATCTTTGCCAAGCATCTTATTTTTCCTTGTTTTCCAAATAGTGAGTTTAGCAGTTCCAAACACAAAATTTAGTAAAACCAAAACATGTTTACGACTAGCAAAATACTTTGGCCCAAAAATAAACAATTGAGGAGATAAATCTTCACCTAAAGATGATACCCATTGAGATAAAAAGGAGAATAAATTACCCAACCGTACACATTGCACAAAGAGATGAAAAATAGTTTCGTTTTCAGAACAAAATAAACAACCCACCTCTACATTTGGATTGAGGTGCACCACATGTCTGTTCGTAGCTATTGCACTGTGTACAATCCTCCATTGTAAATCACCAGTCCGTTTATCAATGGGGCGTTTATACAGTGACCGCCAGCTACCTTTGGGGGAGATATCCACTCCAAAAAAATCAATCCATTTAGATGACTTTACTCCGGAGAGAAGATGTGTATTGGTCACCTTCACACAAGTCACATACAGAGCTTTTTTCCCAACAGACTCAAAAGTATCCAGCTGAGGAGTTTTGAAAGACAATATGAGATTTTTCTCCTCCTGCCATCCCCTTACGTCAGCAGCTATCATCAATGATGGGAAATCATAGTCACATCCAGCCATCCACTCTTTGATATGGTTAGAGTTGTTGATAAAAAGTATCTGATCATAGTTCAGTTCTCCAAGTACTTCATCAGTAACTTGTTTCAAAAATCGAATAGATTTTATCCCTGTTCTCTCACTCAGGGTCTCCGAACTAATGCTTAAAATGTGTCCAAGTTTTACACATCCAACAGCTATCAGCCGTGATGACACATTAACAGAGCATAGGTGTCTAGAAGATAAAAAGGGGTTCTGGAACAATGGCTCCTCCATCAGCCAAAACCCTGCATGTAATCCAGCAGGTCTTGAGACAGAGAAAACTTTCCATGCTTCCATCACAGATCTGTAGAAGGGAGTCAAATCTGTAAGAGTTGATTCATTCAGATTCAATAAAAAGAGATGTTTGTCAAGTCCCATGTTGCCTGCTTTCCTCAAGAGTGCAACTGCAGTGTTGGACCAAGCAATATCACCATAATACAGCAGTCTCTGAGCAGCTTGCAGACGAAAGGCCATGAGTCTTGATCTGATGTCCACAAGACCTTGCCCCCCTTCTTGCACTGGCAAAAAAAGAACAGCTGATCGGACCCAATGCTGTCCTGACCAAAAAAAATTCACCAGCATCCTTTGAATGTCTTGAACTAGTCCAATAGGAGGCTGTAGCACAATAAATTTATGCCACAGCGCAGAAGCGACCAAGTTATTGGCAACTAGAACTCTCCCCCTATAGGATAGCTGGGGTAGCAACCAGTTCCATCTAGACAATCGGGTGCACACTCTCTCCAAAACTCCCTCCCAATTTTTCTTCTGAAACTCTTCTGATCCCAAAAACACACCAAGTAATTTCAGCCCTTTTCTATTCCAGTTTAAACTACCTGGTAGTTGTGGGAGATTTTCTACATTTCTTTGACCTGACCAGAAAGCTTCAGTCTTATCCCAGTTTACTTTAGCTGATGATGCCCCTTCATACAGCTCAAGTGCTCTAGACAAAGCTTCTATATCATTATTATCATTAACAAAAACTGTAACATCATCGGCGTAAGCAGTAATTGTAGTTCTTAAATGTTGAGGCATTGTAGGTATTGATAAACCATTTAGAGTTTTTCTTATATTAGAAAGTAAGGGCTCAATAGCAATACTGTACAATTGTCCTGATAGAGGGCAACCTTGTCTGATTCCCCTTGCAACCACAATAGGCCGACTTAGGCCACCCCCCACCTTAACCATACAAGAAGCTCCAGTGTACAACAAACGTATCCATTTGATAAAATCCTGACCAAACCCGAATGCAGTAAGTAGATTAAAAAGATAGTTATGATCAACGCGATCAAACGCCTTTTCTTGATCTAAAGCAATCAATCCAACCTCTGCATTAAACATTTTACAGATATCCAAGGTATCCCTCACTAAAAAAAGATTATCCATTATGGATCTTTTTGGAATGCAATAGGTTTGGTCTTGATGAATTATCAAATGTAAAAACTTCTTAAGCCTATTGGACAGACATTTAGACAAGATTTTATACTCTGTTGTTAATAAAGCAACAGGTCTCCAGTTCTTTAACAGAGTCAAGTCTCCCTTTTTAGGCAATAGGGACAATACAGCACGTTGACATGTTGCAGGTAAAGTGCCATCTTTATAACTTTCACAAAAAACTTCATAAAGGTCCATTCCAATATACTCCCAAAAATGTTTATAAAATTCAGAAGTCAACCCATCAATTCCAGGAGAACGTCCGGATTTCAGCTGTCCAACAGCAATAGTGAGTTCTTGAAAAGTAATGTGTGTGTCCAAAGCAGTCTTAGAGCCAGCGTCTATTTGAGGAAGTTCATGCAAAAGTTGCGCTTCACAACTAGAGTTGCAATGATCAGCTTTGTATAGAGAAGAATAAAAACCAACAGCATGATGACGCATTTCTATAATATCATTTGTAATCTTCCCATCTGGAAGACGTAAACATGTCATCTGCTTAGACTGTGCCACTGAACGCTCTAAATTAAAAAAATAGGCACTTGGGGCATCCATCTCGGTAACTGATGTAAAACGTGACCTCACCAAAGCTGCTTTCACCCTCTCATTCAAATGAAAACTTAGCTTTTTCTTTTTCTGTTGCAAGTTATTGATAAAAGCTGGGTCATGTGTTCTTATCATTTCTGTCTCTATAAACTCTATGTCTCTTTCCAGAGCTTGAATTGTTTCTCGTTGAGTAGTCGTACAATATGCAGTGTACTGTTGACAGGATAGCTTTATTTGAGTTTTCCCAACCTCCCACCATTGTTTTAAATTTTCAAAATCATTTTTCTTCCCCTTCCAATGATTCCAAAAAACAACAAAATGTTCGGAAAATAAAGCATCCTGTAACAGTTTAGCATTAAAATGCCAATAAGAAGATTTTCTTGGAAATTGTGCCATATTTACTAAAATACATACCAAATGGTGATCAGAAAAACCTACAGGAGTAATAAAACAATCAATAATCCTGTTATTTAAATTTTTTGAAACATAAATTCTGTCTAAACGAGCAGCGCTTACTCTATTGTCAGAAATTTTAATCCATGTATATTGTTTATCTACAGGATGCTTGATTCTCCACATATCTAAAAGTTCGGCCTCTTTCACCAATCTCGACAAATAGTTGGATGAAAGCATGTGAGGCTCTTCATTATTACGGTCAACATTAAAACATTCTGTACAATTCCAGTCCCCACCAATGATGATGTCTCCATCACTAAAATCCTGTTTTAAGACATTAGTTAGCATTCTAAACAACTGTAATCGCTCATTTCCCACATTTGGTGCATAAACATTTATAAAATAAATTGTCATCCCTTCAATAATGGTTTTGACAAGAACCAGACGACCTTTTACAAATTCCTCAGTTTTTTCAATGCTAACTTTTATATCTGGAGAAAAAAGAAGAGCAATTCCAGCGCTCAGATTTGTACCATGGCTAAGTACATGTTGACCTTTCCACCACATTCCCCACTCTACTTCGTTATCCATATCACTATGTGTTTCTTGCAGTAAAATGACATGTAACTTTTTATTTTTCATGATTTCAGACACCAAACCCCGTTTATGACTATCCCTCCCTCCATTAATATTTAATGAACCCACCCTCAAAGAATCCATGTATAAATTTAGGGAGGAGAGAAAAGAGACAACGGCATAAGAAACCAGAAGAAATAAAGAGAAGAACACCGCGTGATGCATGGCTAATCGTTTACAAAAATGCTTTTAGCCTCTTCTTTTTATCCACCATTCTACATTTTCTAATAACTGTAACATGTTTTTTTAAGCGAAAACGTTTCTTTTCACTCAGCTGATCAAGATTTACAGTCTTTTGAAGAACCGCCACTGACCTCTCAAATTTTCCAACATCAGGAAAAAATTCTTTGATGTTAACTTGCTTTCCAAATGTCTCATCAAGAAACCCATTAATTTCATCTAATGTATACAAAGAGGGATCTTTAATGGACATATCTTGAGAATCGCCCTCAAGTCCACATATAGACCCTCCTTGGGAGTCACATTCGTAATCAAGAAGAGAAACATTTTCGTCAGATGCATCATCATCTACTGCACTACCATCATTACTCAAACACAACTCTCTCTTTCTTATAGCCGACTCACACCTGCTTGGCCCTGCAATTTCCACACCATCATCTTGCTGCTCATCAGCATTGATATTTCGAACAGTATTTGCAGTATTTTCATTTTGCTGACCTTCATGTACATTAGTATTAGCCACAGCATTATCATGTACTTCAATAGCGGACGGCGCCGCACCAGAAACGCTCACCTCTGCCGGACCTGCGTGTTCCTCTCGAACAGCGCGCTCTTGCTCCACCGCATCTCCCTCTCCTGAGACAGTAGGCCTTTGCCTATCTTCTGGCGCTCTCTGTGTGGGCATGCAAACTTTTTATGCCCTAAGTCGCCGCAATCGAAGCACCTTAAGCTACCAGTGCTTGCGTACACCATATACGTTTTGCCTTCGTGTCGTACTCGGAATGAAACATCCAGCGTGTTTTCGGGGGAGTCTAAAAACATAAACACCTGTCTTCTAAAAGATGTAACATGTTTCAAAGACGGGTGTTTACAGCCTAACGTGATTGTTTTAAAACCACTGGCAAATTTGCCAAAACGTACTAATTCCCGTTCCAACGCTTCATCCGGAATGAAAGGTGGAACATTCGATACCGTGATTTTAACTGTCGGAGCGTATAACGGAGTCACCTGAACAAAGTTTTCATTTATAACGAGACCATTCTCGATTAAACGATTGACAAAAATTTGTTCTTTCAAAAACACTACTACAGCTTTATTCATACGAGAAGCGGACACTATATTCTCATGTCCTACTTCCCCTCCAGCCGAAATAAGCACGTCTTCCACTGTGACGCCATCCTCAGGCACACACCTAAAGCCATTGCGCAAGGACAAAGACGGCATCTCCTCATGAGACGCCATCTCTCCCTGCGCAATACCCGCAAAAACTGAGTCAAAAAACTAATTTTAAACCATGCAGAAAAAAAAGAGAAAACAAAATCACCGTAATTAAGACTATGTAAAAGAACACAGCCCAGGTCTCACCCCGCACCACTCTCACCCACAAACTCCCAACATGCACCACGTGAGAGAGAGAGAGAGAGAGAGAGAGAGAGAGAGAGAGAGAGAGAGAGAGAAAATAAAATCAGGGATGTTATTGTTTACAATATCTCCTAACCTATATAAGATGTTTATAATATCATAGCATTTTAGCACAGCTGGGCACATTTGGTTATGATACAAGCAATAAAGCATTTGAGGTGTGTTTGTCTGCGTGAGTGTGCGTGTGCGTGTGTGTGTGTGTGTGTGTGTGTGTGTGTGTGTGTGTGTGTGTGTGTGTGTGTGTGAATGTGAGTGTGTGTGTGTGTGTGTGAATGTGAGTGTGTGTGTGTGTGTGTGTGTGTTGGTGAGTGTATATTATACACATATGGGTATATTATACATATACAAACTTTATATATTTTTATTTAAACACATGCTTTTCATATAAAAAAATTAGAAATTGATTTAGAAATTGATTTTAGAATAAATAAGACGGTGCAGTGCATTAGACTGGCTTCTTAACGTTGTCTTTTCTCCTCTATTGTTCCGTATATGGAACCAAAGTGGAGATGGTGGTCTAGTGGGTTAAACCACTGAACTGGTAAATTGAAGGTTGCTGGTTCGATCCCAGCAGTCACCACCAGTGTGTCCTTGAGCAAGACACTTTACTCCACGTTGCTCCAGGGGGATTGTCCCTGTAATAAGTGCACTGTAAGTCGCTTTGGATAAAAGCGTCTGCCAAATGCATAAATGTAAATGTATATCCCAGTGAAACGCTTCTGGAATGAGATCAAATGTGGGCGGGGCTTGATTGTGTCTGTGGGGAATTGATTGGGTGATTGGATGGTTGTGGTTTGCTATTGGCTGATCTCATGTGAGTGACAGGTTATAGCCCCGCCCAGATCTTCAGAGAAGAGAAGAGCCGAAGTTATTCTGATTCAAGATTATTAAAACAATAAAGTTGTGCACCGATGAATCACTTAGAATAAACACTGCAATATTTTATAAAAAAAAACAACAACTTTGATTTCATGGTGACTTTAAGCTGTGCACAATTCCATAATTTTGGTCACTTCTTACACCATCCAGTGTTTTTCTCGCTCGTTATATTCTTTTCTTCATGTGAAGCTGCACAGCTAATGGTTTATTCACGAGGAGTGTGCCGAGATTTTCCCCTCTGATAGCAGAAAGATTAAATAATGAGGAAGCGCATGGAATGACGAGCACCTCGTTCTCATTCCAAGAGGTAAAACGCAATCAATCTTCATTCTGCTCGGCTTTAATGAAGCTGTAGCACGAGCGAGAGACACAGAGAGACACAGGGAGAGAGAGAGAGAGAGAGAGAGAGAGAGAGAGAGAGATGCTTCTATCTGCAGCCAAGCAATTAATCTTTGCATTAGTCTTTACATTTAAATGTGCTGTGATAATGAGGACTCGGAGAGATAGCGGCCCTTGTTCTCGTTCAATCAACCTTGCGTTGTCTTCGTCCTTTAACGTGACTCCTGGCTTTATCAAAGCGGCAGATCGAAACTAATAGTTCTCTCTGCTTTGAGTTTCACTTCATTTATCTGAAGAGAAGCTGCAGGACGAAACAAAGGAAGGTTTTAATGATCCGCTGATTAGATGCTGCGTTTGCGGGACCGACGCCAGAAAAACTTTGAAAAATGTTGTTTGTCCAATAAATGAGTGTCGATTATGAATTTGGTCGTTGCGTTTCCTAAAGACTGTGAGTTTTGTGATCCTTCTTGTCTTATGATGTTAAGTGTGTGTTTTTTTGTGTATGTGTGTTTTTTATTGAAATTAAACTTCCCAAAAACTATTTTGGTCTTGTTTTCCATTACTTGAATCAATATGCATTTACTGGAGAAGCAACATGACTGAAGATTAAAAAACAAAATTCTGAAAAACCTATCAAAATGAATTGAAATGTTGTTTGTCCAATAAATGAGTGTCGATTTATAACATTATGAATATCATACTTTTAAGTTGGTCATTACGTTTCCTAAAGACTGTGAGTTTTGTGATCCTTCAAGTCTTATTATGTTTAAGTGATTTTTATTTAATTTTTTTGAAATTAATCTAAACTTCAATTGGTAAGCCACAAAAAAAAAAGAAAGAAACAAAACTAGTTTTGTCTTGTTTTCCATTACTTTAATCGAGATACTGGAGAAGCAACGTGACTGAAGATATTAAGTCTTGTTTACTGAGAAATGCATCAAAACGAAGTGAGTTTGAGCTGAAATAAGAACAAATATCTGCAGATGGAGTCCGAAAAATAATCTTAATTCAAAGCGAAAACAAGATGATTTTTCTGACTCCATCTGCAGATATTTGTTCTTATTTCAGCTCAACCTCACTTCGTTTTGATGCATTTTTCAATGTTTTCAGAGTTTTGAGTTGAGTTTAGAGGACTCGTTTCTTCTTCATCCATTCGTGACGTTTTACACACTGACGAGGAAAGATTTGAAGGTCCTTCATGGAGGGTTTAGGGTCAGTCTGATCAAAGCCTGTGTTACAAAAGTAACTTTTCAACATTTGGCCTTGAAACATTGTATCTGACTAGTTTTCTGCCAGTTACTGTACATTGTCACGTTTGAACATTTGGCCTTGAAACAATGTAACTGGCAGAAAACTGGTAAGATACAATGTTTCAAGGCCAAATGTTCAAACGGTACATTGTTACTAATTTTGCAGAAAACATTGTTTCCAAGTCTTTCCTTGAATCTTCCCATGCAAATTTGAGTAAAATAATCGTTAAAGAAGTGAAAAGGTTCTCACAGGTTTTTGAAACCAAACTGAAATGCATAAATGAATAAACAGAAAATAAAAATAAAACCATGAAAGAAAATTGTTGTTGCTTCAAATAAACATTAACTAGAATAAAATATAGAATATTTCTCGTGATGTTCTAAAATAACTAAAACTATAAAATAATCAAAAGTTGTAAAAAAGTATATAGACTTATTTTAAAAATAAAATGTGCAAAACACTTAAAATGAAGTTCCCGTCATTGAAAAAAATAGTGTAATCAATAAGTTATGACAACATATGTTTTTACATTGCTTTAACTCATCAAAATAAGTTAAGCCATTTTCAACTTTTTTTGATAAATTATCCACGATTCAACTCATATTTTTAAAGTCAGTTTAATGTAATTTAAGTTGAAATGATTTAAACACACAATTTGATTGTACTTAAAAATTTAAGGCAACAATTAATTTTTTACAGAATATGCATGCAAATTTCCCATGCAGATTGTGCAAAAGCACATTTTTTTTTGTGCCATTGATATTGTTTGCATAATTCTTGTACTGAATGTGTTCCTTCAGTGTGTAACTAGAGGATCCGCTCTTCATTCTCAGAGTGTGAAGGAGCTTTAGAGGCTCACTGGTTTATCTGTGCTTTTATCATCATTTAGGTTTGGACGACATGATCCTGTATCACAATTACCCAGCATCACCTGTGTGCGCTCAGTCACGTGTCGTCCCTGTTAAGGTCATAAATATCCCAGAATATTCTCGGTTTTTACTTTAGTAAACTCTCACACGTGTGCGTAACGGGACAGATTCGATCCATGAGTTTAAACAACATTTAAATTTTTATATTTTATGTTTTTAGTAATTTTAGTCATTTTTATTAGATTTTGTTTTAAATATATATATATATATATATATATATATATATATATATATATATATATATATATATATTTAATTAATTAATTAATTAATAAATACAAATTAATACTAAATGCTATTTATTAGATTTAGTTTATTTCTAGTTGGAGTTATTTTTGTACTTAAAGTTAAACTAAATGAAAGTGAAAAATGTTTTCTTGGGATCTAGCTGAAATAAAATAAGTTACATTTTTTATATATAATTTTTTTTTATTTTGTTTCTAAATATTTTTTATTTATTTGGATGTACAATATAATGTATGGTTTAGCTTTTTATAGTATGTCAATATACTATAATATAGTATTTCAATGATAAAATAGCAAATATTACAAACATCCCAAAATGTCTATTACAGTAGTTAATTCATTCATTCAAACTAATTGATTGATTGATTGATTGATTGATTGATTCAAATTGATTGATTCAAATTGATTCAATCATTTATTAATAATAGAATTTAATTTGTATTTATTTATGTATTCATTTATTTATTAATTCATTTATAATATAATTTTATTTATTTATTTACTGTTTTAATTATTTTTTAATTCATTCATTCATAATAGAATTCTTTTAATTAATAATAGATTTTTTTCCATTTATTAGTTTTCTCATTCATTTATAATAGAATTGTATGTATTTATTTATTATTTATGTTCTACTTATTCATTCATTCATTCATTCATAATAGACTGTATAATAGAGAATTAGGGAATTAGGTTTTTTTTCTATTAAACACAAGTTGTGTCTGATGGAGAACAGACACGCACTGGCATTGATGGGCTGATGTGTTGCCATGGCAATGAACACGTGATGTCACTTCCCTTGTCTCAGAGGACTGTGGCACTTTTATTTATATATTTTTTGTCTTGTCAGACACGTCGGGCGTCTGTGAATCAGTTTCAGTTCTGAGGATGATCAGATGAATGCGACTTTCAGCTTTTCACTTTTACTGACAGTTGAAGGATTTTACAATTGACTGTGTTTATAGAATAAACAGTGTTTGATTGAGTGTGTGAGTGTGTCAGTGAGTGAGTGTTTGAGTATTTGAGTGAGTATTTGAATGAGTGTTTGAATGAGTGTGTGTGTGTGTGTGTGAGCGAGTGAGTGAGCGAGTAAGTGAGTGAGTGTGTATCTGAGTGAGTAAATGAGTGAGTGAGTGAGTGTTTGAGTGAGTGAGTGTGTGTGTTTGAGTGTGTGAGTGAGTGTGTGTGAGTGAGTGTGTGTGTGTGTGTGTGTGTGTGTGTGTGTGTGTGTGTGTGTGTGTGTGTGTGTGTGTGTTTGAGTGAGTGAGTGAGTGAGTGAGTGAGTGAGTGAGTGAGTGAGTGAGTGAGTGTGTGTGTTTGAGTGAGTGAGTGAGTGAGTGAGCGAGTGAGTGAGTGAGTGTGTATCTGAGTGAGTGTGTCAGTGAGTGAGTATTTGAATGAGTGTTTGAATGAGTGTGTGTGTGTGTGTGTGTGTGTGTGTGTGTGTGAGCGAGTGAGTGAGTGTGTATCTGAGTGAGTGAGTGAGTGTTTGAGTGAGTGAGTGTGTGTGTGTGTGTGTGTGTGTGTGTGTGTGTGTGTGTGTGTGTGTGTGTGTGTGTGTGTGTGTGTGTGTGTGTGAGTGAGTGTGTGTGTTTGAGTGTGTGTGTGTGTGTGTGTGTGTGTGAGTGAGTGTGTGTGTTTGAGTGAGTGAGGGAGCGAGTGAGTGAGTGAGTGAGTGAGTGAGTGAGTGATTGAGTAAGTGAGTGAGTGAGTGAGTGAGCGAGTGAGTGAGTGAGTGAGTGAGTGAGTGAGTGAGTGATTGAGTGAGTGAGTGAGTGAGCGAGCGAGCGTGTGAGTGAGTGAGCGAGCGAGTGAGCGATTGAGTGAGTGATTGAGTGAGTGAGCGAGCGAGTGAGCGAGTGAGTGAGTGATTGAGTGAGTGATTGAGTGAGCGAGTGAGTGAGCGAGCGAGCGAGTGAGCGAGTGAGTGAGTGAGTTTTAGTTCTCATCCAGACTGAGCAGTGAAGGGGATGAGACTTCAGCCAGAAGCTCATGAAGTGATGTATGTGATGTATGTACTGGGCTAAAAGTCTTGACCAGCGTCTCTGTAATCTGTAGTCTCACACGAGGGGCGTCAAGCATTATAGAAGTGAGTTTCATTAGCATGACAGCAGTGCCTCTTGCTAACAGCGCTACGGCCACCCAGAGATGCGTTAGCAAGCTGTTTATGAGACGGACAGCTGGAGTCTAATGCACTCGCGTTGGGTTTCACGCTTCTTCTCCATTACCGTAACAGCTATTCATTAGAGCTTGTTTCTGTTTCTGATAATGGCCTGGAATAACATCTATTATTAATACACACCCTGATATTGAGCAACTGTCCACAGAAAGCTTTATTATTATGCGGCCTGTGAAATATTCTGTCTGAGGACGGTGGGTCTTTCCTGGGTCGTGGATATAAAGCAAATTGGGTTCTTTAATTTTGAATCTTTGATGCAGGTTTGTTCATTTCTCATCTCTGCTTCCAGACTTCACAGATATCAGATCAAAGCGCCGCATGCACTCTTTCAGTCATACTACGCTCCTGTAGCTCAACCGCTGACATTATTTCATGAATTATGAAACGATAAAGTGCTACAAAAATTGTCCCATACTTTGCCCATACAGGAATTCCCTGTTCAGGAATTGTTCAAAACTTTTGTGTGACATTATGATTATTTCTGTTGAGTTTTGTTTGCTACCGCATGTGTTTTAATGCTTCCGGGTTTGGCTTTTCTATCGTAAACCTTTACACCTCCTATATTGTAATATATGTTTGTGATGCATTCTATAGTATCAGCTAGATATTACAGTAAATCATCATATTAGAGTGATTTCTGAAGGATCATGTGACACTGAAGACTGGAGTAATGATGCTGAAAATTCAGCTTTGATCACAGGAATAAATTACACTTTACTGTATATTCACATAGAAACAGATGATTTACATTATAATAATATTTATATATTTTTGAACATTTTTGAACAAATAAATGCAGCCTTGATGAGCAGAAGAGACTTCAAAATCATTAAAATTTGTTAATTATTCCAAACTTTAGACTGGTTTAATTAGGTGGACATTTTTTAAAGTGAATATAAACATCACATATGGTCAACAGAAGCTCAAATGTACTTGCTTGATGCAATTTGTTTTGGACTTTCAAGGGAGGGACAGAAATCTCTCAGGTTTCATTAAAAATATTTTCATTTGTGTTTCAAGATTTGAATGGAATAAGGGTGAGAATTTTTTTTTATTGTTGGGTGACCTATACCATTAAGCAAATAAAATGCTTAAATTAAATGATAATAAAATATAATATTTTCATGATCTTAACATTTAAACAATCCTCTCAGTATCAGGGTTATTAGATGTATTTTCTTTATTTTCTTTACGAAAGTTTACTGAAATAAAATTACACATACAAAAATGTACTTATTTTTTCACATATTTCCATTTAGTTTAACTTGATGTATAAAAACTATATAGACATATTTAAAAAAAGAAGAAAGAAAAAAGAAAAGTATAAAAAATTACAACAAAATTACTAAATTTTTAACTAAAATGTAAATATCAAAATTAATTTAAAAGTAAAATAGTAATGATACTAAAATAACTGTATCCAATCATAGACCTAGAGAGTGAATGTTAGCATCGTTTATCTGGTTATCAGGACATTACTAAGATTATCGAACAACTGCTAAACTCTTTTGTACTTTGTAATGTTGAAATGCATAAATGTTTAGACGTTAGAGATATTGAGTAGGAAAATCCCACATCTGACCAGAAAGCGCATACGATGTTGAAGTCGGTTCACTTTACTATCTTACGTTGTTCCGTTTTCTCCTTAAATCGTTTGGTCCTTGTGTTTTAAACGCTCAGTGGTTTGGTTTTCGATCATTGGATATTGGTTTGGATATTGGATGTTGGTTTCGATCACTGAAGACCATTTCGATTGGTTTAGATATTGGTTTCATTTTCACGCAACAGCAACCACATGCATGCATAAACACACAACATGCCAGCGTTGACCATCCTCAGCGACCCCGTCTACTACCTTTCTAGAGTCCCATATCAGTCCCTCCTCTGTTTTTCTCTTTCTTAGTTCCCCCGAACCTGACCGTGCCGCAGGGCAAGTCCCCGCTGGCGGTGCGGGAGGGTGAGACGGTGGAGCTGGAGTGCCTTGTTTCAGGGAAACCCAAGCCCATCATCCTGTGGTCGCGAGCTGATAAAGAAGTGCCCATGCCCGACGGTAGCATGCAGATGGAGAGCTATGACGGCGTGTTGCGGATCGTCAACGTGTCGCGCGAGATGAGCGGATCCTATCGCTGCCAGACCAGCCAGTTCAACGGCTTCAACGTCAAGCCCAGAGAGGCCGTGGTCGAGCTCATCGTGCAGTGTAAGTGCTGTTTTACTTTTACTTAGGGTTGAATTTTCAATGTCAGAAACCTTCCATGGGAATTAACGGGAATAAACTGGAAATGTGCAAAATTGCACGTTAGCCTGTAACAGGGAACTTAAATGTAGTTGAAAATATCTTGCCGCACAATCTTGCTTAAAGTGCCCCTATTATGCTTTTTGGAATATTTCCTTTCATGTGTAATATAGGTATTTTAGTTTATTTATCTATTTATTTATTTATTTATCAGAAACCTTCCATGGGAATTAATGGGAATAAACTGGAAATTTGAAAAATTGCAGGTTAGCGTATAACAAGGAACTTAAAGGCCCACTGAAGTGCCTTGGAACGCGCAGCTTTGTTTGATGCGTTGATGTAATTTCCACTGAAACAGAATCTAAGGCGGGAAATATTGAATGGCTCCTCCCCCTTTTCAAATAGCCAATTGCCACTAGCCTTTAGTCAGCCTCACAGACTGCAAGTCGTACTTGACAGAACCATGGAAGCGAATCTGAGCGCTGATGATACGTTGGATTCAATAGTAAAGGTGTGAATAAATTCCAGCCGTTTTGTTTTGTAACGTACAGTTGGAAAACTGAATAAAACTTGAGCATCTGAGCAACCGAACACACATCTCCAACCCATATTGCTCTGTGACGTGTCAACGGTCGCTTTGGCCAGGTGGTGTTTATAGCATAGGGGGCGGAGCTTTAGATTCTAGAGAGCATTTGATTGGACAGAAGATGAGATGAGAACCGGTGATGTCATAAAAATCCATGATCCATTTTAGCGGAAGTGAGAGACTGTACGTTTTTAATGCTTATATCTCCTAAATGTGAATTTTGTCATTGTTTTGGAACACATCAGCTTATTCATAACCTTAAGGCTAACATATTCATACTAAAAGCTAAAAAACTTAAATTCTGATTTCAGGGGGCCTTTAAGGGTAGTTGAAACATCTTGCAGCACAATCTTGCTTAAAGTTCACATATTATGCTTTTTTGGAATATCTCTTTCATGCAGTGTGTAATATATTTGTCTGTGAATATAAACAGTATGCAAAGTCGTTAAATCGAAAGTGCATGCTAAATAAAGTTATTGTCTCCTAAAAGAAAGAATCGACTCTGAACCGTCCAAACAAGTCGTCAGTTATTCCAGTCTCACTTCCGTGACTTGCATGGTAACACATTTGCATAATCCCCGCCTATGTACTTCATTGGCTGCAAACGAACAACGTCTATTTTACGAGTTGCCCAATTCGTATGAATTCGTATGAATGACCTACCACTGACTCCGCCCCTAAACCTAACCGTCACTGGGATTTAGACAAATCGTACGAATTGTGAGGTCATACGAATTAATACGAATCAGTCACATTTTACTCGCTCATACGAATTAATCGTGAGATAGCGTTGGTATTACTGCAGATCGCCTGTCGTTCTTACTACTTTGAGTAAAGATGAAGGATGGAGCAAGTTTTGTTTTACAAATTTTAACGTTTCATCAGTCATTTATGTTAGTGCTCGGCTAACACATGTGCTGTTATTGATACAGTTAATGATACAGTTACTCACAAATAAAGTAAAAAAAAAATATTTTTTTAAATTTGTGTTTGTTTGCATGCATGTCTGCTTATGACCAAACAAAATGTTTGTGTTTGTTTGTATACGATACACTTTGTATAAATTACCCCAAATTTACAATGAATTCCCTTTGATTCCCATTAAGTTTTTGGAATACTTGGAATATTTCCAAAATTCCTCAGTTTAATTGACCATTTCTAGTTTTCATGTTAATTTTAGTTACATTTTTAGTAATTTCATTATGTCCTTTTGTCATGTTGTATGGAAAGTGAAAAGCAATTACATCATATTGCTAGTGATTATATTTAGGATTTTTCCGCAATTTTTACTAAAATCATCTAAAACATCTTTAATTACTCATGCTGCTTGCAGCTAAATTTAAAACTGAGATTGGCTGAACATTCAAGCACAACTGTTAGTAGTGTTTTTCTTTTGCACAAATAAACACGTTTTAACTGGCTGTGTTTTGAATCTCACCCTGAATAAATCTCAAGACACCTCACATAATCTCATCCATTAAAACTTGAAAATTAAACTGCCACGTTATGAGTCACATGAGCCCTTTCCATTTTCTCAGAAGATCAATGTGTGTTTTGAGAAACTGGTTTTCAAGAACACATACTGTATTTCTGAAAGGCTGCGTCTCAAGGAGGAGGAACTGAAGAGTTGCACCAAACTCCACTTCAGACGGCATTACTCCAGCTGAAGGCAGCGATGCTCTTCAGGGAAATAATAACAGATAGCAGCCGGGTTCATCCGACAGGAGTGAGGCAGCTGTATCCATAAAAAAAATACAAAAATAAAAACCATTTTAACTCTAAGAGTACTTTTACACGACAATGATATATTTAAAATGGAGAAGTTTTCCTTTGAGTTTTCCGCTTACAGACGACACCATTGTCAAAACGATCCCATTCAGACAGATCCGCCAAAACGACTAAAAACCCTGTATTCTGCTGCCAGGCCATTAGATGGCGTCATGGCGATGAAACACTATAGATTGAACACGTAATACGCATGTGCATGATGTCATCATCTTAAAAAATTTGCGTTTTGGTTATTTACACAGAGACCGTTTTCAAAAACTTCCAAAAAAGTTGTAAATGTAAATGAACGGCCAAAACGCATAAAACGTTTTGTGTTTTTATTTAAACAGCCTTGTAGTTAGCAGCCAGTAAATGTAAGCACAGTTCATTTGATTTGAAGTAGAACCAGCGCTCTGCCTCAGTCCCGGGAAGTGTTCAGTGAAGAGGGGGTGTGTTGGAGTGAAGGATACTCCGTCATTGTGTTTGTGGTGTGAAATCACGCTGAGAGATAAAGTGTCTCTGGTGTGCCATTGAGGAGAAAGTGTGAATGCGATGAGAATGGCTTTTTGCACATTGCACACTCAGAATGCATCTCTATTATTTTCATAATGTGACGAAGGATGAAAGATAACTGTGTGCAGTTTTTTGTGGAATCTGGATTTTGTCGAGCAGTTTTGTCAAATTACTTTTTCATTTTCAGAGATTCAGTGCAGTGATGCTGCATAAGGATTCATGTACTGACTGTACTGAGCATACTGCACACTGCTTTTCTATATGTGTGTGTGTGTGTGTGTGTGTGTGTGTGTGTGTGTGTGTGTGTGTGTGTGTGTGTGTGTGTGTGTGTGTGTGTGTGTGTGTGTGTGTGTGTTGGGGTTTAACCGACTGTGTTGTGCCTAACTAACTAAATGAATCATCACTTACAATAATAATTTTCACAAACATCACAGCGAGTCATTTTACTATGGAAGCTTGTTTCTGCCATGCAATAAAAAAATTACAGAAGGTAATTGTATTGGGTTACAGTATGTGGTTGCTAGGGTGTTCTGAGTATGTTTTAGAATGTTGCTACAGTATGTGGTTGCTAGGGTGTTCTGAGTGTGTTTTAGAATGTTGCTACAGTATGTGGTTGCTAGGGTGTTCTGAGTGTGTTTTAGAATGTTGCTACAGTATGTGGTTGCTAGGGTGTTCTGAGTGTGTTTTAGAATGTTGCTACAGTATGTGGTTGCTAGGGTGTTCTGAGTATGTTTTAGAATGTTGCTACATGTGGTTGCTATTTGCTACAGTATGTGGTTGCTAGGATGTTCTGAGTGTGTTTTAGAATGTTGCTACAGTATGTGGTTGCTAGGGTGTTCTGGGTATGTTTTAGAATGTTGCTACAGTATGTGGTTGCTAGGGTGTTCTGAGTATGTTTTAGAATGTTGCTACAGTATGTGGTTGCTAGGGTATTCCGAGTATGTATTAGAATGTTGCTACAGTATGTGGTTGCTAGGGTGTTCTGAGTATGTTTTAGAATGTTGCTACATTATGTGGTTGCTAGGGTGTTCTGAGTATTTGCTACAGTATGTGGTTGCTAGGGTGTTCTGAGTGTGTTTTAGAATGTTGCTACAGTATGTGGTTGCTAGGGTGTTCTGAGTATTTGCTACAGTATGTGGTTGCTAGGGTGTTCTGAGTGTGTTTTAGAATGTTGCTACAGTATGTGGTTGCTAGGGTGTTCTGAGTATGTTTTAGAATGTTGCTACATGTGGTTGCTAGGGTGTTCTGAGTATTTGCTACAGAATGTGGTTGCTAGGGTGTTCTGAGTGTGTTTTAGAATGTTGCTACAGTATGTGGTTGCTAGGGTGTTCTGAGTATTTGCTACAGTATGTGGTTGCTAGGATGTTCTGAGTGTGTTTTAGAATGTTGCTACAGTAAGTGGTTGCTAGGATGTTCTGGGTGTTTTTAGAATGTTGCCACAGTATGTGGTTGCTAGGGTGTTCTGAGTATGTTTTAGAATGTTGCTACAGTATGTGGTTGCTAGGGTGTTCTGAGTATGTTTTAGAATGTTGCTACAGTATGTGGTTGCTAGGGTGTTCTGAGTATGTTTTAGAATGTTGCTACATGTGGTTGCTAGGGTGTTCTGAGTATTTGCTACAGTATGTGATTGCTAGGGTGTTCTGAGTGTGTTTTAGAATGTTGCTACAGTATGTGGTTGCTAGGGTGTTCTGAGTATTTGCTACAGTATATGGTTGCTAGGGTGTTCTGGGTGTTTTAGAATGTTGCCACAGTATGTGGTTGCTAGGGTGTTCTGAGTGTTGTTGTTTTTTTAGAATGTTGCTACAGTATGTGGTTGCTAGGGTGTTCTGGGTATGTTTTAGAATGTTGCTACAGTATGTGGTTGCTAGGGTGTTCTGAGTATGTTTTAGAATGTTGCTACATGTGGTTGCTAGGGTGTTCTGAGTATTTGCTACAGTATGTGGTTGCTAGGGTGTTCTTAGTGTGTTTTAGAATGTTGCTACAGTATGTGGTTGCTAGGGTGTTCTGAGTATTTGCTACAGTATGTGGTTGCTAGGATGTTCTGAGTGTGTTTTAGAATGTTGCTACAGTATGTGGTTGCTAGGGTGTTATGGGTGTTTTTAGAATGTTGCTACAGTATGTGGTTGCTAGGGTGTTCTGAGTATTTGCTACAGTATGTGGTTGCTAGGGTGTTCTGAGTGTGTTTTAGAATGTTGCTACAGTATGTGGTTGCTAGGGTGTTCTGAGTATGTTTTAGAATGTTGCTACAGTATGTGGTTGCTAGGGTGTTCTGAGTATGTTTTAGAATGTTGCTACATGTGGTTGCTAGGGTGTTCTGAGTATTTGCTACAGTATGTGGTTGCTAGGGTGTTCTGAGTGTGTTTTAGAATGTTGCTACAGTATGTGGTTGCTAGGGGGTTCTGAGTATTTGCTACAGTATGTGGTTGCTAGGATGTTCTGAGTGTGTTTTAGAATGTTGCTACAGTATGTGGTTGCTAGGGTGTTCTGGGTGTTTTTAGAAAGTTGCTACAGTATGTGGTTGCTAGGGTGTTCTGGGTGTTTTAGAATGTTGCTACAGTATGGTTTCTAGGGTGTTCTGGGTGTTTTAGAATGTTGCCACAGTATGTGGTTGCTAGGGTGTTCTGAGTGTTGTTGTTTTTTTAGAATGTTGCTACAGTATGTGGTTGCTAGGGTGTTCTGGGTGTTTTAGAATGTTGCCACAGTATGTGGTTGCTAGGGTGTTATGAGTATGTTTTAGAATGTTGCTACATGTGGTTGCTAGGGTGTTCTGAGTATTTGCTACAGTATGTGGTTGCTAGGGTGTTCTGAGTGTGTTTTAGAATGTTGCTACAGTATGTGGTTGCTAGGGTGTTCTGAGTATTTGCTACAGTATGTGGTTGCTAGGATGTTCTGAGTGTGTTTTAGAATGTTGCTACAGTATGTGGTTGCTAGGGTGTTCTGGGTGTTTTTAGAATGTTGCTACAGTATGTGGTTGCTAGGGTGTTCTGGGTGTTTTAGAATGTTGCTACAGTATATGGTTGCTAGGGTGTTCTGGGTGTTTTAGAATGTTGCCACAGTATGTGGTTGCTAGGGTGTTCTGAGTGTTGTTGTTTTTTTTAGAATGTTGCTACAGTATGTGGTTGCTAGGATGTTCTGGGTGTTTTAGAATGTTGCTACAGTATGTGGTTGCTAGGGTGTTCTGGGTGTTTTAGAATGTTGCTACAGTATGTGGTTGCTAGGGTGTTCTGGGTGTTTTAGAATGTTGCTACAGTATGTGGTTGCTAGGATGTTCTGGGTGTTTTAGAATGTTGCTACAGTATGTGGTTGCTAGGATGTTCTGGGTGTTTTAGAATGTTGCTACAGTATGTGGTTGCTAGGGTGTTCTGGGTGTTTTAGAATGTTGCTACAGTATGTGGTTGCTAGGATGTTCTGGGTGTTTTAGAATGTTGCTACAGTATGTGGTTGCTAGGATGTTCTGGGTGTTTTAGAATGTTGCTACAGTATGTGGTTGCTAGGGTGTTCTGGGTGTTTTAGAATGTTGCTACAGTATGTGGTTGCTAGGGTGTTCTGGGTGTTTTAGAATGTTGCTACAGTATGTGGTTGCTAGGATGTTCTGGGTGTTTTAGAATGTTGCTACAGTATGTGGTTGCTAGGGTGTTCTGGGTGTTTTAGAATGTTGCTACAGTATGTGGTTGCTAGGATGTTCTGGGTGTTTTAGAATGTTGCTACAGTATGTGGTTGCTAGGATGTTCTGGGTGTTTTAGAATGTTGCTACAGTATGTGGTTGCTAGGATGTTCTGGGTGTTTTAGAATGTTGCTACAGTATGTGGTTGATTGGGTGTTCGGATGTTTTAAAAACATGTCTTAGCCAGCACCGCTAGCATGAAGTAGACAGTGTTTGTGCTGTAGTAATTGATCCACAGGGTGTAAAACTCTGCAAGTCACCGAATGTTTACTGGGTTCACACACATCACATGACTCACGGCTACAGAACTACATCAGGAGAGAAATAAATAAACATGATTACAAGCAGACCGAAAGGCTCTGAGGTGTTTGAGGAAATGAAAATATCTGTTGGGTTGAACTTGACTCGTGCACGCCACACAAACAGCAGCCAATTATGAAACACACTAGTAAATAATGCTAAATAATGGCTTTGAGTGGAGCTGAGCAGAAACTCGTCTGCTGCCCATCTTTGAATAGAAGATGCACTTACAGCTTAAAAGGCTTGTAATGAGCAATTAAACCTGCTGCTGTATGTATGTGGAGCGGGAGGGAGAAAGAGGGATCAGAAAGGTTGCTATGGGGTTGCTAAGGCGTTTTAAGAGGTTGTAAGTGCATTGCTATATGGTTGCTGAGAGTGTTGCAATGTTGTTGTTGCTGGGGTGTAACGTTTTTTAATAAAAATATTTAAGGCTGTGAGGGATGAAAGTTCAGTGTGTTCAATGGATTGTACTGTTGTTTAAAATCATGTTGACTATCTTTGTTGTATGGATTTGTAAGTTTTGTTTTTGCAGTTGAATGTAATAGTTTGGGCTCTGTTGTTAATGATAACCTCTAATATTATAGTAATGTACCAATTGTGACGGTCCCTGTATAGTTACAGCATTAGTTTATTTTCCCTTCAAGCTGTCGGCAGATATCATTCTGAATAATCGGTTATCGGCAAAGAATTTTATTATCTGTGCATCTCTTATTTAAATGTTAGTTTGCAGTGCTTTTTGTTAGAATTTTACTTCAATTTTAATTATTTGGCATTAAATGAAATATTAAAAATAAGCTACATAACTGAACAAAAATGCTATAAAAACCACATGTATGATCCCCTTAAAAAAATTCACACAAAATGCACATTTAAAATGGATCAGGAGAAGATCATTACGGATGAGAACAGTAGAGTTGCTCGGATGATTTATCCTTCTTATGATTCTCGTCCTGTTAGTTGCTTTCTGCTTCTGTTAGCTGTAACCTATGTTTATTTACAATGATTCTGTGTGTAGATATTAATATCAACATCATGATTTTGGATCTTTATGCGTTCTGTCAGGTCTATTAGAGGCGATTTCAGGTCAAACATTAGCCTGGGAAAACCCAGACAACTTCCGGCAAATTTAGATTTGCTCTGCAAGTAGTCTGGCAAAGAGCTCATTCAAGCCCATTTCTAATCCCTCGAAATCGCGGCACCAATCAGAAACGTTGAGGCGGGCTTTACACGATGACGATCGCTCTGATTGGTTTTAGGTCTATCCAGAGGCATTTGAGCGACGTCCGTTCAACTTTTAAATGCATTATTATATTCAAATTGCAAACACATGAGGACAGTCTCCATGAAAGACCCACTGGCAGATGAACGTGCTGCTACATTTCTCTCCGAAACGGTAGGAAATTAAATTAGATTTAATAGAGGATTTTAACTGTGACAAGATGATTGACAGGGCAGTTTACGTGACAGGACGCACGCAACAGATCCGTCCGATAAAGATGACGAAGTAGTAACTTATGTCCCAAAGCTTGCCTACTTTTTTGCTACACATTCAAAAGTAAATACCTTTTCTTCACAAAAAGAGTACATACTTTTATGGCGTAGTGTAACTTAGGCGAATTGGGTTCGCCTAAAAGCCATTTAGCTCCTCTAAAAGCCATAAAGCATATGGCTTTACACGATGACGATCGCTCTGATTGGTTTTAGGTCTATCCAATTGTGCCCAGAGGCATTTGAGCGACGTCCGTTGGTGACGCCCCTTTGGAAATGAGTTATTAATGAAGCTTTGCCAGACCATAACTCAGTTACTACTGAGAATGGTCTGGTTTTAACCAGGCTAGTCAAACATCACATTTGTTCTTTGAAATAAGTGCAGTGGGGGAATTTAATTGACATTACACTACCAGTCAAACGTTTGAGATCGGTACGATTTTTTATGTTTTTAAAAGAAGTCTCTTCTGGTCTCCAAAGCTGCATTTATTGGATCAAAAATACACAAAAATTGACATTTACATTTATGCATTAGGCAGACGCTTTTATCCAAAGCGACTTGCATCGCATTTCAAGCTACACATTTACATTCTTATCAGTCTTTGCTTTCCTTGGGAATCGAACCCATGACCTTGGCGTTGCAAGCGCCAACGCTATACTCAAGGGCGCCGTAAAGGGGTGGAAGGTTAGGACGATTCTAAGGGCCCAGGCTGATTTAGGGCCCAGAAGAGCAGACCCCCTTTTTCTTTTCTTATTTCTTTTCTCTTTTTTATACATACATTAAATGTGCTAGGGCCCCTCATGCACTAAATGTGTATTTTGTCCGTTTTGACCATAGATGTAATATTTAAAAAACAAATAATGTATTTACTGTTTCAGTCACACCCCTCCCCCTTACAATGGTTCATTCCACCTGCGCTGTCCGAGCTACGATCGCTAGTGTAACGTCTCTTGCTTATTGCACTTGCTATGATGCAGCGCAGACAGTGACACACGCAGGCATGTCACATCAAAAGTTAGGGCATCAAAAAAGGAAAGGAAAGAGAAGACAGAGAACGCCAAAGTCGACAGTATGTCACACAGTTTTTCAAAAAGAAAGGTAGCTTGCCCTGTTCCTGTATTCCAAAACTTTCAGAGTTACTTATTTTTGTTGCTACATGACCTGCTTTTATCTAGCTAGCTTAGTAAAATAATTACTGAATTATGATTTAAAAATAGCTCTACACAGATTCACCGGCTGCTGCACACCCACGTCCTCCTTCTCCCCCCGTGCGAAATTCGCGTCCGATATTTTAGCACGTTAAAAAATAAATACAACCTCACGTTATGTCAATCACACTTGCACACTGCCTCCGAAACTTTCGTCCGTCAAAAAAAAAAAAAAAAAAATTCGGATCAGGTTCGATTTTCTGCGTTTTTCGCATCCGTAACAAGGGTTTGAATGGTGTTTTGACAGTTTAGAGCCACAGAATGACGGATACGAAAAAACGCATGCGAAAATTTCGGATTCAGTGTGCAAGGACCTTCAGCTGAACAAGGTGAGCCTGAGCGCGAAACTTCACGAAGATTGAAGCCTCTCAACACGTCTTATCTACTGTGTTCGCCACATGATGATAACTTTACAAAACAAAAAGTAATCTATACGCTTCAAAAATCACAAAATCAGTTTGCGGTGTGTGTCGTGTGTTCTGTGAAGTGACAGTGCTGCTGCTACGATCGATTATGTCAAACTTGACGTTCTTAATAGGCTATATGAATAAAATGCCCCAGAAAAAAATAATATAAAAAACTGAATAAAACATGTCTGTAGTAACCATTGGCTATAAGGAGTTTGCAAAATAGATATTTTAATATTTTATATTATGAAAACTAAATAGGCCAATAGAAATAATATGGTTATTACGTGTGTTTGACTTAGGCCTATACAATTTTTTTTTTGTTTTTTTTTTTTGTAGGCTTTGTACTCATCTTTAGACATTTTAACTATGCAATGTGCCAAGTATCTTTTTTAAAGTATACAGGGCATGTTTATTGGGTTACATTTTATCTGTAAAAAATGTAGGGGGCCCAGAAATTTTGGTTTCCATAGGGCCCAGAATTTCTGGCGGCACCCCTGGCTATACTGTTTGAGCTACAGGAAGTAAAATACTGCCTTGGAGAGCAGAAGAGACTTCTTTTAAAAACATTAGAAATCTCACCGATCCAGACCTTTTGGCCCCGTTTACACTGCCAGTGAAATGTGACCCAATTCCGATTTTTTGCTCACATGTGACACAGATCGGATGTGTTCTATGACAGTGTAAACAAGAAAAAAACGCATGCATTCGGATATTTCCAGATCGGTTTCAGGCCTCATTCATATGTGGAAATAAATCGGATATGTGCCAATGCGACTGTCATGTTAACAGGAAGATCGGATTTTCTGAGGCATTAGGCAATAACGTCTCCGCGGTTTAATGACGAGAGAAACCCCGACGCAGATCTGCAAAGGGACGGATGGCCCGACGAAACGTTGTCATCGTAGGAGAGGAATGTGGAGAGGGTCACGGGAAGTGTTTTCATATGACTGTAAATTTAACGAAAATTTTTGTTAATTTACATTTATTCATTTCAAGCAATTAGTAATTTATTTGTAATAAACGCTTTAAGTGGGCTATTTAAATTTAAAAAGTGCTAGGACTATTTACATATTCAATTATATTTTTAAAACATACGCGCAGATTGTGATGTAGGCTAATATTGTGTGTGCATAGAAAGAATTTGTCCGCAGCCGCTCAAAAAAGAAAAAAGAAAATTGTTCACAGCTGCTCTACTCCTGAGCGCAACTCCTGTCAGTGTTGTGTAAGTAGCCTACAGGCTCTAGGCAGTTTTTTTGTGTGTGTTAATTTCTATTTCTTGTCGCTGTGCAGGCTCTTTATTGTATAACAGTGAACAGCCCTTAATGTATGTGCCGTAGATCGGTCCGTTGCATTACGAATGAAAGCAGTATCAATAATGTCAAATATGTGATGTGCAGTCAAGTTCGGCTGTGTGTATGTTGTTTTAACGAGTGTTCTCACCGACACGCTTGTGATTCGTGGAGTTTTAACGAGTTTTATAGACATTGTTTCTTATTCAAAAGTGGTGTTTGGCAACTTTGCATATCGCAGAGCATGAAACATATTTTGTGTTCGTCTATTTGTGCAAGAGAATTTAACCCTTTAAGCATGCGCGATATGTTTCAGATAGTAGCCTATATGGCAAGTGTAAACACATGAATCGGATATGGGTCACAATTTAAAGAATGTGTAAACAGACAGTCAAAAAAATCGGATATAGGCAACAAATCAGAATTGGGCATCAAGACCTGCAGTGTAAACGAGGCCTTTGACTGGTGGTGTATCTCTGTGTATCTGTTAGTTGCACTAACACGTTTCCACACTGAGTTCCAGCTGGTCATGTGCTGGTATATGTGTATATGTGGTGTTTGTCTTTAGCATACGGTGCTAACGCCCGCGGGCAGCAGACGATCTCCTCTAAAACCCATCGAGTCGCTCAGTTAGAGGCGTGAAGGAACGACTTCAGCAGCTCAACAGCTTTCATGTGTTTGGAAAAGAGCATTTGACTGCTCAGATGAGCACAAGACTCCGAGTCGGAGTGATTGATTGACACCTGTCACACTCTGAGAACAGGAAATCACTTGATAAATAGAAGTGAAGATTTGTAATTATTTTCCTGCACCGGTGCAGTTGAACACACCTTCAGTCCAGTTACGACATGAACTCAATATTATTTCTTCTATTAAAGCTGCAGAGCTGTTAATCTGCGCTGGAATCTCAAGAGCTCCATTTCTGTGGGACGATATTGAGTTGATCATCCATGAGCAGAAAGATCATAATGTCTGATCATAACTGAACAGTAAACATCCACACACACTGATTTATATCTCAAACAAGCTCATTTAATGAAGAACAACATCATGCTCTGTTTGTCCAGATGACATTTGATTGATGTTTTATTCTTCAAAAAGGGTTTGAGGGTTTTAAGTAGAGTTTATATTGATAAATAAATATTATATTATATTATATTAATTCTCACAGCATTGAAGTAAATCATATGGGCCTTTTTTAGGGCTCGAGCACCGATGGTGTGAGGACTCTCTTGGAATTGCTCTGTTTATTATTATAATTTTATTGTATTTTTTTTATATATATGATGCCAAGTAAAAAAATAAAAAATAAAATAAAAACACGTATTAGTCACCATAGAATCACCAACAGAATTAAATTGCAATTATTTGTATGACAATTAATCATCGGCACAAAATGCATGATCATGACAGGCCTTGTAGAAAGACTGAAATAATATTTTCTTATAAAAGATTCTTCAATAATCTTTATTTCAATCTTTTTCTTAGATGATTCTGCTGAGAGAGTTGGCCAGATGTATTTACAGTTCCTCTACTGTGCCGATCAGAAAGTGCTGAAGCCGTGTGTGTGCATGTGTGTGTGTGTGTGCATGTGTGTGTGTGTGTGTGTGCGTGCGTGTGTGCGTGCGCGTGCATGCGTGTGTGTGTGTGTGTGTGATGTCGAGCAGCAGATGCTCTGTTTATATAACTGCATTTTCCAGCCCATCGCTGCAGATTTGCGCCTCTGTGAGATTGAAGCACATTAGCCTTGAGTGTGTGAGAGAACACACACATTATTAGCCACAACATACGGCTCTGATGTAGAGACGCTTCGTACGTTCAGCTGCCACATCGTTGATTTCTCTAAAAGCTTTGTCCTTGTGTGTTGTTTTTTCCAGAAGCAAATACCAACTATTTCATTACATCACGATGAACAGAAAAACTCCTACTTGTGTGTTTGTTCATCTCTGACTCATAGCGGCTGGTTCTCTCTCTCTCTGTGTGTGTGTGTGTGTGTGTGTGTGTGTGTGTGTGTGTGTGTTTGTGTGTGTGTGTGTGTGTGTGTGTGAGTGTGTGTGTGTGTGTGTGTGTGTGAGTGTGTAAGTGTGTGTGTGTGTGCATGCGTGTGAGTGTGTGTGTGTGTGTGTGTGTGAGTGTGAGTGTGAGTGTGTGTGTGTGCGTGTGTGTGTGTGTGTGTGTGTGCGTGTGTGTGTGTGTGTGTGTGTCAGATGCCCTAAGATGTGTTTAGTTCAGCGTTCCTCATCCGGCGCTCATTAAACTCTGCTTCTTTATTCTCCGTGAAGTGAAGCTGGAGGAGGCGTATCAACACGGCCTCTCAGATTAAGAGCTCCGGGTTTCATCTGTCCTCCGGCGCTGCTCAAACATCCCTTCTGTGGCATTTACTGATATCGGGAAAATTAATTTCAGCAATTTGAAATGAAAAATTATTTGATCTTATTTACAGCCTTTCTCAATGCAGTGCCTCATCAGTCTGGATCTGTATGACGTTACAAACACGCGTGATCATAGAAATGTTTAAAGACTGTTGTGTGACACCAAGCAGAACGTCTTCTCTGTGTTGTACGCGAGTGTTTACAGTGTAGAGAGTTTGTTAGAGAGGAGCTGTTATGCCAAAGTCTTGTTTGTGTGTTTTCAGGCTCTACTAGAACAGGTTTTCCTGCTATAATGTTGATTATTCTCCTCATATTCTCCATTGTTGCGGCTCCTCTCTTCCCAGTCTGTCAGTAACGCTCTGTTTACTTCCTGTCTCTATGAAGCCCCTCCTTCTGAAAAGCACACTGTGCTCTGATTGGTCGGCTGGAGCAGTGTGTTGTGATTGGTCGAGCGCTTTGAGTGTGTTTGGGAAATGTCCCGCCCCTTTCCATAACCACCAGTTTAACACACTACTAACTAACTCAACCAGGCCCCGCCCCTTTATTCTGCGCATGAATTATTATAATGAGGAATATTGTGACGTGTTCATTCCCGGAAGAAACTCACGACTACAATGGAGGCGTTTCAGGAGTTCAGAAACACTGACACTGATATAGAGAAGTAGCAGTAAGACTGAAATAGTGTTTTCTATAATAAAACGGTTCGTTCCAGTCCTTGATTCTGATTGGTCAATAGTTTTGTTTTATTCACGATAAAACACGGCTATGGACGCTTCACTCAACGGTTCTATGTATCACTACACAAACACCCCTAGCAACCACTCTTAGCAACGTAAACATTATGTTCTCATTGATATTGTTCATTGAAGAGATTGTGAGAGATGGAGTGAGCGAGTGTACCTGCATTTACAATAGATATAGCATCTTCCTTCAGGTCAGTCCTATATTCCTGATAAAAAATCTGTTTAAATGTCCTCAGCGATATCTTGTCCTTTTAACAGTTAACGGTTTTCCGTTCCCCGACACGCTAGTCATTTGTCAGTTGCCTCTTGCTTCTCTGTGTTCACAAGTTTGAGTCCTTTCAATATAAAAGTCTTCTGACTGACTGGCGTCTTTGCCGCCATCTAATGGAGAAATAATGTGTGTAACTTCTGCTGCTGTTTACGGTCAGGGACTATTTTTTTCCAGCGGAAGGAAGGCTTTTAGTGATTTTACTTCATGAAATTTACATTGTTACAAAACAAAATACATATTTTTTCAGCTTTAATATTTGTATTGTGTTGTATCCGTGTTATAAAAGCAATAAGGTACTCGAGGCTAGTGCTGTATCGTGAATGACTCCGCTTCACGTCGAGCCCAACGTCACCCTTCAGCTGTGACTTATTCCCGATACAGCTCTAGCCTCGAGTATCTTATTGCTTACATAAAACACGCTCCAATAATCCTTATTTACAACTTTAAAACAAGTGTGTTCAATTCAATTCACATTTATTTGTACAGCGCCTTTCACAATACACATCGTTTCAAAGCAGCTTTACAGAAAGTGCATGAGTCCACATTACAAATTTACAGTGATCTGTTATCAGAGGAAACTGTCTAAGTTATGTATTTCAGAAATGTACATATACAAAATCACAGTTTGCGAAAAATTTATTAATTTAAACAATGTAGTGATTTAATGCAGAAACAATGAGCTCACTGAAGTAATGAATACTTGTTTGTTAACAAATGATTATGAAATGATTATTATTAGGTGATCAGTAATGTGTGTGTTCTCTGGGCACAGACCCTCCAGCGGTGGAGCCGGTGTGGCAGGAGGTCCGGCAGGGTTTGGGTCGTCCGGTGGGCCTGAACTGTCGTGTTCTTCGGGCTCATCCGTCACGAGTGCTGCGGTTCGAGTGGAGGCTCGGCTCTCGACTGCTTCACGCTGGACACTTCGACTCGCGGGACGAGACCGACTACACCATACGCAGCCTCGCCAGAGAGGGCTACGGCGAGTACACCTGTGACATCATCAACGAGGTCGGCCCGGGACGCTGCTCGTTCCTGCTCACCGGTGAGACTACACACCCGATTCACCCGTTTATTCACCCGATTCACCCGAGGTCACTCGGCACCGGGTTAAGCTCTTACTTAGATTTACTGAATCACCATCTAAACGTTGCAAAGTGCTTTTAAATCCTTGCTTCCTTGTATGTCATAGGAGAGATGGAAAATGGACAGCTGGTTTATAAAATGATGGATGGATGGATGGATGGATGGATAGATAGATAGATAGATAGATAGATAGATAGATAGATAGATAGATAGATAGATAGATAGATAGATAGATGTCAGTACAATGCAAAATATTTTAGAACTAATTTTCTCTCCTTCTGTATGCTTTTGTGTTTGTGAGTATTATGTTTATCCACGTCTTCCAGATGGTGTGTTTCCTTCGTAAATGACAAAATAATTGGTAAAACGAGACTGGAGAAATTTGCATTCTTTTACCCACACAGTCGGGTAGTTAAAAGGCCATTCCTGATCCCAGCGGATGCAGCAGTGCTGAAGATAGCAGAGTTTCTCTTAAAGGGACAGTGTGTTTCTCTCTAAAATCTCATGTATGAGTGTAGAACATTCTGACTCCTTCTGTGTTCCACTTGAGAGTGAGTTTCCTTTAAAGGGGTCATGAACTGGATTATTTTATTATTTTTATGTTTCCTGGGGTGCCCTTATAATGTTAGTATGATTTTTACATCAAGTATTGTCATCATTTAGAAATAAAAGGCATTTTTCCAAGCCTGATTTTAGCCTCTGATTTGAACGCTCTGTTTTAAGGGGCGTGTCTGTGTGAGACTTCAGTGTAAACGCCCACTGCTGTGATTGGCTGTGAGACTTCAGTGTAAACGCCCACTGCTGTGATTGGCTGTGAGACTTCAGTGTAAATGCCCACTGCTGTGATTGGCTGTGAGACTTAAGTGTAAACGCCCACTGCTGTGATTGGCTGTGAGACTTAAGTGTAAACACCCACTGCTGTGATTGGCAGTGAGACTTCAGTGTAAACGCCCACTGCTCTGATTGGCTGTGAGACTTCAGTGTAAACGCCCACTGCTGTGATTGGCTGTGAGACTTCAGTGTAAACGCCCACTGCTGTGATTGGCTGATATGTTTGCATATGAAATAGCTAGCATTACATGTGGAACTCTCTCGAAATCTTTTACTTAGTTTTTACTATTACAGCCATCGAGATTAACGAATCGTGAAAAGTTTTGATAATATATTTAGATCTATTTCCATCATATGAAAGGTTGCAGTGATGAGCATTGAGCGGATGAAAGACAGTCTGTTGATCGCGTGAATGAAGTGATCTCATCATTGCAACACAATTTCTGCACTCTCAAGAATGCTTTCACCAAATAACAATGCAAACATGATGTAAATACAGTAAGAGCTTCGTTGTGCAGTGTAACAGCGTCACTGATTTCATATCGAATTTTGGCAAGTGTCCAGATAAACTCGCGCTGTGTGATTGACAGCTTGGGCGATTGGAAAGGGAGCGTTCTTTGATCGCTTTCTATATATAATTTAATCACAGTTTAAATAAGATTATTTTCATCCTACTAAGAGAAACGATGTGAAGTTGATCTTTTAGTCACTGGCTTGATTTACTGATGCATAAACAGTATTCAACGATTTTGAGAGAAAGATTAGCAGATCAGAAGATTAGAAAGATCTGAAATCGAATACACATCAGAAATCACAGATCACAGATCAGGCATTGGAATAAACATGATTACTTACATGTTTGTGGTGTTGCTGGCAGATCAATATCGTAAAAGTCTGTTTGCAAAGCATGCGCCGAAATTGCGACTGATTTACCAAATAATCCACCATGAAATGCACCGAATACTAATAATGCCCTGCTGAGACATTCACATTGTTGAAAAAAATCCCCACTATCCTAGCATTTGGATGGTTTGGAAGGTAATGGTATTGATCCTGTGTCGATCTTTTCACATTCTCATGTCACTATTCTCTAACGCTCCAGTGGGCAGCGCCAAAGACGTGGTCGTGTAGACATAGGCGTTGATATTCTGCTTCACCAGTTTTTAGATCCTGTCGTTTTCTGGCCTTGGTTTCAATAAAAGCAGTTTTTGGAATAACAAGGAAGTTTTTAGTTTTGAAACTTACAGGATATTTTTATAGTATAACAAACTCTTAACTGTCAAAAGATCAAGGAAAATTAGAATTCTCAGTTCACGACCCCTTTAAACCCAGAGCTGGATCATGGGATGTTGTCGGGAGCATGTGATGGGATGAGGACTGATGTCTGATATCCGGAAGGATCAAGGCTGTTTGAGGAGCCGGTCAATTGGCCTTTGTCCCTCAGACTCGACACTACATGAGTCTTTTCTCTGCTGTGTTTACTGTGTGTGTGTGTGTGTGTGTGTGTGTGTGTGTGTGTGTGTGTGTGTGTGTGTGTCAGACCTCTCCAGCCCCGCGGCTGTGTGCTTTACTCACTCGCTCTCATGCCTAATGTGCCAATCGCTCAGACATCATCTCTCCCTCAGCGCTTTGCCAGTTCTTCCATCTGCTCCTGAGAGACCGGCGCTCCGGCTCCTGCTTAGCCTGGGATCTGGACCGGGATCCTCCCAGAGGGATCTCTGCAGGTGTAATGGGTCTGGGTTTGTTCTCGCTGCGACAAACATCAGAAACCATTCATTTCCTCTGTAGATCCGAGCGAACCGCTCTCGTGTGAGAGACTCTCGTCACTGTAACGCTGTCAGAATAGACATTTTTACTGGAAACGCGATAAAATTATGTTTTATTTATTTAATACTCATGTTTCACTACCTATGGCTGGATAGACAGAAGACGGATAGATAGATAGATAGATAGATAGATAGATAGATAGATAGATAGATAGATAGATAGATAGATAGATAGATAGATAGATAGATGGATGGATGGATGGATGGATGGATGGGTGGGTGGGTGGGTGGGTGGGTGGTTGGGTGGATGGATGGGTGGATGGATGGGTGGGTGGATGGATGGATGATGGATGGGTGGATGGATGGATGATGGATGGGTGGGTGGGTGGGTGGGTGGATGGATGGATGATGGATGGGTGGATGGATGGATGGGTGGGTGGATGGATGGATGGATGGATGGGTGGATGGATGGATGATGGATGGATGGATGGATGGATGGATGGATGGATGGATGGATGGATGGATGGATAGATAGACGGATAGACGGAAGGATTAAAATGAAAAAAAATGTGAGAACTTTTTTTGGGCCAATAACGAAAGTCAGTAGGGTTTTTTTTTTTGTTGTTGTTGGTTTTTTTTTGCGCCGTAACATTCTTCTTTTGAGTTTTGGACTGACACAAGGATGAGTAAATGATGACAGCATTTACATTTTGACTGTAAAATCCCTGTATTTGCACCACGTGATTTATTGCTTCATTTCACTCCAAAAATGTGCGTGGTCGATGATGTCACGAAACTAGCGGTTTCATCCGAAGAATAAACATCCAGACGGGGGGTTTGTGTAGAAATGCTTGTCGAAACATCCAGACGGGGGGTTGGTGTAGAAATGCTCGTCGGCTCTGCTTTGTTAGGTTTTGTTTTATTGTGCAGGCTTTAATTTTCCGCTCGAGTAGTTTCCATTTTAAGGTGAATTACTGATAATGAGTAACATCCGCTAGTTAATGTTCACGCTGAGATTGTATGACAATAAGTCAATAGAGCTTTCAGCACAGGAGATCGTGACATATGCTGATCTGAGACACGCCATCCATCTTTCTTTCCAGCTTTCATCCCTCTCTCTCACACTAATCCTGCTCTCTGGGTCTTAATAAGAGCTGAGAGATGATCTACTGTTCGACAGATGACAGTGGCGACTCTGATGGATGATGATGATAGACTTGTGAGTTTGGTAACATTAGCCTCGTTTCCATTTCAGATTTGCGCACATTTTTCACGATATTTTCTAAATGCCGATAAAATATTGCGAAATGACGGCGTTTCCATTAACCGATGTTATGCGACTGAAATCTCTCGCTATAAGGCAGTCCAGTAATATGCCAGCAGATGTTGGTGGGTTTACATACATCCCGGCCACCGCTCTAGCCATTATTATTAATGAAAGGAGACGTAAGCGTGTTATCCAGCATTAATGGCAAGGAAAGCTCCTTATACTTGTGACTGGCCACATATGAGGAGTTTCTCCCTCAAATCTGCTTCAAGCTCTTGATTGTGGCATTTCTTTGTGGTTTAGAATCCAGTATTCCCATAATGCTTTAGTCTTTTATGAGTTTAATAAAGAATCCTGCTTTCTGGGTCTTAATTAGACTGAGTATTAGCTGAGAGATGATCTTCTGTTCTACAGCTTTTAAAGCGACACACACATATGGACGGGTGATAGACTTGTGAGTTTGGTAACACCGTAAACAAGCCGTCCTGGTGTAATCTTTCCCTCTTCTGAGCGCTTTGAGACTGGAATAGTGCGTATGAAGTCGAGATCCCTGTCGAATCTCCAAACCCTCCAGCTTTATTCCCGCAGGCTTGGAGAGCAGAGCTGATATAATAGAGTTTGTTTTCCGAGCCGAAAGTGGCCCGTGATTCACCCGGACAGGGTTTAGAGTGGCCAATTTTCTCTCCGAGGCTTTACTCAAAAATTGAGCATTGATCCTGTAAAGCTGCTGGAACAATAACATGTTATTTGTGCGACCCTCTTCAGAAAGTTTGTCAGGTTAGAAGCTTCTGCCATGTTTGAACAGATGAGATGTGTTGATGGAGACGCGGACGTGCTTTACTCTGCTTAAAGATCAACTCCTCACGGTCATTTAGACATTCAGGATTGGGCATTTCATTAGTTTGAAGTGAACACTGAAACCACAGTCTGCATAGTTACCCTAGATAGATAGATAGATAGATAGATAGATAGATAGATAGATAGATAGATAGATAGATAGAAAATGTATTGTTATTCATTTTTTAAAGTTTTTTATTTGTATTCATTATTCATAATGGAATTGATTTTCTTATTTTTTTATCATTATTTATTTATGTGTTCATTAATAATATTATTTATTAGGGCCCGAGCACCGATGGTGAGAGGACCCTATTGTTTTTGCTCTGTTTATTATTCTTCTTCTTCTTCTTCTTCTTCTCCAAAGTGAATCGCTTTTTAGAGGGCCTTAACATGCTCGAAAACTCATGAAACTTTGCACACGCTTCAGAAGTGGTGAAAATTTACGTGTGATATGGTTTTCAAAATTGGGTGGGGCAAATTCTGTAAATTATTGCCCCCACATTTTGCCCCGGCTCTACGTTTCACGCACAGGTATGAAATTTGGTACATACATGTAATGACCCAATACCTACAAAAAAGTCTCTTGGAGCATAGCCCTAAACACAACAGGAAGTGAGCTATTTTGAACTTCCTCCTAGATTTTGGGCATTTTTCGTAATTTCCTGATGTTGTACTTTAACGAACTCCTCCTACAGATTTCATCTGATCCTCTTCAAATTTGGTGAGTGTAATCTTAAGGCCTTTGTGACGTTAAATTGCGAAGATCTTGAGTTTTCGTCGAAGGGTGTGCCCTCGGCGGCCTGACAAATGTTCACCCAATTTCGGCCTTTTGGTGATATATGCATGATCAGATAAGTTCAATATTAATGTTGCTTGCAGTTCCGATGTTGCTAGGCAACCACAGACAGCCTGCAGTAACTTAGGCATACAATTTCCAATCTGCCCCAAACTTCACATGTTTGATAAGAGTCCTGTCCTGAACACATGACCATGCTCATATTTGGTTATAGCAATAGTGCCACCTGCTTGTAGCAGGAAGTGTGGCAAATACAAAACGTGCTCGAAAAATCATGAAACTTTGCACACGCTTCAGAAGTGGTGAAAATGTACGTGTGAAATGGTTTTCAAAATTGGGTGGGGCAAAATGGCTTAATTATTGCCCCTACATTTTGCCCCGGCTCTACGTTTCACGTACAGGTATGAAATTTGATACATACATGTAATGACCCAATACCTAAAAAAAGTATCTTGGAGCGTAGCCCTAAACACAACAGGAAGTCAGCTATTTTGAACTTCCTCTCGGATTTCGTGCAGTTTTTGCCATTTCCTGATTTTGTACTGATGTTGTACGAACTCCTCCTACAGTTTTGATCTGATCCTCTTCAAATTTGGTGAGTGTAATCTTAAGGCCTTTCCTAAAGCCACCGGGTGGCGGTGGCACGGGTGCGAGGGCCCTTTTCATCGCTGCTTGCAGCTTTAATTCATAATTGTATTTATTTATTATTTAATTTATGTGTGTATGTATTTATTCATTTACTTATGTATCCATTCATTCAAAGTAGAATTTATTTTCATTTATTAATTATTTAATTATTTATAATGTAAATGTGTTGTCATTCATTTATAATTAAATTTAAATTTTATTCAATAATTTATTCACAATAGAATGTATTAATTAACTAATAATGAATTTATCATTCTTTTTTTATATATTTATTAATTTATAATATTTTATTTATTTATTTATTTATTCTTTCATCCATAATATATTGTTTATATAATTGAATTTATGTACAGTTATTTATTTATTCATAATATTTATTTATTTATTTATTTTAATCCATTTTAACTGGCTGATTCCTAAACTATTACCCACAATCCTCAATATTTGCAAATGCTCACAGGTTTGCGAAAAACAAACCAGTAATAATTGAATGTGAAACTGAGTTGTTGAGTGTGATGGGTGTATTGGAGCTCCAGCGGGTCCTAAAGCTAAAATCACTGGATTTGCAGCAGGGCCACAGGGTTTTCCCGGTTTTCCCGGTCTTCCTCCCGCTGTTGTTGAAGTTGTTGCGACTCTGCGCTTCATTAAGAGAGTCTCGTCTGACACAAACCCCAGCGAGTGCTTGCAGAGATCAGCATCTTCTCGTTCCCCAGCGTCTTCATCAGTGCAGACCTGCTGAAACCAGGAGCTGGTGTTGAACATCAGAGCCGGCTCTCTCAGTGCCACCGCAGGCTTTCAGCGCCTGTTTTATAGGAATCAGGAGTCATTCCAGAGCTTAAACACTCAAAACTTCATCTGGTCAAAACTGTTCAGAAATTGAACATTGCGTTGTATGGAAACAGGAACTCGTGTTTGATTTTATTGCCCTTTTAAAGTCCAGATTATATGGTAAAATATATATTTTGTATAATATGTTTAGTTCAGTGCATTTGCCTTTCGGTAAACTTGGTTAAAGCAAATAAAGTTGACGTCATCAAACATGCATATACATCATATATTCATAGACACTTTCACTATCTAAATAATACATAAATAAATAAGTCAACCCTAACATTTCTTGTTAAATGTCCTGGTTTACTCAAATACATCACAATACTAAAGTCAAATAGGTTGTGATTTTTTTTCTCATTCTTTTTAATATTAAATTATATTCTATATTATATTATGACTTTTATTATATTATAATATATGATTTTTCTATATTGTCCGCAATTGTATTTCAGTGGATCCTTTATCTATGCTTCTGTATATGAAATCATTTATTTCATTTTATGTAGAAACATTTTATATTTTTATATACATTTTACCAAATTTTTAAATACATTTTACCACATTTTATAGTTTTATTATTATATTTATTTATTTATTTTAATTATTAAAAAAAAATGTATCATTGAAGTGGATCAAATAATGGACTGGTCAAAGGTCAAAGGTCATCTAAGTTGTCCTAAAACAGGAACAGGTATTGTTCAAAATGTATGTATAACTTTGTTGAAAGGTTTTGATCCACTTCAAATGTTGACTACTGTATATATAAAACCCAATGTATATATATATAATAGAAATAAAATAATAAATAGAAATATCATACATCACACATACGAATAAATTAAACAAGTAAATAAATAAACAAATAAATAATATAATTTGCTAAAATTAATTTTTCATATTTCTAATGTGACATCACACCCATTAATTAAAATAAATCCATAAAATAAATATGATCAATATTTTCATCATGTGATATATAAATATACTGGAGATTCCTCGTACACACATCTCTCTGGATTATCACAGTTAATGGCATAAAGTAAGTTTGGAAATGTAAAGTGATATTTGATCCTCATTTTCCCACTGAACTCCTGCTAAACCCTGTGATGTCCGTGTGTGTGTTCTGCGCAGGGAAAGCGTTCGCTCCGGAGTTCTACTACGACACGTATAGCCCACTGTGGCAGAACCGGCCTCGGGTTTACGGTTACAAGCTCCAGTGGACTCAGATGAACCCCGGCGCCGTGGACCGGATCATGGCCTATCGCCTGGGCATACGGCAGGTCAGTGGGAGTTATGATTGGCTGTCCTTGTTTTACTGTACTTCATGTGTTCTTATGAAGTGTGCTCTACTGTATGCATAAGTATTGTTGATTTGTTTGAATGTATTTTCTCTGACATTACACTTGCCCAGGGACTACCGTTGGCTAAACTGGCACATTCACATACATGTGTATTAATGCGCACTGTCCCTCTAACTGTATAAATAAAAAATATATTATAAACATAAAGGTAACCCTTTATTTTACAGTCCCCTAATTACTAGGTATTTACCTAGTAAATACATGGTAAGTTATAGTTGTTTATTGGTAATTACCACAGGTAACAAGTATGTAAATGCAGAGAAACTACAAACTAATTACTAGGTATTTACCTGGTAAGCATATGGTAAATTATAGTATTTTAGTGTGTAATTACTTAAGGTGATTAGTATGCAATTACAGAGAAACTACCAGGGAAAAAAACACCACTGTTAAATATCAACTCAACAAAGTCCTGTGTACTTGTTACCTGTTTAGGCTGGTAATAACTCCGATTTAATTGTGTACTTCCTCAGAATGTAGGCAGACAATTTTTAGAAACACCTCCAGTATTACCCATCAATTCAAGTTAGGTTTGTAGTTATCCTAGGGTTATGTTGGTAACAGTCCATGTTTATTTATTACTATCTTGAAATTAAGACGTAGTTTCCAATAAATTACCTTGTCTTATAGTTGTTGTTCATTGCTACACCCATTTATAGAGGGTTTATCAAATAATTTACCTTACACTTACCTGGTAACTACCCCGCAGGAACAGTTTTTCATAATGTCATGGCACATCTTAAATACTGGGTATGTTCTTGCAAATGTTTTTACAATTTACTCAGTAAGTAAAGTGCAACTGTACTGTAAAATGAAGCCTTGTTTATTTCCATGGTATTACCGGAATTGTACCATATAACTTGATCATTCCCTTTTCCATATAGTCACATTTTTTTACCTCGTATGTCCTGCAACGTTACCAAGGAAAACATGACAATTTACTCAGTAAGTAAAGTGAAACTGTACTGTAAAATGAAGCCTTGTTTATTTCCATGGTATTACCGGAATTGTACCATATCATTCCCTTTTCCATAGTCACATTTTTTTTTTTTTTTTACCTCATATGTCCTGCAACGTTACCAAGGAAAACATGACAATTTACTCAGTAAGTAAAGTGAAACTGTACTGTAAAAGGAAGCCTTGTTTATTTCCATGGTATTACCAGACTCTTACCACATCCTTTGCTACTGCTTAAACATTTTTGAAATCACAAACTTTTACCGTGTGTTCTGCAACTTAACTAAAACATTCCAGCCTGGTCTCATTGTTAATACGTAGTATTAACACGTAATTTTCAAAGATAGAAAACTACATAGGCTACAGTTATGAAGAAAAACAACATACGTGTAATCACACAAATTTATTTATTGCGAAAATGTCAAAACCGGTACCAAAAGTCGTTCACATGACGATGTGTTGCAGTCACAGCCCTCTCTTTCAGTATATAATAATTTTGAATGAGGTAATTTACAGAGCAGAATTTAAATGATTAATCCATGAAAATGTTAATCCGGCTTCGCTCTGTGTGAAGGCGCGCGCGCTTCTCCATTTCAAATATAGTTTACCGACTGAAATACGACATGTCGCAATCTGTGAGGAACATAGACGAACAGGCGAGAGCCAATGAGCGTTTGATATCACTGCCGTAAAACATGTCGTAACGCTTCTTGAGGGCGCAATTTTTGAATTTGAATTCATCAACGAGCGCGGGTCCGCGGGATTTGACAGTTACAGACTGCGCTGTTGTTAAAGCCTGTGGAATGGAGATGAAGATCACTCACTGGATAAAGGGCTGAATTTGGATCTCTTTCTTGCAAACGTATGGATTCTAAAGATTTGGATTATATCAAGTAGGCTATAATAAAATTGATGTCTTTTGTGAATTTATGTTGGGTTTTGGTGTATTATTGTCCTATTGGAAAAAACGCATTTTGTGTCTCACTGTAAATAAACTAAATATAAAAATGGTTAAACGATTAAATAAGGTACTTTTAAGGTTTTAAAGTGTATTCTTGTTTAACTGCGTATGCTAATCCTCCGAAACGAGTTTGCAGCAGAAGGCACGAACAGAGCGAAATGTTATTAGTCTATGTCTTGAGTAAACTGCATAAATGCGACTGAAAACGTAATTGATAAGACATTTGAATGCAATAGAGTCAAAACATTAATGCCACGATTTTAATATGCATAAATAAGAATGCGTACAAATACGTCGGTATAGAGTTGTTCATACGTAAATAATTTATGTTTTTGTGCTGTTAATGCAAACATTTTACGTTTTAGTGCTGTAAATACTATACGTTTCTGTGTGTATAAAACGTAAGTAAATGTACGTATGGTAGAATGACACTTTATCACGTTGAACATTCTCAGTAAGTAAAGTGAAACTGGAACGTTACTGTAAAAGGAAGCCTTTTTATTTCCATGGAATTACTGGGATCTTACCCTATAATCTGTAATAGGTACAGTTACGTAGCTATAACAGATTATAGGGTAAGATCCCAGTAATTCCATGGAAATAAAAAGGCTTCCTTTTACAGTACAGTTTCACTTTACTTACTGAGTAAATTGTCATGTTTTCCTTGGTAACATTGCAGGACATACGAGGTAAAAAATTGTGACTATATGGAAAAGGGGAATGATCAGGTTATATGGTACAATTCTGGTAATACCATGGAAATAAACAAGGCTTCATTTTACAGTACAGTTACACTTTACTTACCAAGAAAATTGTCATGTTTTCCTTGGTAACGTTGCAGGACATACTAGGAAAAAAATAAATAAAAATGTGACTATGGAAAAGGGAATGATATGGTACAATTCCGGTAATACCATGGAAATAAACAAGGCTTCATTTTACAGTACAGTTTCACTTTACTTACTGAGTAAATTGTCATGTTTTCCTTGGTAACGTTGCAGGACATACGAGGTAAAAAAATGTGACTATATGGAAAAGGGAATGATCAAGTTATATGGTACAATTCCGGTAATACCATGGAAATAAACAAGGCTTCATTTTACAGTACAGTTGCACTTTACTTACTGAGTAAATTGTAAAAACATCTGCAAGAACATACCCAGTATTTAAGATGTGCCATGACATTATGAAAAACTGTTCCTGCGGGGTAGTTACCAGGTAAGTGTAAGGTAAATTATTTGATAAACCCTCTATAAATGGGTGTAGCAATGAACAACAACTATGTAAGACAAGGTAATTTATTGGAAACTACGTCTTAATTTCAAGATAGTAATAAATAAACATGGACTGTTACCAACATAACCCTAGGATAACTACAAACCTAACTTGAATTGATGGGTAATACTGGAGGTGTTTCTAAAAATAGTCTGCCTACATTCTGAGGAAGTACACAATTAAATCGGAGTTATTACCAGCCTAAACAGGTAACAAGTACACAGTACTTTGTTGAGTTGATATTTAACAGTGGTGTTTTTTTCCCTGGTAGTTTCTCTGTAATTGCATACTAATCACCTTAAGTAATTACACACTAAAATACTATAATTTACCATATGCTTACCAGGTAAATACTTAGTAGTTAGTTTGTAGTTTCTCTGCATTTACATACTTGTTACCTGTGGTAATTACCAATAACCAACTATAACTTACCATGTATTTACTAGGTAAATACCTAGTAATTAGGGGACTGTAAAATAAAGGGTTACCAAAATGGGTAGTGAGTGTGCATGTGTTCTCCCAGTTCACTGAATGACCTGTACACTGGGAAAGAGCAAAAACACTGTTGACTAACTTCCTGGTGTTTTTCACACTCGTCGTCTGTTTTCCTGCAGAGATCAGGTGTTTTACACACAGCAACACACACTCTAGACAACACCGTACATTAAACTTAAATATACAATCTAATGAAATGACAAAAACATAATACAATTACTAAAACATTCAACTAAAATGAACATGAAAACTAAGAATTAAATTCAAAATACTAAAATAACACTGATAGTTTTTATTAATTTTATTTTAGTTGTAGTTATTTTAGTACATCTAGTTAAACTTGCCAACTAGTTTACATTTTTTAATTTTTTATTTACATTATCATTACATTATTTTTTAATTTACATTATTTTTCATTTACGTTATTACATTATCATTACATTATTTTTCATTTACGTTATCAGAAAACATGTTTCCCGCTGTAAGGAAACGCACAGGAATCTTTCCTCCAGTCCTCTTCCCTCTTCCCTCTTCCCTCTTTCCTCTTTCCTCTTTCCTCTTTCCTCTTCCCTCTTCCCTCTTCCCTCTTTCCGCTTCCCTCTTTCCTCCAGTCCTCTTTCCTCTTCCCTCTTTCCTCTTTCCTCTTTCCTCCAGTCCTCTTTCCTCTTCCCTCTTTCCTCTTTCCTCCAGTCCTCTTTCCTCTTCCCTCTTTCCTCTTTCCTCCCCTCTTTCCTCCAGTCCTCTTTCCTCTTCCCTCGTTCCTCTTCCCTCTTCCCTCTTTCCTCTTTCCTCTTTCCTCTTCCCTCTTTCCTCTTTCCTCTTCCCCTTCCCTCTTCCCTCTTTCCTCATCCCTCTTCCCTCATTCCTCTTTCCTCTTACCTCTTCCCTCTTCCCTCTTTCCTCTTTCCTCTTCCCTCTCTCCTCTTTCCTCTTCCCTCTTTCCTCCAGTCTTCTTCCCTCTTTCCTCTCCCCTCTTCCCTCTTTCCTCCAGTCCTCTTCCCTCTTTCCTCTTCCCTCTTTCCTCCAGTCCTCTTCCCTCTTTCCTCTTCCCTCTTCCCTCTTTCCTCTTTCCTCCCCTCTTTCCTCCAGTCCTCTTTCCTCTTCCCTCTTTCCTCTTCCCTCTTCCCTCTTTCCTCTTCCCTCGTTCCTCTTTCCTCTTTCCTCTTCCCTCTTCCCTCTTTCCTCTTCCCTCGTTCCTCTTCCCTCTTTCCTCTTTCCTCTTCCCTCTTTCATCTTCCCTCGTTCCTCTTTCCTCTTACCTCTTCCCTCTTTCCTCTTCCCTCTCTCCTCTTTCCTCTTCCCTCTTTCCTCCAGTCTTCTTCCCTCTTTCCTCTCCCCTCTTTCCTCTTTCCTCCAGTCCTCTTTCCTCTTCCCTCTTCCCTCTTTCCTCTTTCCTCTTTCCTCTTCCCTCGTTCCTCTTCCCTCTTCCCTCTTCCCTCTTTCCTCCAGTCCTCTTCCCTCTTTCCTCTTTCCTCTTTCCTCTTTCCTCTTCCCTCTTCCCTCTTTCCTCCAGTCCTCTTTCCTCTTCCTTCTTTCCTACAGTCCTCTTTCCTCTTCCTTCTTTCCTCCAGTCCTCTTTCCTCTTTCCTCCAGTCCTCTTCCCTCTTTCCTCTTCCCTCTTTCCTCCAGTCCTCTTTCCTCTTCTTTCTTTCCTCCAGTCCTCTTTCTTCTTCCCTCTTTCCTCCAGTCCTCTTTCCTCTTCCCTCTTTCCTCCAGTCCTCTTTCCTCTTCCCTCTTCCCTCATTCCTCCAGTCCTCTTCCGATCTCTCTGTCCACACGGATCACATTAATCCTGATGTTTCTCTGTACGGTACGTGAGAGGATGAGAAGCAGGAAAGCGAGGGTTTCTGGGTAAATAAGTGTCGGCCCCGGGGCCCAGATCTGCTATTTTTATCTCCTCACTGTGACTCTGGGTTTCACCGCTTCAGAATGGAGGACGAGCTCTTCATGCTTCATCCCATCATGTGAGATCACGAGTAGCAGGTCTCAGTGATTGTGGTTCTGGAATATTGAATATGCCAGTGTTGCTCTATAGTGTACTAATTCCAGTGCATCTTCAGTTTATGCATCTATGGCTTTTAGGTCATCATCGCCTACTAAATTATCTATCTATCTATCTATCGATCGATCTGTCTGTCTGTCTGTCTGTCTGTCTGTCTGTCTGTCTGTCTATCTATCTATCTATCTATTTATTTATTTATTTTGCATTTTTTACTCATGTCTTCATCATATAATAACTGTCAATGTTGCCCTGTACTGTACTATTTCCAGTGGATCCTAAATGCATGCATTTGTTAATGATTTTATTTTATTTTTATTTTATTGACCTTTCTTTACTCATGTCTTTGTGAGTTATTTTATTTCATTTTAAAATAAAATGACTAATTTAATTTAATTTTGTCACATGCCTGTCCTGTCTCGTGTAGCACATGTGGTGTTTGTGTTCCTGTCTCTGTTTTGACCCCACCCTCCTTGTTATCTCATTATTGGTTTCATTTGTCCCACCTGTTGTTCCCTCATTATCTGCCTGATTTGTCCCTTTTATAAGCTCCTTTGTGTTTGCAGTCTTTGTCGGATCGTTGTATTGTTTACGTCTCCTGTTCTCCTGTGACCCAGTGGTATGTTCATTTCATAGTTGCTGTGTTGTTTATATATGGTTTTCCCCCCTCGTGGGTGTTTGTTTTACTTTGTTCTTTTGCTAATAAATCATTCTTTCTGCACTTGAGTCTTCACTTAGTTTTCTTAGTTATCCCGTCACAAATTTAATTTATTTAAAGTATTTTCCTATTTACCTATTTTATTATAATTTTTTGTGGTATTTTTAGTATTTTTATTTTATTTTATTAATTGATTTTTATTTTTAAATTTTTAAAATAAAATAGTTTTTTTTATAGTTTTTTTTTTTTTTTTTTTGCAGTCTTTACTCATGTCTTCATTACTAATTTTATTTACTTATTTTTATTTTGCTTTCTTTCCTCATGTCTTTGTGATTTTATTTATTTAATTTTTTATTTTATCATTTCATGTCATTATTTTATTATTTTAATTTTATTATTTGTATAGTTTCATTCTGGCCTTGTGTCTTCTCCTCTCTCGTCCTCCTGTGTGAACCTCATGATCAACACTCAGTTTCTGCCACTGGAGATCCGGCTCTTTGATTTCTTCCACATCTCGCTGGCGTTCTCCGTCTTTGATCAGACCTCGAGAACTCTGCTTCTGAGGTTACATGAAGTGTGTGAGAATTCATGTTACGAAGACGAGTGTGAGAACCGAAGGTGTGTTTGCTGTGTGAATGTGAGCTCCAGTCTGTCATTTTCAGGGCGATTTGGCAGTTCGAGGTTTACTCATGTCTTCGTGATTAATTTTATTTTTATTTTTGTATTTACATATGTATTTTATTTTATTTAGCAATTTTTACTCATGTCTTCATGAGTAATTTTATTTTTGTATTTATTTATACATGTATTTCATTTTATTTAGCTGTTTTTACTCATGTCTTCATGAGTTATTTTATTTATAATTATTTTATTTATTTATTTATTTATTTATTTATTTTAAAATGTTTTTGTTATTATTAATTGATTTCATTCAATTCATTCGACTTCATAATAATGTGTTAAAGCTTCCCAGAATGGCCGGCTGTATTGTGACTGGACTGGTGTTTAGTGGAAGAACGGAGAGTTTTGAGCTTCATGAATCTGGCCGTGACTTAAACACTCTGTGATCCGGTTTATTCTCACTCCTGCCAGGGAAACGGGATTTGACAGGATCCTAAGGGCCGCCGGTGAATAATGCCTGCGATTACCAGTAACAAAACAGCACTTTACCAGTTTACCAGTTAACTAAAGCTGTTTCCTCCCCAAAACCAGCAGCTCTCAGCTTTAAAGGGTTAGTTCACCCAGAGATGAAGACTCTGTCAGTAATGACTCTCCCTCATGTTGTTCAATCCCGTAAGACTTTCGCTCATCTTCAGAACACAAATGAAGATATTTTTGATGAAATCTGAGAGCTGTCTCACTCCTCCATAGGCTTCTCTGTTACTGTAACTTGCCGGTTCAGAAAGTTAGTAAAGACATCGTTAAAATAGTCCAGTGTCTACAGCGGCTCAACCTTAAGTTCATCAAGCGACAAAACAAACAAAAATAACGACTTTATTCAACTCTTCATGTTCTTCTGTGTTTCTCTGAGTGAGTTGACGTAGTGTAACAGCGCAGCGCTTCTGGGTTGTACATCAGAACGGAGGCTCACTATTGGCCGATGCTGGTCGTGTGTGATGCGTGTGATGCTGGCCAATAGTGAGCCTGTATGTGGTTGCTAGGGTGTTCTGAGTGTTTTTTAGAATGTTGCTACAGTATGGGGTTGCTAGGGTGTTCTGTGTGGGTTTTTTTTTTTAGAATGTTGCTACAGTATGGGGTTGCTAGGGTGTTCTGGGTGTTTTTTTTAATGTTGCTACAGTATGTGGTTGCTAGGGTGTTTTGGGTGTTTTTTTTAGAATGTTGCTACAGTATGTGGTTGCTAGGGTGTTCTGGGTGTTTTTTAGAATGTTGCTACAGTATGGGGTTGCTAGGGTGTTCTGGGTGTTTTTTTTAGAATGTTGCTACAGTATGTGGTTGCTAGGGTGTTCTGGGTGTTTTTTTTTTTAGAATGTTGCTACAGTATGTGGTTGCTAGGGTGTTGTGTGTTTTTTTTTAGTTTTTTTTTTACTGTTGCTACAGTATGTGGTTGCTGGGGTGTTCTGGGTGTTTTTTAGAATGTTGCTACAGTATGTGGTTGCTAGGGTGTTCTGGGTATTTTTTAGAATGTTGCTACAGTATGTGGTTGCTAGGGTGTTCTGGGTGTTTTTTAGAATGTTGCTACAGTATGTGGTTGCTAGGGTGTTCTGGGTGTTTTTTAGAATGTTGCTACAGTATGTGGTTGCTAGGGTGTTCTGGGTGTTTTTTAGAATGTTGCTACAGTATGGGGTTGCTAGGGTGTTCTGGGTGTTTTTTTTAGAATGTTGCTACAGTATGTGGTTGCTAGGGTGTTCTGGGTGTTGTTGTTTTTTTTAGAATGTTGCTACAGTATGTGGTTGCTAGGGTGTTGTGTGTTTTTTTTTGTTTTTTTTTGACTGTTGCTACAGTATGTGGTTGCTGGGGTGTTCTGGGTGTTTTTTAGAATGTTGCTACAGTATGTGGTTGCTAGGGTGTTCTGGGTATTTTTTAGAATGTTGCTACAGTATGTGGTTGCTAGGGTGTTCTGGGTGTTTTTTAGAATGTTGCTACAGTATGTGGTTGCTAGGGTGTTCTGTGTTTTTTTTTTTTTAGAATGTTGCTACAGTATGTGGTTGCTAGGGTGTTTTGGGTGTTTTTTTAGAATGTTGCTACAGTATGTGGTTGCTAGGGTGTTCTGGGTGTTTTTTAGAATGTTGCTACAGTATGTGGTTGCTAGGGTGTTCTGTGTTTTTTTTTTTTTAGAATGTTGCTACAGTATGTGGTTGCTAGGGTGTTTTGGGTGTTTTTTTAGAATGTTGCTACAGTATGTGGTTGCTAGGGTGTTCTGGGTGTTTTTTAGAATGTTGCTACAGTATGTGGTTGCTAGGGTGTTCTGGGTGTTTTTTTAGAATGTTGCTACAGTATGTGGTTTTTGGGGTGTTTTGAGTTTTTTTTTTTTTTTTTTAGAATGTTGCCACAGTATGTGGTTGCTAGGGTGTTCTGGGTGTTTTTTTTAGAATGTTGCTACAGTATGTGGTTGCTAGGGTGTTCTGGGTGTTTTTTTAGAATGTTGCTACAGTATGTGGTTTTTGGGGTGTTTTGAGTTTTTTTTTTTTTAGAATGTTGCCACAGTATGTGGTTGCTAGGGTGTTCTGGGTGTTTTTTTAGAATGTTGCTACAGTATGTGGTTTTTGGGGTGTTTTGAGTTTTTTTTTTTTTTGAATGTTGCCACAGTATGTGGTTGCTAGGGTGTTCTGGGTGTTTTTTTTAGAATGTTGCCACAGTATGTGGTTGCTAGGGTGTTCTGGGTGTTTTTTTTAGAATGTTGCTACAGTATGTAGTACACGCATCACACACATGACCAGCATCGGCCAATAGTGAGCCTCCGTTCTGATGTACAACCCAGAAGCGCTGCGCTGTTACACTACGTCAACTCACTCAGAGAAACACAGAAGAACATGAAGAGTTGAATAAAGTCGTTATTTTTGTTTGTTTTGTCGCTTGATGAACTTAAGGTTGAGCCGCTGTAGACACTGGACTATTTTAACGATGTCTTTACTAACTTTCTGAACCGGCAAGTTACAGTAACAGAGAAGCCTATGGAGGAGTGAGACAGCTCTCAGATTTCATCAAAAATATCTTCATTTGTGTTCTGAAGATGAGCGAAAGTCTTACGGGATTGAACAACATGAGGGAGAGTCATTACTGACAGAGTCTTCATCTCTGGGTGAACTAACCCTTTAATTAAAGTTCTAATGATATCAGTTTCTGCACAAACCTCTGGGAGTTTTCCAGCGTTTTCTTTGCAGGTTCATTCCAGTAAAACTAATGTTTCTAGCGGACGAATGGGAACGTGTTATCCAGCAGGGATATTATTGCTCACTCAAATTAAAATTAAAACAAAAACCTTAAAAAAATTGAATTGCTTGAAATAAAATTAATATTTAAAAAGAAACTTATTTTATTCCAGCTTGTTGCCAATCAACATTTCTCGTGTTCGTTTAGTTTAACCTGCAGTGCTAAAATAACTAAATTGAACAAAATTACTAGAACATGAACTAAACTTTAAATATAGTGGCAAAAGTAATGTTAGTAAATGCATTAACAAACACTGAGCATTACATTTGTTTTAGGATTTATTAATCTTAAATGTTAGTTAATAAAAATATAACTGTTCATTGTTAGTTCATATTAGTTCAAGTCCATTAAATAATAGCAGATACAACTTTTGATTTTAATAATGTCTCAATGAAGGTTCTAAACTGTATAAGTAGTTAAAAAATAATGTAAAGTGTTATCAAAAGAACATATTTTGACCAAACAAGATTTGGACCCCATTGACTTTCATTGTATGGACAAAAAAACACAGACACTTCTCAAAAAAAAAAAACAAAAAAAAAATGTTCCACAGAAGAAAGTTAATGATGATAGACTGATCGTTTTGGTGAACTATTCCTTTACTAAAGTGAATGTAAGTGTGTGAACTGAAGCAGATTGAATCTGTATTTATCTGCAGTGTAAATGTCTGTCTCATGTTGAACGTGTTTCCACTTTATGGTATTTTTCATGGATTTTTCTCCATGTTCATCTTTCTTCAATGTGTAATGTTGCTGTTTGAGGATGAAAAGGGGAGTTCTTCTCTAAATCAGTGTCAGTGTTTCTGAACTCCTGAAACGCCTCCACTGTAGTCTTGAGTTTCTTCCGGGAACGAACACGTCACAATATTCCTCATTATAATAATTCATGCACAGAATAAAGGGGCGGGGCCTGGTTGAGTGAGTTAGTAGTGTGTTAAACTGGCGGTTATGGTAAGGGACGGGACATTTCCCAAACACACTCGAAGCGCTCGACCAATCACAACACACTGCTCCAGCCGACCAATCAGAGCACAGTGTGCTTTTCAGAAGGAGGGGCTTCATAGAGACAGGAAGTAAACAGTGCGTTACTGACAGACTGGGAAGAGAGGAGCCGCAACAATGGAGAATATGAGGAGAATAATCAACATTCAAGCAGGAAACCCTGTTCTAGTAGAGACCAAACACAACATTAGGATAAAATGGCCTCTTTAACATTCTCACAGGACTGTATTTTCCCTGATTTCTCCCTCAGACGGGGCAGCAGCGCTGGTGGGAGCAGGAGATTCCCGTGGAGGGAAACATCCAGAAGGGAGAACTGATCACACACAACCTGACGGAGCTCATCCGACCCGAGGCTTACGTGGTCCGACTCACGCCGATCACACGCTTCGGAGAGGGAGATTCAACCACCAGGATCGTCACGTACAGCGGTACGTCACGCATGAAAAACACTGGGTTAAACACAACCCAATTTGGGTTGTTTTCAACACAAGGGCTGGGTAAATATAGGACAGAACCATAGACTGTATATTATATGTCCGTAGTGTGTGTGACGTCACCCGTAGTGTTTCTGAAGAGTGTTTTTGAAGCCCAAAGTGGGCGGAGCCGGCGGTCGCCATCTTGGCAGCGTCACTCCCTGATAAACGTAAATGAGCAGCGAGGCGGATTAGCTGAGGTGATGTAACGCTAACAGACAGCAGACAAATGGCTAGCAGTGACATAAGCGGCAATCCACCTGTCACTCAAGTGGCCACGCCCTTAATTATGCACAACTTTAAGGCTTAATATAATTTAAACGGATGAGTTATAAAAAATATTCACCCCCCTCACAGTCGTCATGAAGGGCAACATTAGCAATATAAACCAAAACCACTTTTTACGCCAGACTGTAAACATGTTTTATTCTGTTGTAAAGTTGGGCGTTTTAACATGGAGGTCTATGGGATTGAGTCTCTTCTGCAGCCAGCCTCTAGTGGCCAGTGGATGAACTGCAGTTTAACTCACTTCAGTGTTGGATTCACGAGAGAGACAGTTGAACAGAAGACGCTTGGACAGAACACATGTTGGGTTAATTTTACCCAGCAAATTGGGTTGTTTATTCATTGGGTTGATGAAAACTACCCAAGCACTGCAAACATAACCCCAGATTCTGTAGTGTAGCTGACTTCATGAGAGCTATTTATTTGATCAAAATACAGTAAAAATGTTGAAATATTATTCTAATGTAAATCATCTGTTGTCTATGTGAATATATAGTAAAGTGTAATTTATTCCTGTGATCAAAGCTGAATTTTCAGCATCATTACTCCAGTCTTCAGTGTCACATGATCCTTCACAAATCACTCTAATATGATGATCTGCTGCTTTAGAATGTTGAATATTTTCACACATTTGATACATTTTATTTATTTTTCAGGATTCTGTGATAAATGGAAAGTTCAAACAGCATTTATATGAAATAGAATATTTTTGTAACATTTAAAATATCTTTACTGTCACTTTTGATCAATTTAATGCATCCTTGATGAATAAAAGTAGTGATTTCATTAAAAAAAAAGAAAAGGTTTGAATGTTCAGAAATAAGGCTCAGATCATTAGTTTCGTGCTGGAAGTGATCAGCTGATGAGAGATCAGTGTTTGCGATCTGCTCGTTTGGAGTTTCAGTTTGATTGTGATTTATGCGTCGGCTGCTGGTTAATAATTCATCTGACGCTCGTGAACATCAATCCAGAACAAAAAGAAAATTTGTGGATGATGCAAAAGCAAATAATTAATTTCAGTATTTCGCTGAACTACTACAAGTACAATCATTTTCTGAGTTGTAAATAAAGATGGAGCATGTTTTCAACTTTTCCACTTCAATTTTTTTTACATTGAATTCAATATTAATTGTTGTTTCTTTGTAATTATTTGTGAAATTTACTTGTATTTTCTGAGTGAAAACAGTTCAAAGTAAATCCTGAACTAAGTTATTTTCAATGCATGAGAGAATTATGATTTTCACAGCCGTTTGCATTGATACAGCTGAGTTATGAAACCTACATGTTATTATCTCTACTAAATAAAGCACGTCTGGTCCGCTGCATCGAGGCCAGAGTTTAATGAAGTGTCTGTGTGCTTTCAGCATTTGCTTTTGTTGCATGACCGACTCAAGAAGGTCTGAAATGAGGTTACTTGTTAATCTTTAATCTATTAAACATATTGAAACATGAAAGCGGATGGGATATTGTTTGGCGGGGTCGACTCTGGCTTAACGGAGATAAATAACGTCTACGTGACTTTGTTCTCTGCATTACGTCTGATTAGTCTGGCCTGGGAGTTTATAAAGTGGCCGATAATCAAATGCTGCTTTAAAACGGGTGTTTTATGTGACTGTGGGAAGCCATGTAATGTTATACGGGATTTTTATCCATGTTCATCTTTCTTTAGTGTGTGTAATGTTGCTGTTTGAGGATGAAAAAGGGAGTTCTTCTCTATATCAGAGTCAGTGTTTCTGAACTCCTGAAACGCCTCCATTGTAGTCTTGAGTTTCTTCCGGGAACGAACATGTCACAATATTCCTCATTATAATAATTAATACGCAGAATAAAGGGGCGGGGCCTGGTTGAGTTAGTTAGTTAGTGTGTTGAAACCAAGCGGCAACCCTCATGTCTCTCTCGTGAAGCCAACACTGAAGTGAGTTAAACTGCAGTTCATCCACTGGCCACTAGAGGCCGGCTGCAGAGGAGACTCAATCCCATAGAGCTCCATGTTAAAATGCCCAACTTTACAGCAGAATAAAACATGTTTATAGTCTGGTGCAAAAAGTGGTTTTGGTCTATATAGCTAATTTTGCCCTTCATGACGACTGTGAGGGGGGTGAATATTTTTATAACTCATCCGTTTAAATTATATTAAGCCTTAAAGTTGTGCATAATTAAGGGCGTGGCCACTTGAGTGACAGGTGGATTGCAGCTGATGTCACTACTAGCCGTTTGTCTGCTGTCTGTTAGCGTCACATCACCTCAGCTAATCCGCCTCGCTGCACATTTACGTTTATCCGGGAGTGACGCGGCCAAGATGGTGACGGCCGGCTCCGCCCACTTTGGCCTTTGAAAACACTATGTGTGATGTCACACACACTACGAACATATTTATTTACAGTCTATGGTTGAAACTGGTGGTTATGGTAAGGGGCGGGGCATTTCCCAAACACACTCAAAGCGCTCAACCAATCACAGCACACTGCTCCAGCCGACCAATCAGAGCACAGTGTGCTTTTCAGAAGGAGGGGCTTCATAGAGACAGGAAGTAAACAGAGCGTTACTGACAGACTGGGAAGAGAGGAGCCGCAACAATGGAGAATATGAGGAAAATAATCAACATTCAAGCAGGAAAACCTGTTCTAGTAGAGCCCAAACACAACATCAAGATAAAATGGCCTCTTTAACATCCTGATGTACTTAAAGTCCCACTCCGATCATATTTTGAGCTATTTTTAAACATTCTCAGTGGTCTTTAAATGATGATTATGCCGTTTTTAGCCAAAATCACAAAACCTGTGCCGTTTTCTGGGACTTCGCTTCAGCAGAGCGGCAGTAGCTCATTAGCAATTCGCCTCTGCGTTGTGGGCGGAGCCGTTGGCTGAAGCGAGATACATAGGCAGCAACAGCCTCTTTCTGTCTTTCTTTCTTTCTGTCAACACAGAAAACATTTCATCACTGGATAGTTTTTTTTCGTTTAATTAAAGTGTTGTTTTATGTCAGCTGAATGTCCGGAACGCTTTTCAGAGAAGATAAGGCAACTTTTTTAGCACAATTCACACCCAGCGGCAATTCAGAAAAAGAAAAAAAAAATCTCCGAATGCTCCACATGAAACTTTGGTCTTCCGACCTTTTACCGCCGTGTCGATTTATTTTGATTAATATGTGCGAGGGAGAGAGAGCAAGACAGCGCTTAGTTTGGAGACGGTGAGGTCTTGTTTACATTTTCGCCTGGCTCCGAAGACAGAGAGTGCGCGCGCGCGTGTCCGGGTCTCTCTCTCTGCTCGTTCTTTCAGTTATAAACATGTCCTGTCACAAGCGCAGCAGTTCATCTACATTACTCACCAAAATTCACTTTGGCGGGCGCTAAAACAAGTTCAATGCAGGAAAATTCATGCGTGAATTTAACTGAGTAGTACATGACCATGCACTCGCACAAATGCGACCACATACAATTTTAACTCGCACATTCTCAAAAAATGGTCGCAGTCTGGAACCCTGGAACGTAACGTTAATCCATTCATCTCTCACAGCAACATGTTTTGGTAAAGCATGAAAGCTAATACCAATATCTCTCCTCTTATGTGCGGTAGCGGGCATTGCAACCCGCTACCGCACATAGGTATTGATCCGCCATCGTCTTCTCTACTCCTCAGAACCTGACCGGGCGGGCGGGCCCCGCCCAGTGGAGTTACTACGTCACAACTCCAGTCTATTTTAGCCGGCATTTTAGCGTCTGCTACTGATTCACAGCCATTTGAATGCAGAAATACTCAGAAATACAACTTTGAGCTTATTTTTCTCAAGATATGTCCTCTAGCATAAGAAAAATGCCACAAGAACATGTTAACACCTAGAAAAACATGATTTTCATCGGAGTGGGTCTTTAAGAAAACTGAACGTGTAGATTCTTGTTCCTCGTTCTCAGCAGCAAAACAGCCTTTAGAAATCTGCGTCTCATAATGGAGACGACGATCCTCTATTCTCACTTTCTGTCTCAAGCACAATGACACAGACGAGGAGGAGGAGGTGGCGTCTCAATTTGCTCTGATTTCTCAACTTGAAACGGATTGAAAAAGCGCAAGACAAAAGAGAGCCCCTTCACTCCAGGAAAGATCTGTTTTATTCCTGAATGATGATATGATAATGTCGCCGCAAGAGTAAATGCTTCATTTTGCATTTCTCAGAAATGATTCATCCTCCCTGTGAATCGACTGTCAGCGTTTATTATTGTCGTGTGGATTGTTCGAGGCATCGCTAGTGTTCAGATGAATACTGTTTGATGGGTTTTAATCCTCTAATGCTCATATTTATGTCACCCTGACACTAAAAATCTCCTGAAAAGCTTCGTCTCGGATGTTTCCCGTCTTCTAAATCGATCTCCACAACATGACGGATGTCCGTTGGTGTTTGATGCTTTCTCTTAAAGCTTTTATCTGTCGATATAAAGTGATAATTGTGATCCACTCTTCGACACATTATTGTTAAATCTTATCCAGACAGTGATGGAAAAATAAACAAAGGGATTTAAGCAGTCGGCTGCAAAATTAATATTCCAGGTTGTTTTTGATCTATTGTCAATGTACAGAATTTACTACAGGCAATCATTTTGTCATTTCCATATTTACACAACTGTTCAAAAGTTTGAGTTCGTGATATTTTTTAAATGTTTATTTAATTGTTAATGTTTCTGAAAGAGTCTCTTCTGCTCAGCAAGGCTACATTTATTTGATCAAAAATACAGTAAAAACTGTGAAATATTATTACAATAAAAAAATACAATAAAACAGCTGTGAATATATAGTGAAGTGTAATTTATACCTGTGATCAAAGTCTTCAGTGTCACATGATCCTTCACAAATCATTCTAATATGATGATTTGATGCTCAAGAAACATTTATCATTATTATCAATGTTTAAAACAGTCATACTTTTGTGGAAACTGTGATACTTTAATTTTCAGGATTCTTTGATTAATAGAAAGTTCAAAAGAGCAGAATTTATTTGATACATTATAAATATATTTACGGCCTTGATGAATAAAATTATTAATAAAAAAACAACAACAACAATCTTTTCAAAGGTAGTCTGCATATAAACAAATGGACATACATTTGCTTTAAATACTTGAAATACTCTTTGGTTTGAATGAATGATTCAATGACTCACTCATAAAGACTTCACTTTTTTCATTACTGGATGAATCAGTGTTTTTGAACGAATCTCTTGAGTGAATGATTCAATGACTCACTCGTTTAAACTTCACTTGTTTCATTACTGGATGAATCTGTGTTTTTAAACGAATCTCTTGAGTGAATGATTCAATGACAAACACATTTTTAACAGTCACTTGTCTCCACTTACTGGTGTAACGATGTAATGATACAATCTTTATTTGAAGCATCAAGTTACTTTCAAAGGTGATTTACTCTATTTTGTAGGGATGCACCAATATGAAAATTTTGGCCAATACCGATAACCGATAATTCTTTATATCTGAAAGCCGATAACCGATATATTGCCAGATAAATATAAACCCAAATTTTATATTATTTTTAAGAGCCTGGTTACAAAAACAAAAGTCTCATCATTAAAATCCATGTCCCAAACACACAATTATAATGATGTTCTCATTATAATTTTATGTAGCCGATATGACAAACTTGCACTGAACCGTATTTTCCTTTTTGAAGTGATTTCAATCATATTTCAAGCAATTCAAAACCGTTGTTGAACAGTCGCATCTGAAGCGTCTCAGCTGAAGGAATTAATACATTATTTATCAGCTTTAATATATCGGCCACATTTTCTTATCAGGCCGAAAACTATAACATTAAAAATGAACATATATCGGCCGATACCGATATGGTGGCCGATATATCGTGCATCCCTACTATTTTGATCACTACCGTAGACATCAGTGTTTATATCAGAACTATAAACTTTTACCCCATTACTTCTGTGATAATCTGAACGATTGTAAGACAGATAATAATGATACTGTTTATCGAATCACTGTCATTTAGGAATAAGATAAGGTGCTGAATCGAGACTGAGCTCTTTATGACACATTTAGATTGAGCTTATTAATCGTGCAGCTCTTCTACATATGCAAGCTTAATGTTATGAAATGTGCGTGTTATGTTCTCAAGGCGTCTCTGCAGACGCTATAGTGGACATTAGACCTCACAGCTCGAATACACCGGTTCTTGCTGAATAATTCTTATATACACCATAAAAGCATTGTTGCAAAGCCATGTCATGTTTGTTTGCACACTGCAATCATCGTCTGTGGTTATTTACAGCATGCAACTGATGCCATATAAATATTCTCTAATATTCTTCAGACACGCTTGCTTTGAGATGATTTGTGATTAGCGTGTTTTGAGTGCATTAAAATCAATTATTTCAGTAGGCATGAATCACTCCGCATTAACAAAGTTTTGCGGTTACGCTGATGCAGCGCATCTATTCAGCATGACAGAAATCGATCCCTGAGCCGCTCGTGTGTCTTCATGACAGTCTAGATTGTGTTTACTGGCGAAAAGACTCATTGAAACAAGAGCCGTTAGTTACTTTTGACCTTCACCTGGTTTACTATGGTGTTTCGGCTGTTGTTTTGAGCAATAAAACTGTGGTGTAGTCTTCACCGGTTCAGCCGCTCAAACAGCTCTTCCCTCCTTTAAAATCTGAATTATTTATTGAACTTTCCATTACTGCATTCCTTCCGTTTACATGCACAAATAATAAATGTGAGATTGTAAGTGATTTCTTGATCATGAAAGTTGCATGAAATGTTTGTGAAGCTCTTAGAGTTTATAATGAGACGGTAAAACGTCCGTCTTGATGCATTTATGTATTTCGGTGAATCATTCACATACATATTTGATTGTGATCAGGTCATGCAGGTCAAACTTTATTACAGGGCACTTTTTAATTCACTTTTTAAACTAACTTTAACTGACTTTTTTTTTTATATTGTGATATATTATTACAATTTAAAATAATTGGTTTTCAATTTATCATACTTTAAATTATCATTTATTTCTGTGATGCAAAGCTGAATTTTCAGGATCATTACTCCAGTCTATCACATGATCCTTTAGAAATCACTCTAATATTCATTATCAAAGTTGGAAACGGTTCTGCTGCTTTATATTTTTTCATAACCTGTGATACTTTTTTTAGGATACTTTGATGAATAATAAAGAAAAAAGAAGCAAATGTTTTAAAAATAGAAATCTTCTGTAACATCAATATACACTACTGGCCAGTCATTTGGGGTCAGTCATTTTTTTTTTTTTTTTTTTTTTGAAATAAATCAATACTTTTATTCAGCAAGGATGTGTTACATTGATAAAAAGTGATAGTAAAGAAGATTTATATTATTAGAATTTATTATTTTTTTTTTAAATAAATGCAGTTCTTTTTAACCTTTTATTCATCAAATATATTAGACAGCAGAACTGTTTCCAACACTCATAATAAATCAGAATATTAGAATGATTTCTAAAGGATCATGAGATGTCACATGTGACACTGAAGACTGGACTAATGATCCTGAAAATTCAGCTTTGCATCACAGAAATAAATGATTATTTAAAGTATAATAAATTAAAAACCAATTATTTTAAATTGTAATAATATATCACAATATTACATTTTTTTCTGTATTTTTTATCAAATAAATGCAGGCTTGATGAGCAGATAAACTTCTTTCAAAAACTTTAAAAATAGTAATGTTTCCAAACTTTTGGCCTGTACTGTATATATTTGTATTTATATTTAAAGACAGGTTTTTTTATTTATTTATATTTACTAATTTTAAATTAATTTAACAATAAATCCAGGTGGAAAATTGCCTTTTAGAAACATACATATACATATGGGCTATATGTATTATCGATCATCAGATTCTCTCTGTCTGTTGTTGTTCCTCTTGCTTTCGTTTACCGTCCGCGACTCATTTCATCAGTTTGTGAGACACATAATCCAGAAGACAACATTTCACAACGTTTCATCACATCCACATGTTGACGATAATTAATTCATGTTTCTCTGGAGATCGCCGGTCAGTTATGAGCGGAAAACAATCACAGCGGGTAATGTGAGCCGGAGGGAGTTTGAGTGTTGTGTGTCTGGTGTCTGCTGTAGTTTCACACACTCGCATGATCACACACTCGTTAAACCTGTAAACCTGCTCAGGTGATTCGTTTCTGCTCAGATTAACATCTACTCGTGATGGAGACGTTTAAGTGCTGCCATGTTTCTCCACACTTCTGTTTGGAATTTTAAATAGTTAGACTGTTTAACAAAAAAAATCACAGTTTGTTATATTATATGTTATAATATACTATAAAAACAGTTGTTGGTGTTTTAAAAATGGCTTTACAATAAGGTTTCGTTAGTTAACATGATCTAACAATGTAAAAATACTTCTAAATCATTATTAATCTTAGTTAATGTTATTTTCAACTGACATGAACTAACAATGAACAACTTTATGTATATAGCACATTTACACACAACAGACGTGCTTTACAACAATGATGTCATTAAAATAGGGATACACAATATATCAGCCACATTTTTAATGTTATCGTTATCGGCCTGATAAGAAAATTTGGCCAATATATTAAAGCCGATAAATAATGTATTATTTCCTTCAGCTGAGACACTTCAGATGCGACTGATCAACATGATGGTTTTGAATTGCTTGAAATATGATTGGAATCACTTAAAAAAAAGAAAAATACTGTAAAGTGCAACATGTGCAGTGAAAGTCTGTCATATCGGCTTCATAAAATTATCATGAGAACATTATAATTGTGTGTTTGGGACGTGGATTTTAATTGTGAGACTTTTGTTTTTGTAATCAGGCTCTCAAAAAATACATAAAAAATAGGATTTAGATTAATCAGCCAATATATCGGTTATCAGCTTTCAAATATAAAGAATTATCGGGTATCGGGCAAAATTTTCATATCGGTGCATCCCTACTTTAAAACCAAGATTTAGTATTACATGCAACATGGCAAACATGTCTCATTCAGAAGCTAAAGAAAATAAATACGTTTTTAAATTAAAAGCTTAAAAGTGGCAGAGATTTAGCTGACCTGACGTGGAATGGGAGACTATTCCAGAGTTTAATGTCACTGTAACGTTCATGTACTTTGTCCAGAGAAGATGTTTTATCTAAACTCACTGGCAAATAAAACTGAAGATCATTGGCAAAAAAAAATGGTATGAAATACTATACTTTAAAAGAATAGAGCTCTGAGGAATATGAGGAAGCGTATACAGAGAGAACAGCAGCGGTCCCAAAACCGAGCCCTGAGGAACGCCACAAACTACAGGAGCCGGTGTGGAGGAAACGTCTCTCAGAGTCACAGCGAATGTCCTGTTCTTTAAATACGAGGCAAACCACTGAAGGGCTGTAGCCTTTTTATTTACTAACATTAACAAAGATTAATAAATACTTAATAATTGAATCGCTTATTGTTATTTAATGTTAGTTAATGGATTAACTAATGGATCCTTGTTGTAAAGTGTTATCTGAATATCATATGTTCTCATGATTATTTTTCGCAATGTGTGAGAAGTGTGAATATTAAAGGTTTTGTTTTGCAATTAAATTGAATCCAATTAGGGTCAATTTGGAATATATAAAGTTGATTTATAATAAATAATATTTTTCCTCTTTTTTCATTTTTTCTCTTCACAGCTCCAGTCAATCCTCATCTGAGTAAGTATTAATTTAACACCTTTCTTTCTTTCTTTCTTTCTTTCTTTCTTTCTTTCTTTCTTTCTTTCTTTCTTTCTTTCTTTCTTTCTTTCTTTCTTTCTTTCTTTCTTTCTGTGGCTTTTATCTATCTATCCATCCATCTATCTGTATCTGTCTGTCTATCTGTGGCTTTTATCTATCTTTCTTTCTTTCTTTCTGTGGCTTTTATCTATCTATCCATCCATCTATCTGTATCTGTCTGTCTATCTGTGGCTTTTATCTATCTATCCATCCATCCATCTATCTGTATCTGTCTGTCTATCTGTGGCTTTTATCTATCTATCCATCCATCCATCTATCTGTATCTGTCTGTCTATCTGTGGCTTTTATCTATCTATCCATCCATCCATCTATCTGTATCTGTCTGTCTATCTGTGGCTTTTATCTATCTATCCATCCATCCATCTATCTGTATCTGTCTGTCTATCTGTGGCTTTTATCTATCTATCCATCCATCCATCTATCTGTATCTGTCTGTCTATCTGTGGCTTTTATCTATCTATCCATCCATCCATCTATCTGTATCTGTCTGTCTATCTGTGGCTTTTATCTATCTATCCATCCATCCATCTATCTGTATCTGTCTGTCTATCTGTGGCTTTTATCTATCCATCCATCCATCTATCTGTATCTGTCTGTCTATCTGTGGCTTTTATCTATCTATCCATCCATCTATCTGTATCTGTCTGTCTATCTGTGGCTTTTATCTATCTATCCATCCATCTATCTGTATCTGTCTATCTATCTATATCTGTCTGTCATCTATCTATCCATCCATCTATCTGTATCTGTCTATCTATCTATATCTGTCTGTCTATCTATCTATATCTGTCTGTCTATCTATCTATATCTGTCTGTCTATCTATCTATCCATCTATCTGTATCTGTCTGTCTGTCTGTCTGTCTATCTATTCTTTATCTGTATCTGTATCTGTATCTGTCTGTCTGTCTGTCTGTCTGTCTGTCTGTCTGTCTGTCTGTCTATCCATCTATCGTCTCGATCTATCGATCGTCTCTGTCTATCTATATTTGTCCATCTCTATCCATCTATCATCTATCATCTATCATCTATCAATCTCCTTCCCTTCTTGTTTCTTGTTAGTTTTAGTTAGTCGGGTGTCCTCTAGTTGTTTCAATGACTTTCATGAAACAATCCCAGATGGAATATTCCTCTCTCTCTCTCTGCCGAGTCTTTTCTCCCGTCTCTTTCTCTTCCCTCTCTCTCTCTCTCTCTCTCTCTCTCGTCTCCTGGTTCTGTCCTCCTGATCTCCTGCAATAGTTTGGTCATCAGGGGTAAAATCTCCATTTAAATCCCCCGTAGTGAAGCGAGTGCAGGAGTCGAGAGCGAGGTCTTCAGCGAGGGATCGTAAGCCCACTTATTCAAAAACACTCCAGGCTGCTCCCCATCCGAAGGTCACGGCGCTGGTTTTAATAAAATCAATGAATATTTATCAACAAACAACACCTGCTGAATGCCAATGACTCGTTCCTCCAGATGAGTGTGAGATATGAAGAGTGTTTAGTAAATCAGACATGATTCCACAAGGGTTTGTTGTTGTCACTGTGAATGTCCCTGTACTGTGTGTGTGTGTGTGTGTGTGTGTGTTAATGACAGTCCTGTCGTCATGTACTCGCCCTCATGCTGCTGAAGAGTCTCTGAGATGCTCTTTTACAAACACACACGGACACTATCAGGTCAAAAACGCTTCATAACTGTCTTGTGCAGTATTTTCCAAGCGAGAAACAGTGAGAAACATATGGAAGCTTGTTTCTGCCACAGAATCAAACATTTAAAAAGATAATTGCATCATTTTATCTCACAATTCTGACTTTATTTCTCAGAATTGCGTGATATAAAGTCAGAATTGCGAGATAAAGTCGCAATTGTGTTATAGTCAGAATTGTGTGATATAGATAAAAAGTCGCAATTACCTTTTTTATTTTTTATTCTGTGGCGGAAACGAGCTTCCATAGAAACAGACCCAAGTGTGCGACTGATAATCATCCACAACAGCTCTGTTCACTTTCATTATTAGCAGTTCAAAGATTCTTGCAGTTGCACAGAATAAAGTCCATATGTGTTTATATGTGTTTGGGATGCACGCGGATGAGTAAATGATGACAGGATTTCACGTTTGCATGAACTAACCCTGCTCTTCTTTCTTCTCCAGGAGAGTTTCACTGCAGCTTTGAAGAGGAGCCCATTTGCATGTTCACTCAGGACAAGAACGACGACTTTGATTGGATGAGACACAGCGCCGCGACCCGCGACACCAAATACACCCCGAACACGGGTCCCAGCGGGGACCGGGCCGGCTCAAAGCAGGGTACTCACTTAATAATGTGTGCTTAAAAATAACCCAACTATGGGCTGGTATAACACTTTCACAACTGTGGATTACTTTAACTCAGTGCATTGGGTTAAAACCAGTTGGGTTAAAAGTAACCCAACAGATAAGTTAACCATTTATTTTTATTTATGACATTATTTTAATAAATAAAGTACACTTTGTTTTCAAATACAGATTGTTTATTTGTATAAGACAATAAATATGTCTCAACAAATATATTTTTTTAATTACAAACTAAATATTGGGGAGTCTAGAATTTAATGTAAATATACATAATTGTGTACATAAATACAAAACACACAAGTGTACATACAACACATGTATTTAACCCAACAGCCGGGTTATTACGAGAAATTACCCATCGATTTAAAAAAATGACCCAACATAGTGACCCAATATGTGTAACCCAACGGTTGGGTTAAAAAAAATAACTGTGTAACATTTACTGTGTAGGTAACCGTCCCGTCCGTACGACGGTCCCTCAATCCTTTATGAAGTCGTCATTTTGTCATAAGAAGCTTATCTTCTTTCCGGAAGGAAACTTCTGAAATATCCCCCCCCGAGAGACTCGTGCCGAAATCCTCATGTTGATTCCTGAAGTTATCTTGAATTTCATTCATATCCGCCCGAGTTCCAATTACCACTCGCAGTGATTTCATTCAGACGAAATTTGGCTTTTCAAATGAGGTTGTCTATTCCCAAACTGAGACAATGCATGCCAGTGCCGGATGCGGATGAATCGGGATGAGCTCCTTTTATTTTTATTAAAATGTATTTTTACTTGATGCCGTGACGCTGTGGAGGGACCGAGCGCCGGTTAACACGTCCTCTCCGGTCCCCGTGTAAATAATACATTTGCTTTAATCACCCTGATGCTTCCAAACTGTCCGGCGTTTTATTAACATCAAGAGTCCAACAGAGACTTTAATTATTGCTCATCAAATTCATGAGAGGAGATTCTGTTTGATTTCGGCTGGAGGGTTTTTCACAGCCCGACTCTCAGTGAAACGCTCTGAAGAACAGCGCCTGCTGAACGTGGCACACATTACAAGAGGAATATTGACATTCAGATATTGTTTGTAAATGCGTCAAAGATTTTGTAATCATATTGCGTAGTTTTTTTTTTTTTTTTTGTGAAAACGCAATGAAATATGACAAATTGTGCAACATTATTTTTAAATTATGAACACATGCAAAAACAACTAAATATTAATAAATGATTATGTATGGTTATTTTCCTATCAGTTTTTCTATGCACTTTTTATTTATTTATTAATTATTATTATTTTGCACAGTTAAATGAAACCTGTTGCTGTACTCAGCCTTTTTTGACCAAATAATTTTGTCAGATAAATGCCTAGTATTTAAATAATATAAAATTATGAAAACTTTCCTCATATTGGGTCATTAAAAACAAATAGTCCCTCCTATATTCATGATTTCTTTATTCTCAGCCAATAAAGCTATTTTGAATTTGAATAAATATATTATTATTTTTATTGAAATAATTTTTTGTATAATAATACTATTTTATTTTTATTTTAATATATTTAATTATTATATTATTTATATATATATCAGGCAGAAACCTCATATCTCAATATTTCGCAAATTGTATTTTTTTTTTTTTTGTCAAAAATCATTAGTATCAGTCACCCTTTACGTCTGTGGGTTTTGCAAATATTTAACCAATGAAAAGAATTAAAAGGAGCTTGTGACTAAAGCGTGTAACTCCATTGGCTCCTCAACCTGTCAATCAAGCCTCATAACTCCGCCCACCTCTGTCATGAATGAAGTGGAGCTTCTCTGCTTGTTTGCAATGCAATGGTAAATAAAGACTGTTTGTTTGAATAAGTACAGCGTTTTCTTCACTCAAGAAACACTATATATATATAAAGGCTAATGTTTTATGTATTTGAGGAGCGGAGAAGAGTGTCTTTGTCACATATGTCAGTAGTTTACAGTGTTTAATTATTTAAAATACAGTGTTTTTTTCCATTTCCTGAAAAGCTGCAGTTTTGGAGATAGGAGGTTTCCTCCCAACAGCGACTATATCATAGTTTATTATATATTAGTCATACATATAGTCAAGTATATGGCTGCTGTTTTGCCACCTGAGGCTTGTGTTAAATCAGAGGTTAATTGTGATATATAGATGTATCTTGTTGTGTCATCACCAGGTTTCTACATGTACATCGAGACCTCGAGACCTCGTAAAGAGGGCGACACGGCTCGATTACTGAGTCCTGCGTTTAACGTCGCGCCGAAGAACCCCTACAGCATCACCAGCCCACCGGCGTATTGCTTCAGCTTCTACTATCACATGTACGGCAAGCACATCGGTAAGATGAAGACGACCTCCTCATGCACACGCATTCCTGAAGCTAAAACACAGAAGAACTGAAGAGATATCAGTAAAACTCTCTCGCTTTATCACTGAAACTGACGGGTTCCTGCAGAAACCTCCGATGCAGAGATGAACCGATATGAAAATGCTGAAAATTACCGATAACCGATAATTCTTTATATTTGAAAGCCGATAACCGATATATTGGCCGATAAATCTAAATCCAAATTTTTATATCATTTTTGAGAGCATGATTACAAAGCAAAAGTCTCACCATTAAAAGCCACGTCCCAAACACACAATTATAATATTCTTATCATAAATTTATGTAGCTGATATGACAGACCTGAGCTGCACATGTTGCACTTTACTGTATTATCATTTTTGAAGTGATTCCAATCATATTTCAAGCAATTCAAAACCTCTGAAGCGTCTCAGCTGAAGGAAATCATACAATATTTATCGGCTTTAATATATCGGCCAAATTTTCTTATCAGGCCGATAACATTAAAAATGAACATATATATTGGCCGATACCGATATGGACGCGAGTTCCTCTCAGATGTCATGATTCTGTCGTACACTCAAACCTGTTGTTGACCATCAAAAAACTGTTTATTGAACACACTTTGACCCCTGTGTCGGGGCATGTTGTCACACGTGTGTTCAAATCCTCCTTCATTATTGCTAGATGGGTGCAGGGTTATTATAGTAAACTAAAACTAAAACCATAAAACAAATGTTGTTGCTTGAAATAACGTTTACAAAAGTAAAATTGATCTTTTTATCATAAATCAGAAAATACTGTCAACAGTAGTTTAATATGTATTCACTTATTTTTGTATGTTTAATTTTCATTCTTTGTGAATGAACAAATTAACAAATTAACTTACTAAAACGTCAGCACTTTTTGCTAATTTGTTCCCTCATTTTAATTAAAGTATAATAAGTCGTTCCCTCTTTTTACTAAATCGTGCGTATGATATAATAATGCGTTTCCTCTTTTTACTAAATCATGAGCACAAAATAATAATTCTTTCCTTTGTTTTACTAAATTGTGTGTATGATATTGTCATTTGTTCCCTTAAATCAAAAAGAGGGGATGAATTAGTACAATAGGGCTACAATTTACTAAAACTAGAGTTTCTTAAGTCAAATACATTTTCACCATGTTTTTAGGAATAAAATGTCAGAATATAGATGTGAATAAAGCTGTAAAGTTTGGTGTGTGTAAAGCTGCAGAAGTGGAGATTTCTGACTCAAACTCACTGTCTTTAAAGAGACTGAAATCTACTGACGCAAATAGATCAAATGCAATAGTATTTTGGATGTTTTCTTTCCACTTTTCTGATGTTATGGAAGAAAAATAGACCTCAAAACAGTCTTGCCTTAATGTTTCATCATACCTTTTGCCAAAGTACATAAAGCAGACGCTATTTCTAACTGAATAACCTACAGCCTCGACTAGAAGAATATGTGGAATTGTGAAGAATTCACTTCCAATCTGTTTGTCAAGTCAAGTCTCCATCATTTATCCAGCGCTTTTAACAATAAAGACCTTTTCACAGCAGCTTTACAGTGATAATAGGAGATTACAGTAACAGAGATTGTTCAGGCTTTACAGCAGCTCTGGAGTAAAGTTATTGTCCAGATAAAGTTAGTTTTGATTGACATCATGTGTTTGTAACTGGATTGATTGGTTCTCCAGCAGCGTAACAGCCTTGAGTTCTTCTGTCGGAGGAGCTGCGCTGTTAAATGAAATGATTGTGTTGTTCCCGCAGGCTCTCTGAATGCGTTCGTGAAGCAGAAAGGTCAGTCGACTTCAGACACGGGGCCGGTGTGGTCCCTCAGCGGGAACCAAGGGGACCGATGGAGACAAGCCAAAATCACTATCCATCCGGTTTCATCCTTCCAGGTGAGGGGAATGTACAGCTAACATTTATTCAGTTTATACAGTCAAACCAACATGTATTCAGACACCTTCAACACTTCTCACATTATCACAGTTTATTCGCTATAGTTTAGAAAATGGTGATAAAATATGAGCAGAACTCAGTTGATATTTGACTGGTTTTGTTAGACTGTCTCACACATGAATTATGTTGAATATCTGTCAGCTGTTAAATTTAACTACACAATTAGATAATACCAGTTTAGCTCAACCAATCACCAAGCAATGCTTCATTTTGTTCAGTCTGTGTGTAAAAAGAGCATTAGCAATTAAAGACAAAACACTTCAGCAAAACATGATCAGCTCAAAGTGTCCCAATCATTTTTACTCCTAAATTTGTTATAAATATTACTGGTAGACACTGTATGAAGAGTTTTTAGGTATAATATGTCACAGTCTATCCTCACTTACATAAATAAACTATAGTGTCCTGCACACACTAGTGAAAAATAATATATAAAAAATGAAATCTGTTGCCTGAATAGTTTTTGGTTTGACTGTATATATAGAACGCCTTATGGATTTGTGTAAATATGTTAACATCACATCCTGAAAAGATGTTGTCGAGGCTCTTGATGGAAGCATTTGTTTGTTTTATTTCCATCACACAGGTGATATTCGAGGGCATTCGCGGTCCCGGGATCGAGGGGGATATTGCCATTGATGATGTCACGCTGGAGGAGGGGGAGTGTCCTGACCCTCCGTCCAATCGTATGTATCTATCATGCATCTCTATGGTAACCAGGTCATGATTATGTGTGCAGCAGCAAACACAGTGTTGTCCAAGAGTGCTCAGTAATTACACTAGAACACACAGCGAGAAAAACAGAAATGAGTGCAGGTAATGGGCTGGAATTGACAAGACTGATGGTGAGAGCGAAAATGAAAATATGTCAGCAAATGGAAAGCCTTCCTTCTGGAGCTAGACAAGGGCTGTAATCATCGAGTGAAGTTATGTGTTAATCATTATTATTAGGCTGAATATAACAGGTTTTCCATTATTATCAAAAGTTACGTGACAGTTAGAGATGTTTCGTATCGTTATCTGCATGAGGTGTGTGTGTTTGTGTCATAAATACAAGCTTCGTGGGAATCTAGAGGATGATAAAACACTGCAGTCGTATGCACTGGAGGATGCTTGTGAATCACAGAATTACAGTTTAGACATTTATGACCAGCCATAAGTATGAAAAACATGAGAAGGATTTTAATGCTCTTAACTCACTAGTGAATGATTCCTCAACTCAGTGTTTTCAGTGATCACCATGTGTGTTTAGTGCATTTACACCTGACTCTTAACGTGCTCAAGAAATCACAAAACACACGTTAATGCCAGTGTCTAAACACGTTAATGCCAGTGTCTAAACACGTTAATGCCAGTGTCTAAACACGTTAATGCCAGTGTCTAAACACATGTTAATGCCAGTGTCTAAACACATGTTAATGCCAGTGTCTAAACACATGTTAATGCCAGTGTCTAAACACATGTTAATGCCAGTGTCTAAACATACGTTAATGCCAGTGTCTAAACACGTTAATGCCAGTGTCTAAACACATGTTAATCCCAGTGTCTAAACACATGTTAATGCCAGTGTCTAAACATACGTTAATGCCAGTGTCTAAACATACGTTAATGCCAGTGTCTAAACACATGTTAATGCCAGTGTCTAAACATACGTTAATGCCAGTGTCTAAACATACGTTAATGCCAGTGTCTAAACACATGTTAATGCCAGTGTCTAAACACACGTTAATGCCAGTGTCTAAACACATGTTAATGCCAGTGTCTAAACACGTTAATGCCAGTGTCTAAATATAAGTTAATGCCAGTGTCTAAACACATGTTAATGCCAGTGTCTAAACACGTTAATGCCAGTGTCTAAACACATGTTAATGCCAGTGTCTAAACATACGTTAATGCCAGTGTCTAAACACATGTTAATGCCAGTGTCTAAACACATGTTAATGCCAGTGTCTAAACACATGTTAATGCCAGTGTCTAAACATACGTTAATGCCAGTGTCTAAACATACGTTAATGCCAGTGTCTAAACATACGTTAATGCCAGTGTCTAAACATACGTTAATGCCTGTGTCTAAACATACGTTAATGCCAGTGTCTAAACACATGTTAATGCCAGTGTCTAAACATACGTTAATGCCAGTGTCTAAACATACGTTAATGCCAGTGTCTAAACATACGTTAATGCCAGTGTCTAAACATACGTTAATGCCAGTGTCTAAACATACGTTAATGCCAGTGTCTAAACACGTTAATGCCAGTGTCTAAACATACGTTAATGCCAGTGTCTAAACACGTTAATGCCAGTGTCTAAACACGTTAATGCCAGTGTCTAAACACACGTTAATGCCAGTGTCTAAACATACGTTAATGCCAGTGTCTAAACATACGTTAATGCCAGTGTCTAAACATACGTTAATGCCAGTGTCTAAACACACGTTAATGCCAGTGTCTAAACACACGTTAATGCCAGTGTCTAAACACACGTTAATGCCAGTGTCTAAACACACGTTAATGCCAGTGTCTAAACACACGTTAATGCCAGTGTCTAAACACACGTTAATGCCAGTGTCTAAACACATGTTAATGCCAGTGTCTAAACACACGTTAATGCCAGTGTCTAAACACACGTTAATGCCAGTGTCTAAACACACGTTAATGCCAGTGTCTAAACACACGTTAATGCCAGTGTCTAAACACACGTTACTGCCAGTGTCTAAACATACGTTACTGCCAGTGTCTAAACATACGTTACTGCCAGTGTCTAAACACATGTTAATGCCAGTGTCTAAACATACGTTAATGCCAGTGTCTAAACACATGTTAATGCCAGTGTCTAAACACGTTAATGCCAGTGTCTAAACAGACGTTAATGCTAGTGTCTAAACATACGTTAATGCCAGTGTCTAAACATACGTTAATGCCAGTGTCTAAACACATGTTAATGCCAGTGTCTAAACACATGTTAATGCCAGTGTCTAAACAGACGTTAATGCCAGTGTCTAAACATACGTTAATGCCAGTGTCTAAACACGTTAATGCCAGTGTCTAAACACATGTTAATGCCAGTGTCTAAACATACGTTAATGCCAGTGTCTAAACACGTTAATGCCAGTGTCTAAACACGTTAATGCCAGTGTCTAAACACATGTTAATGCCAGTGTCTAAACACATGTTAATGCCAGTGTCTAAACACGTTAATGCCAGTGTCTAAACATACGTTAATGCCAGTGTCTAAACACATGTTAATGCCAGTGTCTAAACACATGTTAATGCCAGTGTCTAAACACATGTTAATGCCAGTGTCTAAACACATGTTAATGCCAGTGTCTAAACACATGTTAATGCCAGTGTCTAAACACATGTTAATGCCAGTGTCTAAACACATGTTAATGCCAGTGTCTAAACACACGTTAATGCCAGTGTCTAAACATACGTTAATGCCAGTGTCTAAACACATGTTAATGCCAGTGTCTAAACACATGTTAATGCCAGTGTCTAAACACATGTTAATGCCAGTGTCTAAACATACGTTAATGCCAGTGTCTAAATTAATTTAGAATTTTACCCATTTTCAGTGGTCCTCTGGTTGTTTTGACATGTCAGTGAGTTTTGATATAGTTCTCTGGTTAATATTTACCTCTTTCTCTGTGTGTTTTACTACAGCTATCAGAGGAGCGGCTCCACACACTGTCTCCAGTATATGGCCATTGAGCGTCACACTGTTTTTTACCATATTCTTTCGTCAGAGGTGACGCTCCACATGAGAAGAGACTCGAGATGCGTCCCGTAATATTTTATCACCAAAGATTTATGCTTTCGGATTGCTGAGAAGCCACAAGACCGGGAATAACACCATAAAACAACCACAAACCTAAACAGAAAGGTGATAAATATTTTGTCGCGGTCGGAAACCTCAATCTCCATTTTTGTAATTTTTCTATTTTTCATAAATCATTAGGCCTACTATCAGTCGCCAACTGTGGGTTTTGCAAATATTTAACAAATGAAAATTATTAAAAAGAGCTTGTGAGTGAAGCGTGTAATTCCATTGGCTCCTCAAACTGTCAATCAAACTTCATAACTCCGCCCACCTCTGTCATGAATGAAGTGGAGCTTCTCTGCTTGTTTGCAATGCAATGGTAAATAAAGACTGTTTGTTTGAATAAGCACAGCGTTTTCTTCACTCAAGAAACACTATATATATATATATATAAACGCTGATGTTTTATGTATTTGAGGAGCGGAGAAGAGTGTGTTTGTCGTCGAGTCACAGTCAATCCTGTCTTAAATAACCTTCATCTTCAATAACATGAGATTTTGGCCAAATGACAGAAAAAACGTAGCGCCCACATATAGCTACAGTAAACTTATAAAATGTCATTCGTACCACTTATTGGCTCAGATGCAGCAGTTCTAAAGACGAATAAAACACGCATGTCCGACATTCGCTGAGCTTGAGTTTGGTCAAATGTTAATAATGTAATGACACATGCAAGTGTCTAAAACCAGAACATCAGTGTTTACTTGTATAAATATTACAGTGATTTTTCCATTTCCTGAAAAGTAGCTGTTTTGGAGATACGAGGTTTCCGCCCGATAGCGACAATATGCTAACAAAAAATATATATATATTTTCCGCTGAGATTCAGAAATGCCTGGAGGATTTGAACACGGTCTGAAAAGCACAACGACTACTTCGCCATCTGGATGTATGGATTAAACCGAAAGGGAAGCAAAACCAGTTTCGCGAATCAAGAAGTGTTTCACACACAATTCCCTTTCGTTCACGATTCTCCCGTTTTTCATCTTGGTATGTTTTTTTTGTTTTGTTTTTTGGTGATTTGGAGTACAATCAACAGAACCTTTTCTCACATCTCTTCTTTGGTTTCGTTCGGCTCGGTGCTTTAAAACCCCAATAAAAGAGCGTTTATCCCCCGACTCCAGTAGCAGCCTGATTTCACAAACACTGTGCTCACTTTCCCAAGCGCAAGATGGACGACGTTTCGTTTCGTGCGATTATGGGCGTCCGTGACGGTGAAAGACTCCCAGTACCAGTACCAGTTGAGTGACAGAATTTCTGCCATTAAAACAGAAGTGCCTTCAGGTTAAAAACCGATCCGTTAGCCTGGCCATCGACACCAAACGTCAATGTTTCTAACATCTGATGGGCTATTTAATACTCATTTCCGACTGGACGACGCAGGTGTTCGCTGAATGTCTCTCCATCGATAACGAAACGCAAACGGCCTTGGAACGGACAGGCCCTCCTCATGCCATTTATATACCGAACAATGTGCATTCTGAGAGAAAAAAATGAAATATTCATAAGTATAATAATATTTTATTACTCAATCCAGAATGTGTTTCAGCTTTTACACACAAACTGTGAAAACAGTGGCGGTATCTACCTGAGCGCTCGACCGGCCGCTTTTTAAAAACGGTGTTGTAAAAAAAGAAAAGAAAAAAAAGACAATATGAAAATGTTTTGACAAGAAGCTGTGTCTCGTTTCTTCTTCTTATTTACGTTGAAATGTTCCAAATTTTACTGTCTTTATTTCTCGTCGTCTCCCTTGCATTGCTGAAAATATCCGAAGTGGGCAGAAAAATGCCGACTTTGCTGGTTTGGTAACTGTACTTGTATATGTAAAGAAGCTCTGTTCATTGAAATTTATATGAGATGTTTTATGTACGAGTCAAAGGAAGCACAACATCTATTCAAACATTAAAAATGCTGTTCTGAAAAATCATATATGTGACCGTCGCCCTGCAAAACCGGTGTGAAGTTAAAATGCACGCTTGTGTATTAAAAATACAAGTTTGGAATAATTAAGATTTTTAAATGTCATGTCAGAAATCATTCTAATATGATGATTTGATGCTCAAGAAACATTTATGATTATCATCAATGTTGTTTGTTCTTTTTTTTTCAGGATTCTTTGATTAATAGAAAGATTACTGTCGCTTTTGATCAATTTAATGCGTCCTTGCTGAATAATTTCAGAATTTTACAGACCCCAAACTTTTGAATGATAATGTATGAGCATCAAATCATCATATTAGAATGATTTCTGAAGGATCATGTGACACTGAAGACTGGAGTAATGATGCTGAAAATTCTCTTTGATCACAGGAATAAATTACACTTCACTATATATTCACATAGAAAACAGCTGATTTACATTAGAATAATATTTCACAATTTTTACAGTATTTTTCATCTTTTATTTTTCAGATTTGGTGAGCAGAAGAGACTGGAATCAGTAAAAAAAAAAAAAAAAAAAAAAATAAAAAACCTTAATTATTCCAAACATTTGAGCAGTATAATGTTACTATAATAGTATAATGTTTCTAGATAGCCGGAAAGGTCAAGTGTCGGAAACTGAATCGAGGTTGATTATGAAAGCCTCTCATTTCAACTACTTGAATACAGAAATGTATTCGTAACTCAGTAGCCTGATCATAATGCAAGCATGTAATATTCTGCAGCATTGTTGCATTACATTAGTGACAAACAACAAGAGCTTAATGAAGTCCTGTACCAGAATGTACAGTACAGTTTCACTCCAGGAGCCCCTACAACCTTATATAGCAGGAGCTGGTTAATAATGAAGACGATCCCACTGGTTTTACTGGAGCGCGTCACATATATGTGCTGGGATTGCAGTGTCCCATAGGTCAGGTGAGGAAATGATGGAAAAGATTCACTGACTGACGCTCATTACAGGACTTCAGAATGAAATGTTTTAGAGGACAAACTGAATCAAAGTGTTGACTGAGTCTTTGTTCCTGTGTGATGTTCTACAATAAAACAAACCTATACAAATGATATTAATTAAGGGCTAAAGCTTGTTTCAAGAGCTTGTGTTATAGTCACGTGAGTAATTCCAACTAACATAAATACGTTCTTCTCACATTCCCATTGAGTTAACGTTATTTCAACGCTATCTCGCGACCTATTCGTAGAGTGAATAAAAGGTGGCTAATTTGTACGAATTATATTTCTCGTATCATTTGCTCCAAAAATAGTTTTTATGTACATATGATACGCAGTTTTCGCGTGCATATGATACGCACTTTATGGCATGTAATACGCACGCACCCCACACCCCTAATCCTACCCAAGGGGTTACGAATCGCCGTGAGATCGGGTTGGTTATTTCGGAAACTTCTAAGAACGTTTTAAATCGTTTTTTCTTAGTTATGCGAACTTTAAGCGAACATTCCATTTCGCAAACATTGTGAGAATGTTACTTTTGAATGTTCTCTGAACGTTTTAAAACAACTAGTAACATTTAAAAACGTTAGACGAACGTCCAAATAAAATGATACCGAAAAAAAAAAAACGGTATTTATTAATAATGTTTTTTTGTGCTAATGTTTTGAGAGCATTATGAAAGGTCGGATAACTCTGAATGAACGTTCTTTTAATGTTACTGGAATAACGTTTTTTCATAACGTTTGTCAAAACGACAAAACAAGAGTTTTTCTCTTTTTAGAGCTGGGCGATTTATTGAACACTCGGAAACTATTTGCGATGATTTTCTGGTGATTTTGCTGGTGAAGCAACATATTGAAATGATTTTAAAGCACTTTTTTATTTGGTGTTTGCGTGTGATTCACTTCAAACTGTTCATTTCAGTAAACTGATTTATCAGTTCGTCTAAAATTCACTAAAGTCATTGTGTGGCATATTTCATGCATTAAAATTATTTAGTAAATGTAAGTGAATATTGCTGTTATTGTTGGTGCATAGAAATGAAAAATGTTCTTCGTGTTCGTTTGGTGAGAAACATATGCGTTGATTTTAACAACATTTGTATATTGAATATTGTCTGAAAAATATCGGGATAAATATATCGCCCAGCTCGAATGCCTTGATAAAATACATTTGATAAAGTAAAGTTGGATTATGTTAAAACTAGCGCTGGGCAACCATTAATCACCCAAAATAAAGTTTGTGTTTACATAATATATGTGTGTGTGCTGTGTATAATAATTTTGTATATATAAATACACACACATGCATGTATATATTTAAGAAAAATGTGTAATTTATATATAAAATATTTATATATAATATAAAGTATGTATAAATATAGATACAGTGTACACATGCAAATATACACTCACCTAAAGGATTATTAGGACTGCCCACATACTGCCCACAGGACTGCCGCATACTGGATGTTTTTCCCTTTTCACACCATTCTTTGTAAACCCTAGAAATGGTTGTGCGTGAAAATCCCAGTAACTGAGCAGATTGTGAAATACTCAGACCGGCCCGTCTGGCACCAACAACCATGCCACGCTCGAAATTGCTTAAATCACCTTTCTTTCCCATTCTGACATTCAGTTTGGAGTTCAGGAGATTGTCTTGACCAGGACCACACCCCTAAATGCATTGAAGCAACTGCCATGTGATTGGTTGATTAGATAATTGCATTAATAAGAAATTGAACAGGTGTTCCTAATAATCCTTTAGGTGAGTGTATATACATTTATATGTATGTGTATTTATTTATACAAAATAATTATACATATATTTTGGATGCGATTAATCGCGATTATTCGTTTCCCAGCACTAGTTTAGACTAACAAAAGATATGTTCCAAGAACGTTTTGCTGATGTGAAGAAAACATTGTTTCTGAAGAACGTTCAAAACATCCACTTTCTAAATGTAATTTTTTTTTTTTTTGAATGTTAGATAACATAATAGGAACATGTTGTCACTTTATAACATTATAGGAACGTTACATTTGAATATTCAAACATTCTAAAAAAGATTATACATGACATTTTTGTGCTCAATGACTTTGAAGGAACGTTATATTGGCGTCACTGGAAGCGCGTTCCCTGTTAGCGTGAGAACATGTTTTCAGGATGTGATCGGAGAATTATCCAGTGTTTAAACTCTCAGTGTTCTAGTGCTTCACACTGGAGCTTCAGAAGGGCTTTGTGACTGCAGATCACTCACTGCTCCTGACAGTGTGTGTGTTTATGGTGTGTTAAACCACGAGATGATGATTAGAAGCGAGAGACCTTGAGGCTTTGACCCTGATCTGATGTCCTGTAATGATCACTTCAGTCATTCTACACACTTATATCCAATAATGCTTCCTTTCACTGTATTTCTTTGGATTTACCATCATTTTTTGTGTCATTCTTGCAACTAATGATGAAAAAAATAATAAAGAAAGCTATTTTACATCTGTGTTGGTGAAACGCATTGCGGAAAATCTTTCTGCCTGTTCCTGGAGGAATTTGCATTATAACTAGACATTATTTATTTATTTATGCAAGTTTCTGTTCAGTCACACACATGAAAGTCTCAGATACAGATACTGAACATTTACACTGTTCCTGCACACAAAACATAGTTCACTTTATAACCGGGGCATGTTGTCACAACCAGACGCTGATTATTTGATTGAAATATGAAATATTAAACCATCTTGCACAACATTTAAATGCATTAGGCTATTTAATGTATTTTATCACATGCTAAAGAATATAGAATTTCAGAACAGACACTAAGAATATATCAAATTTACTATTTGATATTGAAAATGTTAAAAAAAATTCCGACATGGGGATCCTAAAAAAAGTTCAGATTTTATTCGGTTTTTTTTTTTTTAAATATGCAAAAAAATAAAATAAATGTACAGAATTTTACATTACATCTTATTCTGTTTTCTAAAGACTGGTCTATAATCATGATATTAATTATTAGTATACTTTGTTATATTTTATGTTTCTCTTCAGGTTTATACATCTTAAAGTACAGAAGAAAAAATTATACAGATATGTAAATATTTTTCAGATAATATTTAATTTCTAACAGTTTTTTACTGTAGAAATATCTTTAACCCTCTGGTGCTCTTCGGTATTTTTGACAGAGAAATGTTAAATTTTATTTGTTTTTAGAATTTTTTTACTTCATCGGAATGGTACGAAACTTGGTAAAGGTTTTGGCACTTGCTATGTGAACACACACACAAATCATGGACATGATTGGAACAGGTTTAATGGTCCTGTAAACAATAGTCACACTTGTGTTCCTCGCGGTCAGAAATGACGCATTGGAAGTGAATGAGAGAGTTTCCTCTAGTGGAAGCGTTTGGTACTGCAGCCGAACACACTCTCACTGAAAGATCATTTACTGAGATATCAGCCTCAAATGTGGAACACAACTCGTTTAGGTTTATTGCTTCGATGTTTTTTTTTGTTTGTTTTTTTAGAGCAAAATACGTTTTGGAAAATATTTATTTTATATAAAAATGTAAAAGAGTATTTGTGTGCATTTTTCATAACAATTTAAACTTCTATAACATTTTTTTTTTATTTTTTTTTTTTAAATAAACTTTATTCACTTCAATGATAATCTGCCAAGTGTCATCTTTAAGAAGAGACCAAACTTTCCATATTTACGACAGTTTAAGTTTGAAAGGTCTATGCTCAAAAACTCAATACATGTATAAAAACTCTTAATCCCCTAAAAATACAAAATATTAAATAAATAAAAAACATTATCGAACTAAATTTAAAACAATGTAAGGAGCACCAGAGGGTTAAACAAAATGCATATTATTATATTATTATTATTGCACATTATCATTATGATATTAGTGAGGAAACGGTCGTTCACAGAAGAAATCATAACTTTGGGCCCGTGGCACCAAAACATTTGAAAACCCTTGGTTTAGATGATATAATTCACAAAGAATAGTCCTAAATTCCTCCTGAATAGTTGTTTGATGTAGTAAAATCTGATGTTTGAAAGCAGAATGCATATAGAAAAGTGTTATTTAAGGCTTTAAAGCTTTAGTGAGAGCCAGAAGCTCAGTGACCCTGATCTGTGTTTCTAACGGGTGTTTGAGATGAGAACGGCGTCTCAGTCTCTCAGCGTCTCCATCAGATGTTGCTGAGGTGTTTTTATAAGCCATTATACGTTATTTTTCCTCCTGTATGTATTGACTTCACATCATCACCTCCGTGTGAAAGTTTGTGAATTGATTTTCTGATCTTTCAGCTTCACACTGTTGGAATATGATATTGTGACAATATGAAAGAGTTTTGAAACATCTGAAGTGGGTCATTGGATATTGTGGAGTATTATCACCAGTTATTATTGTTTATGAAAACTCAAATGTAAACACACATCACTGCTCTTGTTGGAACCAAATTGTTGGAAACTTTATTCCTTCATCGAAGCAAGACCAGGAGTGTTTCCAACACTCTGAAGCTTCACACGGAGCTTCGTCCAGCATCCGCAGCTTATGCTGTTGTTTATGATGATGATGATTTTGATTGTGTCGTGTTGTGTCCTAAAACTGCACTGGGAAGATTCATCGTTTTATGAGATGTAAACGTTTATTATGAGTCTCTGCAGGCATATGTATTTGAGTTCTGTAATATTTGTTCTCCACAGATGAAGCTCATATTCGGTGTTACTCATGAACATGCACTGATCCAACATTACATTACGCTTTCTTTTCTCTGCGTGACGTATGCTTTTAATCACGCTTTAGTAAATCGTAATTATGATATACTATGTCACAAGTATTATCAAAAGTCTAAATTATAACTTAAAAAGTCAGTGATGACAAAATTATCGAAATAATGACATACTATATATGATATATACTATATGTGACTATGACAAAAAATATAAATGTTTTTTGATGATGATGAATGAAATTATGACTTAAGTAAATAATGACAAAGTCAAAATTATGACAAAAAGTCTAAATTATGACTTAAAATGTAAATTATGACAAAAAAATATGAGGCAGAAATTATGGCTTAAATATGCAACACAACTCATCGTCCAGGCCCTGGTCATCTCTAGGCTTGACTACTGCAATGCTCTTCTGGCTGGACTTCCAGCATGTGCAACCAAACCCCTACAGATGATCCAGAATGCTGCAGCTCGTCTTGTCTTCAACGAGCCCAAGAGGGCCCACGTCACTCCTCTGTTCATCTCTCTGCACTGGCTACCTCTCGCTGCTCGCATCAAGTTCAAGGCACTGACGCTTGCTTACAGAACTATCACAGGCTCAGCTCCCTCCTACTTTCACTCACTCCTACGAGTCTACATCCCTACCAGACACCTACGATCGGTCAACGAGCGACGTCTCGTGGTTCCATCACAGAAAGCCACAAAATCACTTTCCAGAACATTCTCATTCACAGTTCCATGCTGGTGGAATGCTCTCCCCACCCTCATCCGGAATGCAGAGTCCCTGACAACATTCAAAAGACAGCTGAAAACCAATCTCTTCCGTGAGCACTTAACCTTATAGAAGAAAAAAAAAAAAAAAAAAAAAAAAAAAAAAAAAAAAAATTCCTTTCCCTTTGTAACATTTGGAAATTTGTTTTCCTTTCCCTTTGTAACATCTGGAAATTCGTTTTCCTTTCCCTTTGTAACATCACTTATCAGGCTTATGCTACTCTGAATAATACCTGAACTTCGTACTTTGAGCACTTCTAGCGTTGTTGTTGCTTTTGCCTCTTTATGATGACTCGCTGAATTTTGTCCTAATTTGTAAGTCGCTTTGGAGAAAGGCGTCTGCTAAATGACTAAATGTAAATGTAAATGTAAATGTAAATGTTAAAAAGTAAATTATGAAAAAAAACTAAATTGACAAAGTTGAAATTATAGTCAATTATGACTGTTGAAATGATGACATACTAATTCTAAATTATGACAAAAAGTAAAAAAATAAATAAATAAAAAGTAAAGTTAAAAAGTAAATTATGACAAAATTGAAACTATGACAAAAATGTGAAATTATGATGTAAAAAGTCAATTATGACAAAGTCTAAATTATGACATACTGAGTAAAAATTATGACAGTCTAAATTATGATTTAAAAAGTAAATTATGACAGTCTAAATTCTGACTTAAAAAGTCAATTGTGACAAAAAATGTTTTTTTAATTATGACAAAAGGTCGAGATTATGAATTCAATTATAAGTCAATTATAAGAAAAAAAAAATTATGACAGTTGAAATTACGACTTAAAAATTTTATGACAATCAAAATGATGACATACCAAGTCAAAATAATGACAGAAAAAGTATAAATTATGACTTAAAGGGATACTTCAGCTCTGGGAAGATGAATGTGTATTTAAAATAGGTCATTTAAGTAGAAGAAATGTGAAGAAATTTTTGAATTTGGAGCTTTCTAGACTGAGAAAGGCCAGAAAATGTATTTTTGGCTTATGTGGATGAAAGACAACAACTCCCAGTATGCACTTGCTTCGCTGCCCTAGGAGGCCACGCCTACCGGTAAGAGAGCGCAGTTGAAAACAACAAGGCTATTAGACTAGCCTACGTGATGATTTTGCCAGGGATTTAGAGATCGCCCAAAATGTCTGGGATTCGGCTTTTGCGTTCTACAGTCGCCATTCATCATGTTTACTGTGGCGAGCAAGACGAGGCTGACGGCCGCGGGAGAACGGCGCGAGGCCGGTGGCGTCATTACTGAGACGCGCCGGGTCTTGCATCTCTCACGGAGGAGCGGGAATTTTCTTAGCAATGGTAAAACGCACATCAACCGATTACTTGTTTAGCGTTCATGTAAACACTACATTCAGACTCACCAATCGGAATGAATTCAGTTAGATTGAAACAAAAGGTGTGCATGTAAACAGTGAATGGCGACCGCAGAACGCAAAAGCTGAATCCCGGACATTTTGAACGATCTCGCCCGCCGGACAAGTCCGGGAAAAGGAGGATGGTAACCCCTACTTACTCAGCTTTCTCCTACTATTCAGCTTTCTCCACAGAACAAGAGCCTGTTAGCTTAGCTTCCAAAGAAAGACGGCTGACACTGTGTGTGCATTCTGTGAGTGAGATCCCTCTATGGGCGGGTTGAAAACATGCGGAACAACGCCTTCTACTGGCTGTAGTCTTTAGCCTCTGGCCAGAAAATCCTCCGATGACGCAAAATGACGATTTTTGCGTCATCGGAGGATTTTTTCCAGACAAAAAATACATAAATCTCTTGTCTCAGGGGGATATGAGGGTGGAAAGCATGGTAATTCGAAAATACTACAGGTTTTCTACTAATACAAAGCTTAATGCTAAATCCTGAAGTATCCCTTTAAGAAGTAAAAGTCAATTATGACAAAATCGAAATTATGACATATAAGTCAAAATTATGACAAATAGTCAAAATTATGACTTGAAAAGTCGACAGCCTTCAGTAAAACTCTTCTGTCTGTGTACGATCACATGTTTTGAGATAATTTAAATGTATTAATATTGGAGATTATTAATAATTAAGAAACAATAATAACTGATAATATTCCAGCAGCAAATTAGAATGATTTCTGAAGGATGACACTGACTTCAACTTTGCATCACATTTTAAAATATATTGACATGCAACAGTTTTGAATGCAATGATCAAGGGTCTAAAGATCTAAAGATCAGTGGTTCTGTTACACGGAACAGTCTGACCTCCAGTTTTCCTCTCACAATCTACATCAAATTGGTTTTGCTCGTGACAGATATATAAGAAATCTTTACTGTTTTGTCGGCATGTCACACACATTCTCCAGATGAATGCACTGAACGCTTCTGCAATAGTTTCTCGAGTGTTTATCTGAGCGGCCAGAAGCCAAGGTCAGTAGATTAACTTTCATCTGACCTGAGTCCACTCGAGAACAACGGGTTACTGCAAAGTTTCAGGCCTCGTGATCTTCCCAGTATTGATGTGCATGAACAGTGGAGCGTGAGTTTTTAATTGTATGTTGCGACGAGATATATGGATTGTTCAGACGCAGTTCTCATAGCCAATCGATCTGAAAGAGCTATAATTAGTGTGTCAAGAACGACGCCAAGGGAAGAGACTCGATGAGAGGGTTTTAATCGTCCATAAACACACACTCTCCATCTCCATCTCTTATTTCACCCCGAAATCAAAAGAAAGTTGATGAAGAGAAGAAAAGGTTCTATATGGAACCTTAAAGGGTTCCGTCAGCAGCTTCATGTACAGAACCATCCCATCATGGGATCATTTTATGGATTCAGTTTTTTATTTTGTTTAAATAGATTTTAATGTTTAGTAGAATTTTATGAATTAAGCAGCTCGTAAACGATATCGACCACGATACCGGCTGACTACATCATGCGTTGTGGTCGTGTCCAGGCGCAGGTCCTTCATCAGATCTGGATACGGCCCGGATCCGGCTGACTACATCATGCGTTGTGGTCATGTCCAAGCGCAGGTCCTTCATCAGATCTGGATACGGCCCGGATCCGGCTGACTACATCATGCGTTGTGGTCGTGTCCAGGCGCAGGTCCTTCATCAGATCTGGATACGGCCCGGATCCGGCTGACTACATCATGCGTTGTGGTCGTGTCCAGGCGCAGGTCCTTCATCAGATCTGGATACGGCCCGGATCCGGCTGACTACTTCATGTGTTGTGGTCGTGTCCAGGCGCAGGTCCTTCATCAGATCTGGATACGGCCCGGATCCGGCTGACTACATCATGCGTTGTGGTCGTGTCCAGGCGCAGGTCCTTTATCAGACCCGGTATACGGCCCGGATCCGGCTGACTACATCATGCGTTGTGGTCATGTCCAGGCGCAGGTCCTTCATCAGATCTGGATACGGCCCGGATCCGGCTGACTACATCATGCGTTGTGGTCGTGTCCAGGCGCTGGTCCTTCATCAGATCTGGATACGGCCCGGATCCGGCTGACGACATCATGCGTTGTGGTCGTGTCTAGGCGCTGGTCCTTCATCAGATCTGGATACGGCCCGGATCCGGCTGACTACATCATGCGTTGTGGTCGTGTCCAGGCGCAGGTCCTTCATCAGATCTGGATACGGCCCGGATCCGGCTGACGACATCATGCGTTGTGGTCGTGTCTAGGCGCTGGTCCTTCATCAGATCTGGATACGGCCCGGATCCGGCTGACTACATCATGCGTTGTGGTCGTGTCCAGGCGCAGGTCCTTCATCAGATCTGGATACGGCCCGGATCCGGCTGACTACATCATGCGTTGTGGTCGTGTCCAGGCGCAGGTCCTTCATCAGATCTGGATACGGCCCGGATCCGGCTGACTACATCATGCGTTGTGGTCGTGTCCAGGCGCAGGTCCTTCATCAGATCTGGATACGGCCCGGATCCGGCTGACGACATCATGCGTTGTGGTCGTGTCTAGGCGCTGGTCCTTCATCAGATCTGGATACGGCCCGGATCCGGCTGACTACATCATGCGTTGTGGTCATGTCCAGGCGCAGGTCCTTCATCAGATCTGGATACGGCCCGGATCCGGCTGACGACATCATGCGTTGTGGTCATGTCCAGGCGCAGGTCCTTCATCAGATCTGGATACGGCCCGGATCCGGCTGACGACATCATGCGTTGTGGTCATGTCCAGGCGCAGGTCCTTCATCAGATCTGGATACGGCCCGGATCCGGCTGACGACATCATGCGTTGTGGTCGTGTCTAGGCGCTGGTCCTTCATCAGATCTGGAAACGGCCCGGATCCGGCTGACGACATCATGCGTTGTGGTCGTGTCTAGGCGCTGGTCCTTCATCAGATCTGGATACGGCATGGATCCGGCTGACTACAGTAAACCTCGCAATAAGCAGAAAGACTAACATTAGCGTAGACACCATTCTTCTTATGATGTAACGAGTACATCTTGTGTTATAGGAAGAGTTCCCGGTTCCGGCTGACCTGATCTATGCAGCCTAATAATCATTTAACTGATGTGAATAATAGGAATGATCTATATGAATCCCAGGTCAAAGAGATGTGTTTTTAGTCTAGCTTTGAACTGACAGAGTGTGTCTGCTTCCCGGATAATGTTAGGAAGACTGTTCCAAAGTTTAGGTGCTAAATAGGAGAAGGATCTTCCGCCAGCAGTCGATTTTGATATTCTAGGTATTATCAACTGGCCGGAGTTTTGAGATCGCAATAGACGTGAAGGACTATAATGCGTTAAGAGCTCGCTCAAGCACTGCGGAGCTAAACCATTTAGTGCTTTGTAAGTAATCAGCAATATTATAAAATGTATACGATGTTTAATAGGGAGCCAGTACAGTGTTGACAGAACCGGGCTAATATGGTCATACTTCCTGGTTCTGGTAAGAACTCGAGCTGCTGCGTTTTGGACCAGCTGGAGTTTGTTTATTAACCGTGCAGGGCAACCACCCAGTAGAGCATTACAATAATCTAGCCTTGAGGTCATGAACGCATGAACTAACTGTTTCCGCATTTGTCAATGAGAGCATATGACATAATTTAGATATATTTTTAAGATGGAAGAATGCGGTTTTACTGATACTAGACACGTGACTTTCAAATGAAAGATTGGTATCAAAGAGCACACACACACACACACACACACACACACACACACACACACACACACCCAGGTTCCTAACCGACGACGAAGACTTAACAGAGCAGCCATCAAGTGTTAGACAGTATTCTAGATTATTACGTGCAGAGGTTTTTGGTCCAATCATTAGAAACTCTGTTTTTTCAGAATTTAGAAGTAGGAAATTACTAGTCATCCAATTTTTTTTTTAGCAGCTATGCATTCCGTTAATTTCTAGAATTGGTAAGTTTCGTCAGGGCGTGAAGAAATATAGAGCTGAGTATCATCAGTATAACAGTGAAAACTAATGTCATGCTTCCTAATGATATCTCCCAAGGGTAGCATGTACAGAGAGAGTGTGTGAGTGTGTGTGTGTGTGGGTAGCATGTACAGAGAGAGTGTGTTAGTGTGTGTGTGTGTGTGGGTAGCATGTACAGAGTGAACTGCCTTTTCTAGTATCTTTGACAGAAAAGGTAGATTCGAGATCGGCCTGTAATTGACTAATTCTGGTCAAAGAGGTTTAATCATAGCCAGCTGAAAAGTTTTTGGTACGTATGCTAATGACAAAGATGAATGAATGATATTATATATAAAATTTAATTAGCGGGTACATTTTTTAGCGGGAATATAAAACAGGCTTGGGAGGGCTTAAACATTTGAATGGGAAAAAGTTGCAATAAAAGCAACAGTCCTGTAGTTTGCAGTCAAAGTCTTGTAGATGAAATAAACATGTTCTTCTGCAGGTTTGATACTGTGGATGATAAGGATGAGTGTGATGACATCTGTAAAAATCTTCCCATAGGTTCATCAATACTTATCACAGAAGATGCTGTTGCTAAAAGCCTCACTAAATTAAAGCAGAATACGGCCACCGGCCCAGATGGTCTAAAAGCCTGCTTACTTAAAGACTGTGCCCCACAATTAAAAGGTGTTCTTTCAAGGCTTTTTAACTTTCTTCTAGTTGCAGGTGTACCCACATTTTGGAAATTTTCTCTAATAAGGCCGATACCTAAAAAGCCTGGTGCAAGTAAGCCTGAAGATTTTCGACCTATAGCCATCACCTCCATATTATGTAAAACAATGGAGAGAGTTCTGGTAGATCTCTTGACCTCGGTGTAACCAGCGTGATAGATCCGTTGCAGTTCGCTTATAGAAGTAATAGAGGGACAGATGATGCTGTGCTGGTCCTTTTAGACTCTATTTCAAAACATCTTGCACTCCCTAAAGGGCATGCTAGAGTTTTATTTATAGATTTTAGTGCAGCATTTAATTCTATGAAGTTACACATTCTCCTGCAAAGACTAGCTAATATTAATATAGATAACAGCCTGATTCTCTGGATCAGAGACTTTCTCTCCTGTCGCCCTCAGAGGGTAAGTGTAAATTGCTTTTTGTCTGGAGTGCGTACCATTAGTACAGGCTGCCCACAAGGCAGCGTTCTTTCACCTATGCTTTTTTCCTTATTTACAAATGATTTTAATATAAACAATAGCACTTTTAAATTGATCAAATATGCAGATGATATGGCCTTAGTAGGACTCTTACAAAAAACTAATTCCTTGGATGAAGCCTTGCACATGTACAGGCCCTTGAAGCATGGTGTAAAGACAGCGAGCTAGAAATTAATGTGGCAAAGACAAATGAGCTACTCTTTTGCAAAAAACAAGACATAATAACAGAGCCAGTTTTACTTAATGGTCAAGTAGTTGAAACTGTGGAAACTTTTAAATATCTAGGTACGGTTCTTGATAACCACCTGAGTTTTACCGATAATACAGAATTTATCTTTAAGAAATGCTCACAACGACTCAGTCTTCTTAGAACACTGAACTGCCTGGGTGTCAGTGCTCAGATTACTGAGCTAGTGTATATATTACACATATTGAAAGTGTTTTAACTTGTCATCTCTCTGCTTGGTTTGACCATTTAAACTGTAAGCTAAAGAAAAAGCTCAACAGGATAGTGTCAATGGCTAGTAAAATAGTAGGAAAACCACAAAAACCACTGTCCCAAATATACATTAACAGAACGAGGAACAAGGCTAGGAAAATCACTGTAGATAGTATCTAGCGAGTTTGAACTACTGAAGTCTGGGAGGCGCTTCAGAGTGCCTCTGGCTAAAAGTTCTTTTACAAAATCTTTCATTCCAAATGCCATTAGTATCCTTAACCAAACCAACAACAAATGAGCTGCTATTTTAATGTATTTAAGTATATTTATTCTCAATATTATATATTTTTTTTTTTTTTTTTTTATCTAGAAATATTTCTTCATTATGTTTGAGACATTATTTGTATGTTTATCTGTCTTGCATGTTGCGGTGAGCCAAAGAAAAATTTCCACCCCGGTGGACAATAAAGATTTATTCTATTCTATTCTATTCTATTCTATTCTATTCTATTCTATTCTATTCTATTCTATTCTATATTTAGAAGAGGATCTATGACTCTGGAAGCATCTCTTTCAGTAGCTTAGTCGGTATAGGGTCTATACCGGTAGCTTAGCTTACCTTAGTCGGTATACATGTTGTGGATTTAGAGCAGGGGTCGGCAACCTAAGGCACGCGTGCCGGAGGGTTAATCGCTGGCACGCAAGCAAATGCGAGTGAAGTGTATGTATTTCATTCAGATAAAGTAGTCTACTTGCACACAGATCTACGTTTTAATGTAATAATTCCTCATAGTAAAAAAAGCGTATTTTATTAAGTTAGGAGTAGATTTGCACCGATTGATCCGCTGGTGACCGGAATTGGCCAATTTTCACGTGATCGGCCATGACCGGGGCCGGTCAGTCGGACATATGCCGATTTTATGCCGGTCAAATGCACTCGGGCTCCCCATGACTAACATCACGCAACATCAGCATCACACGTGCACACGGAACGCACATGTAGGAAACTTCGTGAATTACGGCCGTTTCACGCATATTTTTTCCGGCGTGCATGTTAATCAATGAGTGCATTCACACCGGGAGCAGGAGCAGCGAGTGAGAGCCCAACAGGAGCGTCGCGTGAGCACCAGTGAAGTGGAGGGTTTCGCCGCCGAGTCTATTTTGTCTGCGCTGCTCACGCTCAATTAAAGTGAAAGCACACTTTTGATGGACAAAATAAATATGATTTCAAACAAAAGTGCCCAAAATGCACAGAATGTGCATGTCTAGTGTGTTTTAACAAGAACTGGATTAGGTTATGTCAGAAAAGAAAATTAAGACTCAAAAATATTTATATAAAATGTACCCATTTAAACTTGTTTTTATTATTCAGTTTGGCTAAAAGGATATGGTATTTTATAAATATATATATAGAAAATAAATATTTGTGTGTGCTGTAAAGTGGTTAGAAAAAATGAAATCGGAATCGGCTAAAATCGGTATCGGCAGGTCAAACTCAATGAAAAATCGGAAATCGGAATCGGCCAAGAAAATTGTAATCGGTGCATCTCTAGTTAGGAGTTATAAATACTATTAAATTGTCTATCTAAATCTAAAACAAATTTCAAGAGAAATATTTAAATTTATGTAATATTTGTGTAAGCCATTATGAAAATGTAAAATGTTTGTGTATTTATATGTGTGTGTGTGTGTGTGTGTGTGTGTGTGTGTGTGTGTGTGTGTGTGTGTATACAGTATATAGGCTATGTGTGTGTTGTGGCACGGTGATGAACTCGGAAACTTAAAAATGGCACTTTATGACAAAAAGGTTGCCGACCCCTGATTTAGATGATTTAACGAGTTTAAACAATTCTTCCTCTCCTCTTTATTTCTTGTTAATTTAGCCACTGTGTCAGATAAATACCTGGGGTTGTGTTTGTTTTCTTCTAAGAGTTGAAAAATAAGCAGATCTAGCAGTTTTTAAGGCTTTTCTGTATGCAATCGCTCTCTCTCTCCACGAAATGTGAAAAACTTCTAGTTTTGTTTTCTTCCAGTTGCGCTCCATTTATTCTTTTCTTTTTTTTTTTTTTTCTTTTCTTTTTATGGAACCCTAGGGTTCCATATAGAACCTTTTTGGCATAACGTGTTCTTTAACGGGTCAAGAGCCCTAGGGTTCTATATAGATAATATTCTATATCATAATAGTAATATTTATTATTTAGTTTAATATGAAACATTTTAATCATCCATAAATATTAGTATTGTACTTGAACAGTTGTACTGTAAAATACATTTATTATTATGTTTCTTAAATCTATATATTTTTAGTTTTACAGTGAAACATAAAAAAAAATATTTAGTATTTTATTTAATACTACTACTACTACTACTACTAATAATGTTTTATTAATAGCTGTTATATTTCATTGTAAAATAAAAAAGTAACATTAAAATATATATAACAGTACAACAGTACAATTAAAATTACAACTAGTATTTATGGCTGTTTAATATTTTTCACATTAAACAAAAAAAAAAAAGTGATTTAGTGTCTCATTGGAGAAAAATCCCATTTAAAGCTGAATTTCTCATAAACACATGGAGATTCATCCCTCTTTCACTGTCCGTGTAGATCCGAGTCCCGTCTAATAAATGTCACTTTCATACTTTTTAAAACGCGATTACAGATTCTGGTCGTATAAAGTGTGTGTGTTGGCAGGAGTCTGGACCTGCTCTACTGGCGCTTGACCAACACGTCTTGGCAAAACCCAGCGTTCTTCATAAAAACACTCCAAACTATTGTTATAATAAGAGTTAAAGAGTTATCAGGATAAAGTGGACCTTTACACTGTATTAGCGCAGTTTAAATCACACTCAGAAGATTCACATTTTCCATCCATCCATCCAGTGCACGTGTTCCTCAGAAGCGTCACATATTGCTGAGAGTCTCGACGGTCTCAGGATTATACTGTATGTCGAGTGTATTTTTCATCTTTAATGGAGTTTAACTGAATGCAAATGAAAAACAACTCGCTCGGATGCTTATGCAGCGAAATCAGTTTTATCGATAATCATTAACTTTATTTATTGTCTGGTTGAGTTTGGGGTCCAGAATCACATTACAGGATCACACGCTCATATTTCAGCGCTGGCAGATGTTCCGAGTCTCACACACACACACACACACACACACACACTCACACACACACACTCACACACACACACACACACACACACACACTCACACACACACACTCACACACACACACACACAGACACACACACACACACACACACACACACACACACACACACACACACACACACACACACACACACACACACAGACACAGACTCACTCACACACACACACACACATACAAACACACACACACACACACACACACACACACACTCCCTCTCTCTCTCTCTCTCTCTCTCTCACACACACATACAAACACACACACACACACACATACAAACACACACACACACATACACACAGACATGCACACACACACACACACACACACACACACACACACACACACACACATGTTTTACATCATTCTCATGTTATTATTTAGATAAAGGGTAAATGCTAGTTAAATTATCCATTAGGGTGTCACTTTGGCAAATGCGTTCTTCTCTTCATTGTCTTGTTACTTACAGTAGTACTACATATTTTGGAGAACACTGTGAGAACACTCAAGATGGGGAAATCATGATGAATTGTGTGTGTGTGTGTGTGTGTGTGTGTGTGTGTGTGTGTGTGTGTGTGTGTGTGTGTGTGTGTGTGTGTGTGTGTGTGTGTGTGTGTGTGTGTGTGTGTGTGTGTGTGTGTGTGTGTGTGTGTGTGTAACGAGTGTTTTATGTTCCCGAGACTCCGCGCGTCTCCAGCAGTGAATGTCCACTTGAAAGAGTCGCAGAAGAGGCTTTTGTCTGTAAAATAAGGCCTTAATTATCCACTGATTGTAATGATTTGCCATTGTGAAGGAACAAAGACTCATTTCAGTCTATAGTGTGTGTCTCTGGAAAGCTTTTCTGTAAAGGTTTGAAAGACAGACCCTGATTCTCCATGAACTCACCAGAACAGATTTGTTGAAACTGCTGGTTTTTGGTTTCAAAGTGTTCAAATAAACAAAAGTGAAGATGCAGAATCAGCTGAAAGTGCGACTCGACTGTAAAACAACAAATGAGCCGCAAAATCAGACGCTTTCAGGATCATTTCTATTGAAGCTGTGATCATCACACAACATTCACAACAGTTTCACTTCTATAATGTGATGTGTACGACTACATCGACTTTACTAGGAATTTATACACCGTCAACCATGGCTGTATATTTTTACTGTAAAAATGCAACAGTAAAAAAACAGTTTTTTAAACTATTATTTATATATTTTTAATGAATATTAATCACATTTTGTGTTGTTGCCATGAATGTTTATGTAAGTCATGTTAAATTATAGTATACTATGTTAAATTCATCCTGGAGAATTTCTGGTGTGTGTGTGTGTGTGTGTGTGTGTGTGTGTGTGTGTGTGTGTGTGTGTGTGTGTGTGTGTGTGTGTGTGAAAGAGAGAGTGTGTGAGGGTGAGTGTGCGCATGTTTGTGTGTGTGTGTGTGTGTGTGTGTGTGTGTGTGTGTGTGTGTGTGTGTGTGTGTGTGTGAAAGAGAGAGTGTGTGAGGGTGAGTGTGCGCATGTTTGTGTGTGTGTGTGTGTGTGTGTGTGTGTGTGTGTGTGTGTGTGTGTGTGTGTGTGTGTGTGTGTGTGTAATATTATTGATGCATATATGATAAATGTCTCTCTCTGTAGAGTTTGCAGTGTTTGCACAGAGAGTGTCTCGTATTAGCACGTGATTTATGTCTGTTGGATCAACATTGAAACAACATACAAGCAACATAATAACGTGACTCCTGTGAAACGCTCATTATATTTAGTGCACACACTCCTCCACTATCTGGCGCTGCTCTGCTAGCCGAGAACAGTGATGTATGATGCCGTTCTCCGAGGTCTCGGGGTCGGGAACATCCGATAGAGACACACACTGGATTACTGTTTCCTGAACCGCATGATCCACCAAAACACGAGACGATAACAGCGACCGCAAGAAACACACACACTCTTTCACGGCACAGAGACACTGATGTTGAAGAGACACCGACTGAGAGGTTATTAACTTATTTTTTATTAACTTTTATTTTAGGTTATTAAAGCATGACGTATGCAATCATAGTCAGAAAAATCTAATTTATTGAGACAAAATGTTAAATATTTAAATGTTGAATATGTTTTGTTTCATGTTTGATACTTTTGTGTGTGAATATGGAGGAAAAAACATCTGTTTTATTCAAAAACATGCAATTTGCTGCAGATGCTGATATTTATATGGACAAAAAGTGATTCAATTCTGATGTTTGTGATGTAAATTAGTGAGATCTTTATAGCAGATGCATAAAAATCATATAAATGTCAATAATATGTCTTAGTAAGATGATATTTAAATGCTTAGATTTATGATCAAAACATATAATGCAATGATGATTGAGAGATGAACAAATAAACATCAAGCGTAGCGTTAGTTCTGGCAGGTCACGTTAGTCAAGCTCGCATCAGCTGACTATCAGCTGATCCACATCTACCTATAGGAATACGACGCCTATCACCGTATACATATATAAGCTGCTTCAGTATTATCAGCAACTATCGCGTTTCTCAGGAGCTGATTACCCTCCTCCATCCCCAGCTCCTCCTCTCATCAGTCAGGATTTGGCATTCTGATTCCCTTCGAATCAGAATAAATTCTCGAATTAAGTCGTACTTTAAAATCTTGAATTAATGATATCTGCAATACATTCATGTTGGTTCTGTTCTGTTTACCCCAAGGGGGGTTATTGCTGCTCTCCCTGCTCTTATCCATGCTAGGCTGCATGGATGCGCAGGGAGTTCTCGCCCAGAACGGAACCATACCGCCAATCCAAATTGTATGCTAATTGTCAATCATATATGATGATAGTGGTCCTGACAGAACCTCCTCAAAAGCCTGATGATCATATTTGATACGCATGATTTTTATAATAAATAATGTGTGATGATCAAGTAAACCGAAGCTGCTTCAGTGCAGATGAAATATTACTAACAATATCAAAGTTATTCTTATATGTACTTGATAAACGAGTGTAAATATCAGTCAGACACAGAAGGACTGAGGAGAGTGAGTGAAGCAGCAGCGTTTGCATCATCTAGAGCAGTGATTCTCAACCGGTGGGCCTCGGAGCGTCATCTGGTGGGCCTCGGAGCGTCATCTGGTGGGCCGTGTAGGCAGTGGTAGACTACCCCCAAATTAATTTTTATTAATTTTTTAATTTACAAATCTTGTTATTTTCTAATTGTCTAATTGTTTTTATGATTTTATATGATCAAAAACACTCAAGTCAAGTCAAAATTCATTATCTAAAAGCAAATTTAGGTTTAAATATCACAACACCAATCATGTCAGATTGAATGTTAGTTCGATCAGACGCAGTAACATTACGTTACTGTTATATTGTAAATCGTTTTCTGAAAAGAAAAGCAGATGTGGGAGACAGACCTGTGCAGGGAAAAGCTTCGAAGTGTGTGGTGAGAAAATACGACGCTGAATACATTCAATTTGGTTTTATAAGGGCAGGTACTGCGGGAGTCGCACACGGACGAGAAGCGCAGCGCTGCGTCTACAACTCGAGGTATCGAACACGCGCACTTTCTCAGTTTATGGCCAGCAATATTGTTATGTTTAAGGACATTAAGAAATTAAGATAATGTCTGTACTATGTTATGATTGCAATTACATTTACATGTACAATATACAATCGTTGCTGAGTCTGCAGTCTGAACACTTTACCTCAGGACGTATATTAACTGAATTAATTGAGAATCTCACCTGAAAATCCGGTAATTTTCATCCACGCAGCTGATTTCTGTAAATTTGAATATAAAACTAAATGTATCTTGCAGCACAGGGTGAAGTCAGTATATAGGCTACATTAATGACTCTTTGATACAAATGTAATGTAGTAAATTTAATATAAAACTATGTAAATGGCGCTCTGTGGCGCGACAGGTTTTTGAACAGAATCTTGAGTCATAGCTGGCGCTGCGGAGTGCGGACAGACGCCGCCGGTGTGTGTACATGTGTTCGAATTTTAAAGGGGTGGTAAAACACGATTTCACTTTTCTAACTTTAGTTAGTGTGTAATGTTGCTGTTTGAGCATGAACAACATCTGCAAAGTTACAACTTTCAAAGTTTAAAGCAAAGGGAGATATTTGCTTTTAAAGAAATCAATTTCTAAGAACTACAAAAAACGGCCAGTAGGGACTACACCACATTCCTGCGGGCTTGCTGACATCACTAAGCCCAATATTTACATAAACCCCAACTCCGATGAAGGATTCGCACAACGGCTAGTCCTGAAAGATGGAGCAGTTCCAACTTTAAAAACAGAAACTGTTTACGGGCCACAACCGGTAGCCTAAGTATGATTTATTTTTCGTCGTTGTGTTTTCCTGTGATAGTTCGTATTGTTAATTGTACGTTGTAGCAAGGAAGTAAACGAAGGACAACGCTGTTTGGCTCCACAAACCAGTTTGTTAAATGCTAACGTTAATTCATACTTATCCGACAAACACATACAAACTTCTGTTTAATATCACCAGCGCAGCGAACTTGGAATGTTCGTGGTTGTTGTGTTGTCGTTTATGTGATCAGTGTAAATTATTCTTTGATTATAGCTTTTATGTATTGTTTATCTACGTGCTTGTTTATCTACAGGCATGCTAAACATGGTTTTGTGTTTGATTTGGCTACTGTTGTAAAGCCAATGTTTAGTGTTCGTATTGGATTAATAGTTCAGGCGACAGATATTTAGCTACAATCGTTCTAAATATACAAAAGTAACAGTGTCATATAGCGATCTGCAGTCTTAAAAAACATACCTTTCTGAAACGTCCTTTAACAGCCGTTCTTGAACAGGTTCTGCTCGATCCTCTCCACTAACATTCTCTGGGTCTGAATCGGGCTCAAACTGGTATGGAAATATTGACGCCGTTGTTTACTGAAGCACAAACTACCGGTAAAGATAAGGGGGCGTGACGTTTCCGAACAACGTGCACTTGGAGGTTAGCGAATCACAACACACTGGGCCAGCTAACCAATCTGAGCCCATTGCGTATTTTGAAGGGGGGGGGCTTCATAGAACGCGGAAATCATCCGACCGTTTTTACAAGGAGGGACAGAGCAGTGTAGAATAATGGTTAAATATGTGAAAAATAATGCGAATTTTTAAAAACGAAGCATGAACACATGTTACAGTGCACCCCACAAACACAATCAAGCCTTCGAAAAAAGGCGTTTTACCACCCCTTTAAAGATGTGCCGCTGCGCTTCTTGTCCGGTGTGCGACCCCCTTAAGCCGAAGGCGCATGTGGAGAAATGTTGTTGAATGTGGATTCAGGTGTTTAATGTGGAGAAATATTGTCATATGAGGCGCTAAAACCATCAAAGCTGCAGAGACATTTGAACAAAACTGGGCTGTTTAATATTGTTTAAAACAGTCAAGTTCATATCACTAACTGTATTTGATAAATTACACTTACAGTATAGGCTATGTAAATTGGGGTGAATGAACTTTGTTGAACATTTCGTATCTATACCACGAATGTTATTTCTCCTGCCATTTATACGGCAAACATTTTTTCGCGTGCATATGATACGCACTGTATGGCGTGTAATACGCACGCACTCCCCACCCCTAATCCTACGCATATGCACGCAAAAAACATTTTTGGCGTATAAATGCCACGAGAAATAACATTCGTGGTATAGAGATCGTGTTGCAGCGAATAGAGAGAATCCCCTCTTGTGTGTCTGACCTGTTGTTACAGGTATGTTAGCCTGTTATTGTTACAGGAATGGTTACTGAGTAAACCTGCAAAGTCTTTTTGATACAAGGACAGTTTTCATCTATATAGCTGACTCTGCTACAGTGGCATAACAGATTAACAGCAGAGTATATCATTGTACTTTTAGAATTTTCTGTTATTCTGTGTTCATACTATCATATGTGGAAAGGTGGTCCTCAGAATGTTTTTGAACACTCATTGGTGGGCCATGAGTTGCAAAAGGTTGAGAACCCCTGATCTAGAGGACACAGGAAATGTGTGTATCAAATATGAAACCGGCTTTACATGGAATATGTGTCTTCGTGTGTCGGTCAAAAATGACAGAAATAAAAAATAATATTTAAATGAAATTAATGTACTATATTTTAGTTCGATAATGGTTTTTTTTATTTAATATTTTGTATTTTTAGGGGATTTTATGGTACTAAATTATATTAACGCTGTATTTATAATCCACTTATTCACTTTTTGAGCATAGACCTGAAAATAAATGTCCAGCTTAAACTGTGGTAAATCTTGAACGCTTTAGAGCGACAGACTGAAGTTTGATCTCTGTTCAAAGACGACACTTGGCAGATTATTGCTGAAGTGAAGAAAGTTTAAAAAAGTTACAGAATCGTATGTGTATTGTTATAAAAAAAATTGCAAAAATACTATTTAATTTTTGTTAAATTAAATATATATTTTCAAAAACATGTTTTACTCTAAAACTGTGAGAAAATCAAAGCCATAAATCTAAACAAGTTGTATTCCACATTTGAGGCTGAAATCTCAGTAAATGATCTTTCAGTGAGAGTGTGTTCGGCTGCAGTACCAAACGCTTCCACTAGAGGAAACTCCTCTCATTCATTTCCAATTTTTTTTTTTTTTTACAGTTAAACTTCTATTTACAGTGTCAAAGTTGTTTTTTTCACCATTCCAAAGATGAGTTTTTGAGGACTACAAGTCCCCCTGTAGTCAATAATTGTATCCTTTAAAACTCATCTTTGATCACCAAAATTACATATTTAAAAGTTTTTCCTTGAAAAAATGCCTTAAAATATCTTGAATGTAACTCGACACCCTTGCCTCATTTAGTATGCGCGGTTCTATGAATATGCAAATTCACCCCGCCTCCACTCACTCACTCAGCTCAGAGATCCACTGGTTGACGATCACACGTTGATCTGATTGGTTACAAGGTAGTTTGTGACGTCAGAAACACCAGCGATTTCAAAGCGTGTTTTTGAGACTGTCTTTGGTTCACTGCAGTTTTAAGGAGGAAATACTCAGCAATGCTGTCGACTTATGAACTTACACATGCTTTGTCTTAAAGTGTATTAAACACACCACATAGACACATAAACTACATTAAAGGTCCCGTTCTGCGTGATCCCATGTTTCAAACTTTAGTTAGTGTGTAATGTTGCTGTTAGAGCATAAATAATATCTGTAAAATTATAAAGCTCAAAGTTCAATGCCAAGCGAGATATTTTATTTAACAGAAGTTGACTACAAAAAACGGCTCGATTGGACTACATCCCTCTACTTCCTTCTTTAATGATGTCACTAGAACCGTTTCTTGACTAACCTCCGCCCACAGGAATGCTCCCTCAACTCTACTGGCTACTTGCGCACTTCTTATAACTTAGGCTACTGTGTTTACTCAGCTCTTACGGTGATTTTCTGAAGTAAAACTGACGCTTCATCTTTTGTGTGATGTACAATAAACTTTATTAAACTCATCAGTACATGTTTGATCATCATTCAGACAGCAGACTTGTAGGCTATTAATAAATAATGGATGCATAGCCTACAAGCAGATGACAAATACGTTATAATAACCGTAATTAAACTACTAAACCATACCTGTTTCATCTCTATACAGCACTCTGACTCTGTAGGCATTATTGTCCGACTCGAAATGAACGCCGTTACTGAGAGTTTCTGATATTATCATCATTCCGTGAGATGAATTTTTCCTGACAGACTGAGCGCGAGCTCATGAAGCTCCGCCCCCTGTGTCGTCCAGCAGCAGCTCATTTGCATTTAAAGGGCACACACTGAAACAGCTCGTTTTTCTGAGCCCCAAAAAATGTCAATTTAAACATGCTGTAAAAAATTATCTGTTGGGTATTTTGAGCTCAAACTTCACATACACACTCTGGGGACATCAGAGACTTATTTTACATCTTGTGAAAAGGGGCATAAAACGGGACCTTTAAAAGCTGGATTTACAGCAAAGGGAGACTTTTCAATGTTTTTGAGTCTCTTCTGCTCATCAAGGCTGCATTATTTGATCAAAAATACAGTAAAAATTGTGAAATATTATTCTAATTTATACCATGGTCTGGGTGAATACTCGATTCTGATTGGCTGCAGGGTGTCCATTAAAAAGTGATAGAGGACACCTAGTAAAGGAGTTCTATAAATCTCTCCGGTTGCTAAATAAACTGTCAGGCGTAACCAGGGAAACCAAGTTATTGTTTGTAAAAACTTTAGATTTTGATTGTAAAACTAATTAAAATATAAACTAAAGTTTTAAAAATGTGTTATCTGGCAAGTGACCATGGTATAAGCGGGTTAATGCCCTTCGAGGTGTCCATTGTCAGGTATTAATGGACTTCGGCGGAGGACGAATGTCATTACTGTCACTTTTGATAAATTTATGATGAACAAAAGTGTTATTATTTTTAGCAGAAGTGTATATCACCACATCAGTCACTGAAACACACATGCTGATACTAGTGGAGTTTCAGAATCAGAGCTTGATTTACTCCACTAGTCCTCAGTGTGTGTAACTGAGTGCTGACATCATCCAGATTAAAGGCAGGGTCTGCAGGTCTAAAAAACCTTTTCCCAAATTTGTTTAAACTGTCTTGATATACCAATACATAATTAAAATGTAAGTACTCTCAAAAAGAAAGTATAAAAATCGAGTGTCTTTAGTCCTCTCAGGACTGCAATAAACACAGCTACTTAGTCCATTCGGAACGAATGATATGATTGGCTGGGCGACTGTCACTCTCCCTCGTTACCATGGCTACCACCCCTGACTGTCACTCTCCCTCGTTACCATGGCTACCACCCCTGCTGCTACAGGAGCCGCCCACATGCGCACACCCGTTTGACTCGAGGAGGGGAAGAGGCACGGAAGCTCGGAATCACAATTATGGCAGAGAAAGAGCAGTCAAAATTCCCAGTACCTGCATATACAGTCAGCCAAGGCAAACAAGGCAAAAGAAGACAGTATTCGAAAAGGCTATGACCAAAAAGTCTTTGGATAAAGCAAGAAGTCAGACGAGAGTCAATATCGATATGCTAGCTTGATGGTGAGTACTAACAGCCATGTTAGTTGTTTATATTCATAATGATAAAGTTAGGTATGTTTATTACATGTGATTCTGACATGATGTCACTACATGGGCTGGCACACGTGTCCTCCAGCTGAGTGGTCGGCATCGCGTGGTCATGTGTTTTGGGGGCGTGGCTTTGGGAGGAGCCCAGAAGGGAGGGGCTGGGAGTGAATGGATATAAGTAGCTGTGTTTATTGCGCCCTGAGAGGACTACAGACACTCGATGTTTATACTCTCTTTGTTTAAAGACAGTTTAAACAAATTTGGGAAAAAGTTTTTTTTAGAAAACACCTGCCTACCCTGCCTTTAAACACACACACACACACACACACACACACACACACACACACACACACACACACACACACACACTTCTCATGTCTCATGTGTAACGAGTGATGGAAACGACTCAGGTTAATTAGCAGACATCAGTGTCTCTCTGAACTATCCTGCCAAACACTAATTCAATTCCTTGATCACACGATTACATTTCTCTGATGGTGTGAGTGTGAGGATCCGGATGAGATGAAGAACTTGCTCTCGGCATAAAACACTCACACAAACTTTAACAACTTCCGTTTCAGCAAATGTTCCAGTTTGTTTTTATTCAGACTGATTGTTTTTAATGAGTTTCAGCTCTGAAAGTCACGTTTGTTCTTTCTATTCATATCATTTTATTTCTATTTTTCAGTTTGTGGCCTTAAGCGTTAAATCCCAGTGAAATCCAGCTAACAGGGAACATTCTGGGAAGATTCATCATTTTTTAGATTGTTTGCTTGGTTTGATTCTGGTGGTCTTTGTGTGTCGGTCAAAAATGACAGAAATGAAAAAAAAAAAATCAATGAAATTAATGTACTATATTTTAGTTCTATAATGTTTTTTATTTAATATTTAGTATTTTTAGGGGATTTTATGGCACTAAATTATATTCACGCTGTATTTATAATCCACTTATTCACGTTTTGAGCATAGACCTGAAATTAAATGTCCAACTTAAACTGTGGTAAATCTTGAATGCTTTAGAGCGACAGACTGAAGTTTGATCTCTGTTCAAAGACGACACTTGGCAGATTATTGCTGAAGTGAATAAAGTTTTTAAAAAAGTGAATTTAAAAAAAAGTTAAAGAATTTTACGTTTATTGTTATGAAAAATGTGCAAAAATACTATTTAAAATTTTTATGACATATATATTTTCAAAAATATGTTTTACTCAAAAACTGTGAGAAAATCAAAGCCAAAAATCTAAACAAGCTGTGTTAACAATTTGAGGTTGATATCTCAAAAACTGATCTTTCAGTGAGAGTGTGTTCGGCTGCAGTACCAAACGCTTCCACTAGAGGAAACTCTCTCATTCATTTCCAATGCGTCATTTCTGACCGCGAGGAGCACAAGTGTGACTATTGTTTACAGGACCATTAAACCTGTTCCAATCCATGATTTTTTTATTTATATATTTTTTTATTCACATAGCAAGTGCCAAAACCTTTACCTAGTTTCATACCATTCATATGAAGTGCACCAGAACACCGAAGAGCACCAGAGGATAGAACAATTTTTCAAACTTAATGGGAACGTTTGCAAAACAGTCTTTGAACATATTTTGTAGGTTATTATAGTCGGTGAGCTCAATTATTATTTCTCTTTTGTCTCCTTCACTTAAAGACAAAAGAACAGGAGAAAAATTGAAAACGAACCATCTCAAATACGCTCTATGCACGAATGCTGCTGATGTATTTCCGGTAGAATCTCAGCCAGCGTCTTTACATCCGCATAGCGCGTTCTATAGCAAAGTGTATAGCGCCAAAACTTTCTTAAAATTCATTTTCTCAGAAACGGAGACAACGATGTAAGAAACCGATTCGCTAGTCGGGTTTCGCTTGATATGAGAGAATGCTCACCCTCAAAGTTGTCGATGTAGCTCGAAATATATAATTTAAAGCCCTTCTCTTTCTTACTCTTAGGTGTGACAGCTAACTGCCTCACAATATTGTTAACATCATTCACGTTAACCGCTGGAAGTTCTTGTAAACAGCAATTGTAATTTACCATTATCTCCACCGAATGTAAAAACGGTTTCCGACGCAGCACCGGATGTAACTGGGCGGGCTGAGACAAACCGCGGAAGCGATCGTGCATAGAGCCTATTGATAGCCAGATGTAATTTCCGCAGCCTAATGAATATTTTGCATGTTAAAGTGGAACATGGCAACTCTAGCCATTTCTTCGCTGATTTTCACTTTTGTTGTCGTGTGTTTCCTCAACGAGCTCCCCCTACAGCTGTGGGCCGTATATTTCACAACACTGTCGTAAAAACATCTGACTTGCGGCCCCTCCTCCCCCTTCTACCGCTGCTCATGTGCATCTGTTATTATGGGAGCCGGCCAGCTTTATCGTGTGGAGCGATGTCTACCGAGGTGGGTAAGACACATACACAGTATCATATGGCGTGTGTGTTTATGTTGAATTGCCGTAAAGCAGTTTGTGTTTCTCGCTCGTTCTCGCTTCTCACGAGACTTCCTATTTCCAACTTACCGGCACTGTTGTGCCTGAACGCGTTCATTGAACTCATTCATATTTTGGACGAACGTGAACTGAACGTACCGTAACAGCCTACTGCCTGATGAACGTTACTGTGAACTCGTTCATTCTGGTGTCTGTGAACGGCACGCTCTCTCAGGTTAACTTCGTTCAATAGGGTACCAGATTTCTATAGAGCCTCCCATGCGAAAACCCGGCTAAATCACACCGTAAACAGGCCTTAATATGTAGCGGAAAAAACACCCAATCTGGCAACACCAGCCACCAGTGTCGCGCCGCCGCATGCGTCATCAAAACAAGAAGCAGCATGTAGGCGACAAAGCAGCTAGGAGGCGTCCTATGATCATTTAAACAAGTTTTATGACAAGTAAACATCTTACAAAACAAGACAAATCTTACATTTCTGTGCAAACTTTGAAAGGAAAAGAAAATCCGCTCTTGTTGAACCTGCCTGGTATATTTTTCCAGGATTCCAGTATTCCTTTTTAGTATGTACTGAAATGGAAAATTATTAAAATTGAAAAACATTTGCACCTTAAGCATTACTGTCCTGTTTTTCTTTTAATAATTCCTCATTAAAAAAGACCATTCAAGCAGCACTTTTTTAATAATGGCTGTCTGTGGTTCAATATGGGCTGTGGCAATAATTTTGAAAAATAATAGCTTGTAGCAACATATGGAAAAAAAGAACTATGAACTAGTTCATTTTTGGAACTGTAAACCTAGTTCAAAATCTTGAAGTATGAACTATGAACTGAACTAGTTCATTTTAAAATGTGTGAATTGAACTTTGAAATTGTTCATGTAGAAAGTCCCTGGTTTTCTCCTGAGATTTCATGCCTTCTCAGGGATAGGAATGCTGCCTGGTCAAGGGCCAGGAAAGCAAAGAGCGATACGGACTGGGTTTATTTTCAGCAATTGAGAAATAGGCTTACATCTCTCATTAAAAAGTCAAAATCAGAGTATTTCGTTAATGAAACTACAAAAAATCTAAATAATCCGCAAGTTCTGGAAAATTATTAAAGCCTCTTTTGGAAATATTAGCTGTAGTGAACTACCTCCTCATGTTATGACTGATTCAGGCAAGGTGACTGATAAACAAACAATGTTAGCTTGCTTTATTGAGCACTTTATTTCTTCAGGATCCCTATTTGAATCCTTATGTCCTGCTTCTTCTGGTTCTTGCGTACAAGACCCCTCTGACCTATGTTTACCTTCAGAAAAACTATTTTATATTTCTCCTTTATCAATTATCAAAGTCCATAAAGCCCTTCAGGAATTAGACACAAAAAAGTCTGCTGGTCCTGACCATTTAGATCCCTTCTTTCTAAAGTTAGAAAGGGGGAAGTTTCCATTCTCACCAGAACAGGTTATTTCACCATCCAAATGATTTCTAAATGGATTTATTAAGTTGAAATAGTTGCCAAGTTCCCCTTTAAAGGAATGTGAGTTAAACTCTATGGACATCATTCGGATGATAAAGTAGATTAACTTCAACAGCTGAGCCGCACTAGTGTGTGATATTTGATAATAAACAAATAAATGAGAATAAGTGAATGCAAATTATGCTAATCAGCATTACACCACAAACACTGACGATTGAGCTTCATTTATATTGTCTTGTTGTTAAAACACACATCATGGATGGACTGCTTCAGGATTGGGTTTGCATGTTCTTATCCGTGTGGAAAGTCCCTGAAGTTCCCCGTCGAAACAATCACTGTCCATCTCCGCTAGGGAAATGAGCTTTAAATCGAGAGGAAAAGGAAGGCCGGTTTTGACAGCCGACTTGCAAATATGAGGCGATGGAATCTCAATGAGGCTTGAAAAAGGGAAATGCATAAATAGATTAGAGTGAATGTGCCCAAGCAAATCTAATTATGAAGCCGCCGGATCTCCTGATTTAGAAGAGAGAGAGAGAGAGAGAGAGAGAGAGAGAGAGAGTGAGAGAATGAGAGAGAGAAAGAGAGAGGGAGAGAGACAGAGAGAGAGAGAGAGAGAGAGAGAGAGATTCAGATGAGAGAGAGAGAGAGAGAGAGAGACAGAGAGAGAGAGAGTGAGAGAGAGAATGAGAGAGAGAGGCTGAGAGAGAGAGAGAGAGAGATTCAGATGAGAGAGAGACAGAGAGAGAGAGAGAGAGAGAGATTCAGATGAGAGAGAGAGAGAGAGAGAGATTCAGATGAGAGAGAGACAGAGAGAGAGAGACAGAGAGAGAGAGAGTGAGAGAATGAGAGAGAGAGAGACTGAGAGAGAGAGAGAGAGAGAGAGAGAGAGATTCAGATGAGAGAGAGACAGAGAGAGAGAGAGATTCAGATGAGAGAGAGACAGAGAGAGAGAGAGAGAGAGAGAGAGAGAGAGACTCCAGACTCTTTGGCATGTTTGTGATGAGATTTGTGACGTAGACAAAGAACTAGAGTCTCAGATTTCCATGTAAATTGGATGAGCATCTGATTTGCAGGTTTGCATGAGGAATAGTTAACCGTCTGAGATGAACAATTCAGCTTTCATGAAACTCGAAAGACCTCAGAATGTACCATCATTTATCCATTACTGACGGTAAGAGTATTCTAGTACTACACTGTAAAAATGTTGTGATCAATTACCTTAGACCTTAGTCCTGCCCATGCTGTCTAGCACATAGGGCAACGAGAGCTCTCCACTGCGCATGATCAGACGCTCGGTCCTCGGCTTCCATCCAGCTGGTGCCGAGTCGCTTCAAGTCGTCTTTGAACGTGGACCTCCAGTTGGTCTTGGGTCGTCCACGTCCAAGCTTGGCATCTAGCGGTTCCCAGTACATGGCGTGCCTCGTAATCCGGTGCCGGTCTATTCGAACATGGCCAGCCAATCGTAGTCTCCGTTCAGCGATGATGGTACTCAGTCTGCTCATTTTACTCTGTCGGAGGACTTCTACATTGGTGATGTGGTCTAGATAGCTACTTCCAAGGATACGTCGTAGCTGACGCTGATGAAATACGTCAACCTTACGGGTGACGGCCACTGTGACTTTCCACGTCTCGCTGCCATAGGTGACAGTAGGCAGGACGATGGTTGCGTACAGATGCAGCTGGTCATGCTGATGGTACTCGATGTCCAGATGGGCCGCAGGCGGTAGAACACTGCTGATGCCTTGCCAATGCGACAGAGCACATCCGCCTCCGAGTCACCGTCATTTTTAATTAGGCTCCCAAGGTAAGTGAACTGGGTGACGTCTTCCAGCTACTGCTGCCCTAGATGGATCGGGATCATGGCCGGTGTTGGTAGTAAGTGGACCTGCATGACCTCGGTCTTCTCTCCGCTGGTCCTCAACCCAACTTTGCCCGATTCCCTCTCCAAAGAGGAGGTCATACATCCAAGGGATTTCCTCGTCTCCGCGAACAGTACAATATAGTCAGCAAAATCCAGGTCGGTCAGACGTGATTGGTCAGTCCATGGAATCCCATAACCGGGTCCGGCCATCGCCTTCGCCATGACAAAGTCGACCACGATCAAGAAGAGGAATGGCGATAAAATGCATCCCTGCCGGACACCGGTCACGATATTAAAGAAGTCGGTGGTCCCAGTTTCGGTCTTGATCGCGCAATTGGAGTTCAAATACAGGTTCTTGAAAATGGCGATGAATTGTGGAGAATACATGTGAAGAATATATCTTGATCAATATCATGTCAAAATATGTTTTTTTTTTTTTATTGCTTTAACTCTTTAAAATTATTTCACTAAACCCTAACCCTCAAAATAATTAATTGGTTTGAGTAGAGCCAACTCAAATTATACAAATTAGTTCCATCAAATTAACTTTTATGAGTATTTAGAACTTTCTTTTTCTTTTGAGTTCACAAAACTGACACATTTTAAGTTGAATTGTTTCATTGTTTTGAGTTTTATGAACTTGTTTCTTTTAATTTAGACAAACTTAAATTTAACTGAATCTGGGCTGGGATTTCTATTTCCCAGCATGCTTTGCCGTGACAACTCAAAATGGGGAGTAAATGCTAAAATTAAGTGTTACATAATGTTTTTTGTGCCAGAGTTTCTGTTATGTTGGGTTTTTGGGGGTGATACGCGAGCATGAGCTTGGCTGTTCTCATTTAGAACGTGCTATGCTATGCTAATGCTATCAAAGCATTGTGTTAACAATTAGCAAAGTAGCATTTATTGAATTAGCTGGTTAAAGCAAGCCAAGTTTCCACTACTAAAGATATTTAAAGCTACACTGTGTAAGATTTTCTAACATCTAGTGGTGAAATTGTATATGACAACCAACTGAATATTACTGTCTAGCCCCTCCCATTCCGAGGGCGTTTTAACTCCTACGGCGGCCGTATCATTCCTAGACGTCGTTCTAGCGTTATGCACAACCATGCTATAGTTAGCCAAGCAACTATAAAACTTAGAATTTACACAAATAGGCTGAATTACCCGTCGAGAAGTGCTCCTCATGAGCTCTTTCCATCTTGGAAAAGCCACTCCAATATTGATTTTGGTCTTGTTGATTTGCCTGTCGCGTTGTCGTTTTAATTCTCTCTTTCGCTTCCTTGGCGACTCTGCTACATGTCCTCGAGAACAGGCGTGATCCTCCATCTTCAACAGGCTTTCAAATCTGCCGGCAGTCGTGAGTAATCTCCCCTTCGCATTCGTCACGGCGCCACTGAGTGTGAAAGCGCGAAAGGCGAAGCTTGAATTTCCAGGTATGTCCCTCTTTGGCTACTGTATTTTCAAGATGGAGGCGCAACATGGCTGCCGCTGTTCGAGCGACTCGCTCGTATGTATTCTGAATGGCAGATTCTACGCTTACGAGAATACTTGATTAGTTGGTGGAAGTAATTACACATTAATGAGCACAAATCATTTTGAAAGAACAAAGTGTTTTTTGCTAAGAATCAACTTAAAAAATTACACAGTGTAGCTTTAAGTTGAGCTTACATGATAATCAAAAATTGTGTATGAATTAGCTTACTCAAATATTTCAAGTTAAAGGTGCTCTAAGTAACTTTTTTTACCTTAACTGAACAGCTTCGGAGTCATTGGAATGGTTATATTACTTATTTCGGGTTGAATGGTGGTCGTTTCGCACCCCCCTGGTGCCCGTGAGCGGAAAATCCGCACTTGCAAGTCAGGAAGTATCGCGTGATATCAGGTCTCGCGATTTAAACAATTGCTTTACGGCCAAAAGAAATCTGCTAAAATGCTGTCATTATTGCGCTCCCTCACGCTGTTCGAACCCGAATGAAGAAGACGTTTTAAAGAATGTCCCATCTGCTTTGATGTCGTTGATCTATAGCCTCTGGTGTCTGAGAATCGCCAACGAGTTTTTACAACAGTGTTGTCAAGTATCTATTCCGAAGCTGTGGGGGGAGCTCTAGAGAGAAACCTGCGAGCAAAAAGCGAGAATACAGCGAAGAAATCCCGAAACTACTGAGCCCTGCTTTAAGAGCAATTCAAATGTATGAGTACAAAATAAAAATCAGTTCTGCTTAAACTTCGAATTTCTTGACTTAAAAATTTTGAGGCAACTGATTGGCTCAAATTTTTTGATTTTTGCCAACTTATTCGGGTTTACAGTTCATGGAAGTAAAAAATAAAAAATAATTAAATATCAATTTGATTAAACCTAAATTTTACGGCAGCCGCTGAACTCAAATTTTTAAGTTGAATTAGGGGGAAATTTGCATTAGTTTATTGTGTTGCATGAAAAATTAAGTTTTGATGAATATTATTAAAGAGTGGATTGTTCTTGTAGAGCTACTTTCTTTATAGAGAATATGATCAATAAGTCATGGCAACATTTGTTTTTCCGTTACTGTAACTCATCATCAGTTTCATGAAGTCAGGGGTTTTCAGCATCCGTGAAAGAGTCTAGAGAAAAACTGTAAAAATTAATAATAAGATTAAATAAATAAATTAGATTAAAATAAGTAAATAAATGATTTTTTTTATTACAATAATACATTGTTAGTTATTATTGTTAATAAATTATTAGTAATAAATTATTATATATATCAGGATTCTTTGAGTAATAAATTATAAGTTATTAGTTAGTTATTTATCTATTAAATAAATAGTGTGCTCACACACACACACACACACACACACACACTCTCTCACACACACACTACAAACTACATCTACAGGAAAAACTGGCAGTAGAAATATGAACTGACTCATTTTTAGAGTCAGTGTAACAATTACAATTCGTTCTACAATAATTAAATGGCATTAACTCAAGTGTAGATCATATTGCTCACAGGCTTTATGAACGACTCTACTGGACATGCATAATTAAAACAGTCCAGCATCTTAATAGGTCATGCAATTAAAATGATATTCATAGTGGCCTGTCGTAATTATTCAAGCACATTACAAACGGCCATGGAGATTATTAATGCTCACGCTGACTGACTTTATCTCCAGCCAATGGAAAATGCTGGTTTTAGTGAATATATTATGATTTTGTAAAGCTTTTAATAATACATATACACTACCAGAAAAATAAAATTAAATAAAATACAGAAATATTGTTAAATATTATGACAATTTAAAATAATCGTTTTCTATTTTAATACATTTTAAATTATAATTTATTCCTGTGATCAAAGCTGAATTTTCAGCATCATTACTCCAGTCTTCAGTGTCACATGATCCTTCAGAAATCATTCTAATATGATGATTTGATGCTCAAGAAACATTTATGATTATTATCAATATTGAAAACAGTTATTTACATTTTTATTTCAGGATTCTTTGATGAATAGAAAGTTTTATTTCTATTAAACTAATTTATCTGAAATAGAAGCTTTTGTGACATTAAACACTACCGTTCAAAAGTTTGGGGTCAGTAAGAATATATATTTTTTTGGGGGGGGGGGGGAAATAAATCAATTTAATCAATTTATTCATCAAGGATTAATTAAATTGATCAAAAGTGACAGTAAAGATATTTATAATTCTATTTGAAATAAATGCTGTTCTTTTTAACTTTCTATTCATCAAAGAATCCTGAAAAAAAAATGTAAATAACTGTTTTCATCATTGATAATAATCATAAATGTTTCTTGAGCATCAAATCCTCATATTAGAGTGATTTGTGAAGGATCATGTGACACTGAAGACTGGAGTAATGATGCTGAAAATTCAGCTTTGATCACAGGAATAAATTATATTTGAAAATATATCAAAATAGAAAACGGATATTTTAAATTGTCATAATATTTAACAATATTAATGTTTTTTTTGTTTTTTTTTTGTTTTGTTTTTTTAATCTTTAATCAAGTAAATGCAGCCTTGGTGAGAAGAAGAGACTTAAAAAATCATTAAAAATCTTACCGATTCCAAAACTTTCGACTGGTAGTGTGTGTGAAATGACCTGAAACATCGATCAGTTGTAGAGTTTAGAGACATTATACATAAACATCTCCATCAAGAATCCCAGAGAATCATAATTTGAGGTCCGTGTCATAAAAACATTCTCTGGTTTCTTTCCAGGCGACAGAGAATCATGTCCGTTTTGGAGGACAAGAACCATCACAAACACACATTAGCTTTGGCTTTTCAAGGACGTGATGTATAATTCATTTCGGAGAGAGGAATGGGAATGTGTGGATGAAACATTTATTTCTTTTCCGCTTCCATAAACAGGCCTTTTAGCGCTTCAGACGCCGACTAGTGTGAGGAAGATCAGACGAGATCTAAATCAGCACACCGTCGTGACTAAAGCTTGGGCTCATTCTTCACATTTCACCCTCAAATCAGAAGAAGAAAACCATATTATATTATGTAAAGAAAAAAGAAAAAAAAAAGCTTATGATTATGCAAATTATTTCATGACAATTAAACACAGTTTTCACTCCACGTCACAGTTTTTAAACTTTTGAATGAGTCATAAAATGGTTTCATTCATTGTAATTTGTCAAAGCTTGACACATTGTTGCACTATTAATAAAACTGCTGTAATAGAACATCACAAAGCAAGCTATTAAAAGTCACAACAAAAGCAAACACTGATCATCATAAAGGTGACTTCCAGCTAAACTTTTAAGTCAATATGTGATGATAATGTCATTTAAAGTACATATCCAGACAGCAACATAGTGTCGGCCCAGATCCGGCCCACGTCTGGTGCACCTGGAACTTTTATTGGTTCATTTAACTTTGGTTTATGGTGAAAATAAGTTTTAAAAAGCTGAACATTTATTTTCTTGATCTATATTAAGTACCATTTAAGCTTATGTCTAAAGAAAACACACTGATTTGTCTTTAAATAGTCTTTTTACTTTGTATGAATGAATTTCTCTTTGTCAAAATAAATTATTTTGATTCATTTTAAATTAAAATGTGAGGTTTGAACCAAACGACGTATGTAATTTAAGGGGAAAATGACCAGATGTGTGTGTAAGCTGGTCCACGTGATGTTTTCAGTGAAGATGCTGGATTCTGCAACTCTTTTCTCCACGGAGATTTGTTTGAGTCTTGTGGTTATGATGAACTCAAGCCTAATCCCACATCAGAGAGTCGAGCCAATCCATCCAAACACCCACGGGGAAGGAGAAGTCCCAGTACATGAGGGAAGAGTGAGGATGACCGTCACCCAAGGGCCTTAAAAAATAAAAATAAATAAAGATTCATCACTGAGACCGGCTCAGTAAACTCTACTGGAAAAAAAAGAACAAACAAAAAAAAAGAGCATTACCCTTCATTTAAGAATTTTACTGCCCGTGGCATGAAGGATTTTTCCCCCTATTTAAAAAAAAAAATGCTGGCATCCTAAATCTCTGACCCGATGGGAATCTCTCAGATGTATTAAACAGAGGATAACTATTATGTGTATGAGTTTACCATGTTAACGGCTAGATATGTTCATTATCATGACAGGTGTTAAATAATTGCTTTGGAAGCCACATAAGAAAGAAAATGTCATACAAAGTCATATTTATGAGATAAAAAGTTGAAATCACTACATACTAAAGGCAAAAATATGATATAAATCGATATTTTATGACAAAAAGCCAAAAGGATAAAAAAAAAATATAAAAAAAATCGTAATTATGACTTGAAAAGTGTAGTGTTATATTAAAAAAATCTAAATTATGACATACTGTCAATTGTGAAATTCAAAATTATGCCATAAACAGTCATAATGATGACATAAGAAGACATTATGAAGACATGTCAACATTATGACATGAGATGAAAAGCCAAAATTTAAATCATGACGTCATGATTATGTCATAAAAAGTCAGAATTGAAATACAAAAATTGACAAAAAGTCAACATTTCGAACAAATTATGAGATCAAAAGTTGAAATTACGACATACTAAGTTCATATATGAGATGAAGTCAAAATTATGACATAAATCGAATTAATGACAAAAAGCCGAAAGGATAACAAAAAAGAAATCTTATGATGACATAAGTTATAAGAAATTTTTATTTAAAAAATCCAAATTATGACATACTGTAAAAATTTTGAAATTCAAAATTATGGCATAAACAGTCGTAATGATGACATAAAAAGTCGACATTATGACATATGAGATGAAAAGTCAAAATTATGATTTGTCATGAACAAAATCTAAATTTATGCCTTAAAAAGTCATACTTATGACATAAGAATTTTTTTAAAATCTAATTTTTATGACTTAGCATGTCAAAATTATGACTTACTAGCCTATGTCACAATTTATCTCATAATTTAGATTTAACTCATAGTTATAATAATTATGATTTTTTTTTATGTCATTATTACGATTTTCCGAATCATGATTTTATTATGGCAGAAATAGGCTTCCATAAACTGCAGTTTGATGCCCAGCTGAAGGTCACTGCCGGTCAGATTTATGGTCTATTTGAGATGACTTTTGGACATTTTTATATGTTTTGTGTCTCGGCTGTGTTTAATGCAAATCTTGCAGAAAGAACAGAGGAAACTGCAGATAGAGGAGCATCTGAAGCAATACTTCTCCCAGAAATAATAAAGCAGATATGTCAAATTGCTGAAATCTTATTTACGGAAATGTGTGTTGAAATAAAATGGTTTGGAGTGTCACATTATAGATTTCAGAGCTTCGGATTTTAAATAGAAGTGTTTCTCACACAAAGCAAAAGCATCATATGACATAAGTTCACATCATTCTGTTATTTTACTGTTTATTACTGTGAAGCTGCTTTTATACAATCTGTATTGTATAAAACGCTATAGAAATAATAAATCTGACTTGATCTTTTTAAATAATACGGCATCTGTTCACTTTTTTGTTTTTTACATGCAGGTTTTGAGTGACATGATGAAAGCGAGTAAATGATGACTGACTCGTTTCTGGATGAACTAGTCCTTAGAAAAACTGTTCTTCTAAAAATACCGTTGTGTTGGACTCATTCCTGAGCTAATGACTGCATGTGCTTGAGTCTTCAACAGAGACTGCTCTAATTTCTGGGACTTTTTTTGGAGCAAAATGAACAGGGTCCCGTTGGGAAACGCACAGAGGCTCGCCGAGGACTAATGTTGTCTTTTGCTTCTATTATTGCACACAAATAAAAGTGATATTTCATAGTCAGAGTTGTTTTCTCTTCGCCGTGCTCCAGTTCATTCTGCAAACACCGAAACAGAACAAGATAAAAGTGCATCACGGAGGAGACAGATTCTGTTCTCAGCAATTAAGTTGCACTTAACTGATGGACTGATACTATACAGCAGCTGAAATAAAGTATTTAGACTACACTCTTACAAAAAAAGGTTCTATATAGAACCATTTTGACATCACAGGTTCTTTAAAATTGAGTCAAGAACCCTAGGGTTCCATATGAAGAGTTCAGATGCAAAAGCCTCTAAGTGCCATCTGAAATTTTCTTCTAGAATGATCATTTTTATCAAGCTCGTATATTTAAGTTCAGTAATTTCACTTAAATGGCAATGAAAATGACCTATTAATTGGCATTTAAGTGAAATTACTGAACTTAAATATACGAGCTTGATAAAAATTATCATTCTATAAGAAAATTTCAGATGGCACTTAGAGGCTTTTGCATCTGAACTCTTCATATATAATCTTTTTGGCATAACAGGTTCTTTAAAATTGAGTCAAGAACCCTAGGGTTTCATATGTGCTTGGGATCCAAAAAGACCATATATAATCTTTTTGGCATAACATATTCTATAAAAGTGAGTCAAGAACCCTAGGGTTCTATATAGAACCATTTTGACATCACGGGTTCTTTAAAATTGAGTCAAGAACCCTAGGGTTCCATATATAATCTTTTTGGCATAACAGATTCTATAAAAGTGAGTTAAGAAACCTAGGGTTCCATAAAGAACCATTTTGACATCACAGGTTCTTTAAAATTGAGTCAAGAACCCTAGGGTTCCATATATCATCTTTTTGGCATAACAGAAACTATAAAAGTGAGTCAAGAACCCTAGGGTTCCATATAGAACCATTTTGACATTACGGGTTCTATAAAACTGATTCAAGAACCCTGGGGTTCCATATAATCTTTTTTGGCATAACAGATTCTATAAAAGTGAGTCAAGAACCCTAGGGTTCCATATATAATCTTTTTGCCATAACAGATTCTATACAAGTGAGTCAAGAACCCTAGGGTTCCATATAGAACCATTTTCACATTACGGGTTCTATAAAACTGATTCAAGAACCCTGGGGTTCCATATAGAACCATTTTGACATCACAGGTTCTTTAAAATTGAGTCAAGAACCCTAGGGTTCCATATATAATCTTTTTGGCATAACAGATTCTATAAAAGTGAGTCAAGAACCCTAGGGTTCCATATAGAATCATTTTGACATCAAGGGTTCTTTCAAATTGAGTCAAGAACCCTGGGGTTCCATATATAATATTTTTGGCATAACAGATTCTATACAAGTGAGTCAAGAACCCTAGGGTTCCATATAGAACCATTTTGGCATAACAGGTTCTTTAAAATTGAGTCAAGAACCCTAGGGTTCCATATATAATATTTTTGGCATAACAGATTCTATAAAAGTGAGTCAAGAACCCTAGGGTTCCATATAGAATCATTTTGACATCAAGGGTTCTTTCAAATTGAGTCAAGAACCCTGGGGTTCCATATATAATATTTTTGGCATAACAGATTCTATACAAGTGAGTCAAGAACCCTAGGGTTCCATATAGAACCATTTTGACATCACAGGTTCTTTAAAATTGAGTCAAGAACCCTAGGGTTCCATATATAATCTTTTTGGCATAACAGATAATATAAAAGTGAGTCAAGAACCCCAGGGTTCCATATAGAACCATTTTGACATCAAGGGTTCTTTAAAATTGAGTCAAGAACCCTAGTGTTCCATATATAATCTTTTTGGCATAACCGATTCTATACAAGTGAGTCAAGAACCCTAGGGTTCCATATAGAACCATTTTGACATCAAGGGTTCTTTAAAATTGAGTCAAGAACCCTAGGGTTCCATATATAATCTTTTTGGCATAACAGATTCTATACAAGTGAGTCAAGAACCCTAGGGTTCCATATAGAACCATTTTGACATCACAGGTTCTTTAAAATTGAGTCAAGAACCCTAGGGTTCCATATATAATCTTTTTGGCATAACAGATTCTATAAAAGTGAGTCAAGAACCCCAGGGTTCCATATAGAACCATTTTGACATCAAGGGTTCTTTAAAATTGAGTCAAGAACCCTAGTGTTCCATATATAATCTTTTTGGCATAACTGATTCTATAAAAGTGAGTCAAGAACCCTAGGGTTCCATATAGAACCATTTTGACATCAAGGGTTCTTTAAAATTGAGTCAAGAACCCTAGGGTTCCATATATAATAATATGGATATGGATATATGTGTATTTAGTTTTTTAAAAAAGTATGTTTACGAGCTGCTTAATTCGTAAAGTTTAATTTAAAGCTGGGGGGCTGTTCACACTACACCAGTTTCAATTAAAAGCATAAAACATTTTATGCGTTTTGGTCATTCAATTACACGTCTTGGGCGCCTGAAAACGCAAACTTTTGAAAAACAGATTTCTTTTCAAAGTTTTCTAAAAACAGTCTCCATGTAAACAATAAAAATGTGAATCTGTGAAAACCACGACGACATGCAAATGTTCATTACATGTTCAGTCTATAGTGTTTCATCGCCATCTACTGGCCTGACAGCAGAATACACCGTTTTTATTCATTTTCTCGGATCCGTGTAAATGGGGATCGTTTTGACACTGTACACGGAAAACTCGTACAAAACTCGCATATCGTTGTCGTGTAAACGTATCCTGAAGCTAGTAATTCTATATATGAACCTGACGGAACCCTTTAAGGTTCTATAGACCTTATGCACCAGAGAAACGAGGGCGCCGCCATCTTTCGAATATTGTGTTTGAACTTCCGTTTTTGCGGTCGCTCTGTATATTTCTATGGCGCTGCTGTCCAGGAGTAATTCGCTTTTGAAGTGGATTTACTTAATGTAAAGTTAACGAAAGTTATCATGAGGACTGTAATGTTTAAAGCAGATGTCTTAACAAATGTCAGTAGACCGGGAAGATTTTAAAACGAGCCGTTCATTAATAAACACGCAGAATCGCTGTGAAAATACAGACCGGAAGTCAAAAGACAACGAGTGCAGCGCTGAAAAGGGGCGGGGCTACAGAAGGTCTATATAGAGAACCGTTTCGGTTACACTTTATTTTAAGGTGTCCTTGTAACACTGTAATTATATATTTAAGTACTGAGTAATATTAATTAACACCATGTACTTACTGTAGGGTTAGGGTAGGATTAGGGTTTGGTTGAGGGTTAGTTGCATGTAATTATGCATAATTTACTGTTATTACTACGGTAAGTACATGTAACATATGTAACAATGACACTGTAAAATAAAGTGTTACCACCGTTTCTTCTAAGAGTGTAGATGATCACAGACACAGAGTGAAAATAAACATAACAGTCCAAACAGAATGATCAGCAAACTAAAGAAAGAAGCATTAAAACATTTAACAAAAAGACATGAAGCACCAACAGAAGCGAGTTTATTTCTCCAGAGTCTCTACGCCTCCTCAGGCCTGATTATATATATTGTGCATGACACGCAGACATTACATGTTCTTCCTCCATGACGATGCTTATTATGGACCCTCATTAAGTCTTCCAAGTTGATCCCGTTATAACCTCGTGTGTGATCCGGAGGATAATGACGATTCCGGGAGCTTTTTTCACGTTTACCGAGCGACTCGTTGGTTTAAAGATCAACCGGAGAGTTCGGGATGGCGGAGGACAATCGGTCAGCTCGTGAAACTTTAATAAAGGCCATGAATTAATCAATAAACCAGCAGGCCTGATGAAGTGGAGTAAGTGTGGGTAAAGAGACACTATGTGGCTCTCCTGAATAAATCATTTCCCATGATGCTCTTGTGCTGTCCTGCTGACGGAGAGCTTGTGTGAATACTAACCGCAGTCGTTATTAGCACATTTTACACTCATTTCTGCAGGGATATTCTATGCATATCAATCCTGCACAATTAAATACTGACATTTACAGTGTTTATTATGGGATTTAATTTGCTAAATGTGTCCAAAATGAGGAAAATGCTGCTCGTTAGGAAACCTGGGATTCATGAGGGAAATGCGATTTCAGTTTATTATAGTTAGCATTTTAATCTAGATTAGAGTATATTTTAATCGATTTCCCAAGTGAAAAAAAGTATACTTTATTGTATTTGAAATATATTCCCCTTTTTCAATAGTAAAACTAAAAAAAGTACTTGCTTTAAATATATTAAAAGTTTATTAGCATCATGCTTTTAACAATTTTCACAGTACAACTTTTTACACACTTTAAAATAATTGTACTTTAGTATTTTTCTAAAAATATATTTTATTTATTTCAAATATATTCTTTTAAAGTGTATTTATTTTATATTTTAGGTATATTTGTAACTGTGTGCTGGAAACGATTATTGTAACAATGCATTAAAAGTATACTTTCAAAATACATTATAGTATTCAATGGTATATTGTACAGTATAGCTAAGTAATATTAGTTTATTAATGTGCATTTGTTACTGAAGACAAAGTGTGCAATTTGTAGTATTTGGAATAAGCCAGAGGAATTACTGAGCATATACTTTATATTTTACTCAAATATAATACACTTATGATATATTGCTTGTGTGTTTCGAAGACACTCGTAATGAATGTGTAATGTACTTGTAACACAAATAAAGTACACTTTAATATCACTAATCAAGCATGTAATGAGTCCCTACAGGGATATACTTAAAGTATACTTGAAGTTGTTCCAGTTTCGCACACAAAAGCACTAAACACACTTAAAGTTACGCTTTACTACAGTTTAATTACAACTAAAATATACTTAAATTCGCGTCACGTTCAAAAATGTTTTGTCAATCATGTTCACCTCCGAAACTTTCGTCCATCATAAAGAAATTCGGATCGGGTTTGTTTTCTGCATCCGTATCAAGCATTTCGAGAAGTGTTGTGACAATCAGAGCCACCGAATGACGAATATACGAAGAAAACGCATACGAAGATTTCGGACTCGGTGTGCAAGGACCTTTAGAACAAAATTAGCAGTTCCAAAATAGCTTCAAGCTAACTAATTAACAGACTTGAAGTGCTGATATAGTCTGGCTGAAAGTATACTCTTTTTTTTTTTTTTTTTCAGGGTTGTTGAGAACTCTTGTTCTAGAATCATGTGATTCTTTAACTTTATAAAACACACACACACACACACAGATAAAATAGAGAGTTGGAGTGAGGAAAAAGGTGAAAGAGATAAGGTTCATTTGGAGAAGCAGGAGCGTAATCTCCACACTTTAACCTGAACCGGATCGCAGGCCACAGTTCAACGTGCTGAAGGATTTCTGCAAAGTACAGACGTGCCGTGAATAACGATGGAGCTTATCTGCAGTCGACAACTAATCAGCCTTTGTGGAATATAATGCAGTCGTGTGTTCACTTTCACTCTGGCTCTTTTCCAACATCTACGTGAGTTGCTTTGCTGTAGTGGCTGATAGTTTAGACTTTGCAGTTAGCTTCATAAATTCATTAGGAGTCCAGTTCACTCCCTGTGGTGTAAATCCAGCTTTTAATGTTGTTTTTGTGTCTATGTGGTGTTATTAATACGCTTTAAGACAAACCATGTGTAAATTCATAAGTCGACACCATTGCTGAGTATTTCCTCCTTAAAAAAAAAGACAGTCTCAAAAACACGCTTTGAAATCGCTGGTGTTTCTGACGTCACAAACTACCTTGTAACCAATCAGATCAACGTGTGATCGTCAACCAGTGGATCTCTGAGCTGAGTGAGTGAGTGGAGGCGGGGCTCATTTGCATATTCATAGAACCGCGCATACTAAATGAGGCAAGGGTGTCGAGTTACATTCAAGATATTACAAGGCATGAAGACTTTTTTTCAAGGAAAAAAACTTTTAAATATGTCATTTTGGTGATCAAAAGAGTTTTAAGGGATACAATTATTGACTATTGCTGGACTTTAAATATTATTTTCATACTTGTGACGAAACTTTCTGGCGAGTCACGGGAGGTTGTGGCCGCAGGGAATCATGGGAGATCAACACACACACACACACACACACACACACCTAAAGGAAAAATCCCGCTCTCCTCACTTCTCCTCATTTATTGATGGATTAGGCCATCAGTAAGAAATAATTACCGGCGCTCTGAAGGCCTGTCTGAGTGAATACGGCATCAGTGTGGGGTCAAAGGTCGACGTCTCTTAGCAACATCGTTCTTCCGCAGCCTTTCAAGTCTAATTGAAGAACATTCACCCGAGAGAGATGAGAACGACCGTTGAAAAGCATTTACACCTCAGAAGATCATGACGTCAGTCTTTATGAGTCTTTAAGAGTCTTTCATGATCTTTATGAGATCATGACGTCAGTCTTTATGATCTTTATGAGTCTTTAAGAGTCTTTCATGATCTTTATGAGATCATGACGTCTGTCTTTACAGTGTAAGGGCCGACTCGGTCAAGTCAAGTCACCGTCATTTAATTAGTTTTTTTATTATTATTGCAGGAATACATACAGAAATGTTACAAAATACACATATAAACCAACACATTTTTTTAAATTTTTTTTTAAACAAAGCACAGATAAACAATATAAGAATAGACGAGGAGGATATAAGAACAAGCAAACAAAAACTAAAAACTGAAAAAAAAAAAATTTAAAGGTAAAGAAAGGAAAGAAGAGAAAAACCTTATAATTTGAGATATATGTCCTTTGGGGGTGTTGAGTGTTTTAAGGTATTCAGTAATTTAACATCTTTATCTTTGAGATATTTAGCGCTTTTAACAATATAGATGTTTCACAGCAGCTTTACAGAGATAATAGGAGATTACAGTAACAGAGATTGTTTAGGCTTTACAGCAGATCTAGAATGAAGTTACTGTCCAGATAAAGTTAGTTTTGATTGATTCACTTCCGTTGTAAAGATCATGAGTTATTAACTTTAACACAACACCGTTTCATCCGTTGGAAACCTAAACATCCCTGTAAGAGTGTTTTTGAAACGATCTTTTAAGTTGTGTGTGTGAGTGATGGTCTGCATAATGTCACTGCTCTTGTTGACTGACCTCTATCACTTGCAGTTATGTTCAACGTCCAAAATCTCCCGACGTCTCCCACCAAACCTGTGAACGCTGCAGTTTTACACGCCGATTGATGTTTTGATGATTGAAGTAGAATGTGAATGTGACTTCCTGGAATTAACAAAGAACAAACACTAAAGCAATCATTGATTATATTAAAGTAGCTTGAATGTAACTCGACACCCTCGCCTCATTTAGTATGCGCGGTTCTATGAATATGCAAATGAGCCCCGCCTCCACTCACTCACTCAGCTCAGAGATCCACTGGTTGATGATCTGATAGTAGACCTAGAGATGTTTGCTGCTCTGACTTAGTTCTTAAAGTCCCCCTGTGGTGTAAATCCAGCTGTTAATGTTGTTTATGTGTCTATGTGGTGTGTTTAATACGCTTTAAGACAAACCATGTGTAAGTTCATAAGTCGACAGCATTGCTGAGTATTTTCTCCTTAAAACTGCAGTGAACCAAAGACAGTCTCAAAAACACGCTTTGAAATCGCTGGTGTTTCTGACGTCACAAACTACCTTGTAACCAATCAGATCAACGTGTGATCGTCAACCAGTGGATCTCTGAGCTGAGTGAGTGAGTGGAGGCGGGGCTCATTTGCATATTCATAGAACCGCGCATACTAAATGAGGTGAGGTGTCGAGTTACAGTCAAGATATTTTAAGGCATTTATATGTTAAAAAAACATATAAATGTGTAATTTTGATGATCAAAGACAAAAATGATTGACTACAGGGGGACTTTAAGCACAACATAAGAACAACAAAGTATGGTAGTGTTTTTCATACTACCTTGTAAAACAGCTTCTTACTGTAAAAGCAATACTATTTATTGTCGTGCAAAAATTAAGTTAGTGGATTGCATAAAAATTAAGTTATTGGTGTTGCTACTTTAAGTCAGTTACACGATGGCGATCACGGACGATGACATCACGGCTATATATATGTATAAATTAACTAAATTAATAACTTTTTTAAAACAAACATGAAACTTACTTATTTTCTTCTGGAAACTTTTTTTTTGCATTATTTTCCTGTAATCTCTGTAAAGCTGCTTTGAAACAATCCGTGTTGTAAAAAGCGCTGTATAAATGAATGTGACTCGACTCCCAGCTGGAGTGTGCGCATGTAAACTGAGCTTCTCAACGGCAGTCGATTTGCAATTCAAATGCAGGAGGAACGAGGTTAGAAATTATGACTCACTGACAGTTTAAGCACTCGTCAAGGGAAGAAGATCGAGAACCAGGGCAGATTAAAACATACGCTAGCTGTAAAAGTTAAACACCCACGTACGGCGCACTCCAGGTCCTGATTCACCCACTCGCTGGCTCTTCAGAGACCAGACATTCACACATCTCAGGGTCCTTCAGTGCTATAATCACGGTAGGAAACGCAAGGCCACAGGCCAGCGCTGATGCTGTTCAGCGACACCATCCCGACCACAGGGCAGATTAGCTCTTTGTGTTGGAGATTCGAGAGCTTTTCGATGGGCTAATCACTCTGTGCTTCAGGAAACCACAGCTGAGTGCTTCATAGACTCGTATAAATGTGTGTCTGATTTTGAGTGATGATCTCTGGAACTGGGAGAGTCTGATGACATGCATGACGTTCCTGAATCAAAGGAAAAGTTGGCTTTGGAACAACATTCCCATTAAACACTCAATCTCCGATTCTTGCATATAGACCTTTGACTATCGTGCTTTTAGAGTGATCTGAACTAGTTTTGCAACACAATCTGCACTGTACTCATGATTGTTTTCCAGAACGTTGTGAACTTAAACTGGTAAAAATGTTTAAATTTGATTCCTAAACCTTAAATGCAATACACGTCATCTGGAATAAAAAAAATGCTTAAATATAAATGTTTGCAATAAGGTTAACATGTGTAAGCTTGCGCTCGTTATTTTCTCGTTATTTCATCTGACTCCATAAATGAAAAGGTTTTAATGATATCTGTGCATCATTAAATGAGCGAGTGTTTGATTATTCCTTTTAACTCTTTAATGAAAATAATGTCAAAGTCAGTTAGAATAATCAAATGTAACAATTTATTATGTCAGGTAAATGTATCATGCCAATTACATAATCAGTTCAAAGATAATCGATACAAAACATCAAATGCTCTGGAATAAAGAGAAGAGACGCGAACTCAACATTATACATGAAGCTGAGAGTCTTACCCTTGGCCTCACGGGCTAATCTGAGGTACAGAAGGCCCAGAGTCCTCTGCTGCAGTCCATTATATAGACAGAACCTCTTTCACATGGAAACATGTACTAACAAAGGTAATTTGCATTCAGAGGTTACACCTTTTGGGGGATATGTGACCATTTGTCTAGAAACCACCTTCCTTTGTGTGTCAGTTATCTCCAAACTCCTAAAAACCTTATTATCTTTTGTTTTACTTATTTGGAAATTAGACATTTGTACCAGTCGTACTGAGACATTTCAAATGATACATGTACAATACTCGATGTTAATCATTCACATTAAACTATTTTCTTGGGTGAATGCTGATGATCTGAGCATGAGAGAGAGGGGGAGTGGGGAAGAGGGGGAAAGAGATGTAGATTAGGATGACTCGGAGGCGAGACTTTAGTCTCATTAGTGCACGAGGAGGAGTTCAAATGTTAATTTCCAGAGAGGTCCTTTGTTCTCTCAGGGTCTGGTCGCTCTTCAACCAGACTGTGAATTTCTCAATTCTTACACATGCAATTGTTAACAAGAACAATGAACACAACATTAAAAAATGTATCAATTGAACCTCATATGCAAATATTTTACATTTATAATTAAGAAAATAAGTCAGTTTTGTGATTTCAACACGATGGTATGAAGGGAAAATCATCAGTCCATTTTGTGCCTGTTTTTGGTGCCAATATACAGATGTTTAGTTAATCTTTGTTAACAATTACATTACATTTACAGTGTTGACAGGAATATGCAAAAGCAAACTGAGGAATAATGATTTCCTCTGAGAAAACACACACCGGTTTAGAACATGGTCAATTATTATTTTTTTGCCTGTTTCTAATGTAAGTTTTCCTGCTTTTTTGTTGTTATTTTTTTAGTTTTTAATTAAACATGCAAAATGCACAAATGTATTAATGTATAAAGTTGATCATGGCACTAACAACGCCACGGTCATGAGTTTGATTCTGCATGAACTAAACCTTAACATGACATAAATAGTGATGCACAATATATCGGCCACCATACGCCATATTCAGCCGATATATGCTCATTTGTAATGATATCGGCCTGATAAGAACATTTTACCGATATATTAAAGTCGATGAATAATAGATTATTTATTTTAGCTGAGAATTTTAGTATTTACTTCAGATACGCCATTTTTAATTGCGTAAAATATGATTGGAATCACTTCAAACAGGAAAATATGTTGTATTGGCTTCATAAAACTATAATGAGAACATCATGATAAGTGTGTGCTTGGGACATGGCGAGACTTTAGTTTTTGTAATCAGGCTTTCAAAAATAATATAAAAATTTGGAATAAGATTTATCGGCCAATATATCGGTTATCGGCTTTCAAATATAAAGAATTATCGGTTATCGGTATCGGCCAAAATGTTCATATCGGTGCATCCCTAGACATAAACCTTAAAGGGATACTTCACCTCTGGAACGATGAATGTGTATTTAAAATGGGTCATTTATGTAGTAGAAATGTGAAATTATTTTGAATTTGCCTTCTAGAGAGAGCCTTCTAGACTGAGAAAAGCCAGAAAATGTATTTTTGGCTCATGTGGATGAAAGACAACAACTCCCAGAATGCACTTGCTTCGCTGCCCTACGAGGCCACTCCCAAGCCACGCCTACCGGTAAGAGAGCGCAGTTAAACAACTAGGCTAGGCTACTAGTTGACTCAAAAGACGCCGTTTTATCGTGAGTCTCCGTGACGAGTCTGCCCGGGATTTCGAGATCGCCCAAAATGTCCGGGATTCGGCTTTTGCGTTCTACAGTCGCCATTCATTATGTTTACTGTGGCGAGCAGGACGAGGCTGAGGGGCGCGGGAGAACGGCGCGATTACTGATGAGCGACACCGGTCTCGTAGGCTATCTCTCACGGAGGAGCGGGAATTTTCTTAGCAATGCTAAAACGCACATCAACCGATCACTTGTTTAGCGTTCATGTAAACACTACATTCAGATTCACCAATTGGAATGAATTCAGTTAGATTGAAACAAAAGGTCTGCATGTAAACAATGAATGGCGACTGTAGAAAGCAAAAGCCAAATCCCGGACATTTTGGACGATCTCGACGGCCGGAAAAAAAGAGGATGGTAAACCCTACTACTCAGCTTTCTCCACAGAACAAGAGCCTGATAGCTTAGCTTCCAAAAAAAGATGGCTGACACTATTTGTACATTCTGTGAGTGAGATCCCACCCCCTATGGGCGGGTTGAAAACATGCGGAACTAGCTCCTAGCACTGGTCCAAGTCGCTTTGAATAAAAGCTGCCAAATACATAAATATAGATGTTTACAATAAGTTTAACAATAACTAAAAACGAACAATTAAAACATTTACAAGTATCTTGCACACACAGTTGGTCAACACAGCTGATCGATGCACCTGAGAGTCAGCATTCACACTAAACGCCGGAGTTTTCACATGAATGAAGACCTTTTCAATCTGCCGTCTCATCCGTGCGCTGGAGAACGAGCAGCGACAGAGAGACAGAGAGACAGAGAGACAGAGAGAGCGCAGTTTAAATTAAAGAACTCCCGCTGAACTTGATGGGGTCTGACAGAGAGAAAGGGCAGCTGTGGCGATCCGCTCTTTTCATCTCGGCTGAGTATCAGTCGGCGTACACGTCCATCACACACTCGTCTGCGAGCGCTGGAACACACACACACACACACACACACACACACACGGATCTCTCCCAGAAGCGGCTCTGCTCGACTGACCCACTGTAGCCCAGGGCCAGATTCAGAGAAGTATTGTTTATTTGAAGTGATAGTGTCTCTACTATTGGTATCAGCTCAGATTTACGTTTAGAAAGAAAGGTCTTGTTCAGTTGTTCTGGAGAGGGATTGCAGATCTGGGAATATGTAAAGGCAGGACTGTGGAAATGTGGAATATAAGGACTTAAAGGCTAAATATAATTATAGTTGTCGCATAATATAATGACCCCTCGCCTTAAAAACATTCCTGACTAACACTCGTCATCTGTCATATGATCATAACAATGGTGACACTGAGACTCAGTTGATAAGTCACTCGCAGTGCAAAGGTCACGCTACGTTTTTCTAAATGTCAGAATCATTTGTTAACAAACTTCATGACTTCAGTGAGCTCACTGGGTCCGCATTAGAATATGACATTGTTTAAATTAATACATTTTTAGCTAACTGTGATTTTTTATATGTACATTTCTGAGATGCATAACAGTTTCCTCTGATGACTGATCTCTGTAGATTATAACATTTTCTGTAAAGCTGCTTTGAAATGATGTGTATTGTGAAAGCGCTGTACAAATAAATGTGAATTGAAACTCATTCACACACCCACACACATCTCTCTATCTCTCTCTCTCAAACACACACACACACACACACACACACACACACACATCTCTCTCTCTCTCTCTCTCTCAAACACACACACACACATCTCTCTCGCTCGCTCTCTCTCTCACACACACACACCTCTCTCTCTCACACACACGCTGTTTACACTGGCCTTGAGTTCTCGCCGTGCAGAGCACTTCTAAACCGTGGAATATGTAATTAGCTCCACCTCAGTTGATCTTCTTAACTCTCAGCCCATATCCCATCAGCCTGTGTGTTTAACGGTGGGTTCAGAAGCGCTGGAGGGTTTAAACAGCCCAAACACCTTCAGCTCAGCGGCTCCACATCTTCATCTCTCTGAAGACTCACACACACACACACACACATACACAATCTGTGAAGACTGAAGAAACTCACACACACACACACACACACACACACACACACACACACGTGTACACAATGTCTGAAGACTGAAGACTCACACACACACACACACGATGTCTGAAGACTGAAGACACACACACACACACACAATATCTCTGAGGACGGAAGACTCACACACTCACACACACACACAATGTCTGAAGACTGTAGACTCACACACACACACGATCTCTGAGGACTGTAGACTCACACACACACACGATCTCTGAGGACTGTAGACTCACACACACGATGTCTGAAGACTGAAGACACACACACACACACGATCTCTGAGGACTGAAGACTCACACACTCACACACACACGATCTCTGAGGACTGTAGACTCACACACACGATGTCTGAAGACTGAAGACACACACACACACACGATCTCTGAGGACTGAAGACTCACACACTCACACACACACGATCTCTGAGGACTGTAGACTCACACACACGATGTCTGAAGACTGAAGACACACACACACACACGATCTCTGAGGACTGAAGACTCACACACTCACACACACACGATCTCTGAGGACTGAAGACTCACACACTCACACACACACGATCTCTGAGGACTGAAGACTCACACACTCACACACACACGATCTCTGAGGACTGTAGACTCACACACATACGATGTCTGAAGACTGAAGACACACACACACACAATATCTCTGAGGACGGAAGACTCACACACACACACGATGTCTGAAGACTGTAGACTCACACACACACACACGATCTCTGAGGACTGTAGACTCACACACACACACGATGTCTGAAGACTGAAGACACACACACACACACGATCTCTGAGGACTGAAGACTCACACACTCACACACACACGATCTCTGAAGACTCACACACTCACACACACTCCTCTGGACAGGGACTGAAACAGGAGTTCACGTGGAGAGTCAGGGATGTGTGCACCAGCCCTGGGCTTTAGGCACCATGAAACTGCTCACTTAATAATGTTGGGTTAAAAGTAACCCAGCGAGTAACCCAACTATGGGCTGGTATAACACCTTCACAACTGTGGGTTATTATAACCCAGTGCATTGGGTTAAAACCAGTTGGGTTAAAAGTTTATGACATTATTTTAATAAATAAAATACACTTTTTTCAAATACAGATTGTTTATTTCTATAAGACAATAAATATGTCTCAACAATTACAAACTAAATATTGGGGAGTCTAGAATTTAATGTAAATATACATAATTGTGTGCATAAATTCAAAACACACAACACACGTATTTAACCGGGTTATTACTAGACATTACCCAACGATTTAAAAATTGACCCAACATTTTTTAGAAAAATAACCCAACATAGTGACCCAATATGTGTAACCCAGCGGTTGGGTTAAAAAATAACCCAATGTTTTTTTTACTGTGTGGTTTGACTTCAGCATAGTAACCTGGATGATCCAGGTCAAAGACCTCAAACTGGACCAATCAGCTGTGAGCAAAGTGTCACATGTCTGTTTCAAATGATTTTCAGCCATGCTTTATTTATAATAATAATTTTGAATGATTTAGATATTATTTATGTAATTATTAAACCCTTAAATCAATTACACATGTACAATTTTAGTTTATCAATTATTATTAAGCACTTAAACGAATAAAGGTAAATGTAAATAAGCTTTAGAATCAATAGATAAAGCTATAAAAATGTGAGTTTAAATGTGCATTCGAGTGTGATAACGCTCATATAAACACACACACAAAATACAAATATACATTTATTTCAAGAAAACATGTTTGTCATATTTCACCCCAAAATCAAGATAAAAAAAAACTTAAAATAAATGTCTGCATAGTGATAAGTTAATGACATTTACGCCGAATTTCACATAAATTATAACCTCAAATAATAACCTGAAAGATTTATATATATAACCCTTACCCCTTTTGGACTTAAGTTATATATCAGAGTAGAGATGGCAAGGCTTGATATTAACTTAAGTAAAAATAAAAATAAATAGTTTGCTTTGGTTTACCCAGCTATATTTCTGAAGAATCAGATCCAAGCTTTACACTTATAATGCATTCACCAACCCAAAATCTCAAATGTTTACATTATACAAAAAAACACAAAACAAAATAATAAACAAGGTAGAAAACAGGAAAACATAAGTTACATCAGTCATCAAACAAGAAAAGTTAAGCGTTTGGGGAATCTGGACTGGAAAAGTCAATGATTAAACTTAGCTGATGGTGAAGCCGACAAAGCTTGGTAATGGATGAAATGTCCTTGCAAAAGTCAGCACTTTTAATTTGATAGTCCCAAGGTTGCAGATAGGAAAAGTGTCCTCCTGTCTTCCACAAGTGCAATCCAAACCCTCTAGTGCTCACGTTAAACATCCAAGCGTCATTATCCAAGCACCAAACCACAAAGCAGAAAGTTAGCTGAAGCAAGTACTTTCACCCATGTAAGAAAGCACAGGAATAAAAAGGTCCATCTAAATAGACGACACGATCACAATTAGCATGAATAGCCCAATGCTCAACACACTCAATATCATAGTTATACATTAAATACATGTACACTCTGGTTTTGGTAATATTTGTAAGAAAAACATACTACTTACTGATTGACCAAAAAGGAAACACATTCCTCAATCATAGGACCTTATAAAGTCAAACGGAATAGCTCAAGAAAGCCATATGCTGATTTCACGCAGCCGCCATTTTGAAATCGAAAGTGAGGCTCCGGTGGGAAGAACCCCGGAAGTAAAGATAAACAACAATGCCTTGGATTACCAACCTGAAGCTGCTGCCGCGATTTACACTATTGGATGTTAATATTCAATATAGGATATGTATATAGTTCATTCCTGCTTCTTTTTTTACCTTCTGAATTATGTATAAAAAAAATATTTTATTTATAAATGAATTTCACTGTATATAGTCTAAAGTATGAAAGAAATGTATGTACATTTTTAGAATTGACACAACATCATTAAACACAACAATACGCCATCGCATTCACGACTCTCCTGTGATTAAAGGCGACACTTCCGGTTTTCTTCCCACCGGAGCCTCGCTTTCGATTTCAAAATAACGGCTGCGTGAAATCAGCGTATAGCTTCCTCTATCCACATGCTTGCCTACTTCTTCAGGTATAGTACCTGGCTAAATACTCATCTATAAAGATGATTAGCGCCCCCTAATGGTGTGGAAAAATATAACCGCTAAGGTAACAGAGTTAAAGCTGTTACATATATTATACATTTTTAAAACATGTTTGTATATGAAATATAAATGTTTTGTTCATAAATAATTTTCAGATATTAATTCATTGTAGTCATTTGTTGTCCTGCCTTTAATTTATACTAATATGCTAATTTAAGTGAAAGAAATACATTAGTCATTTTTTTTATTGAAACAGCCGCAAAAATCTGTATTGAGAATTATAATTAAAAATAATATTTATTTCATTTTCATAATTCATACTTGCAATAATTTGCAAGTTTTTAATAATTTAATTTATGTATTTATTTTATAATATTATTTTATAATAATTTATTTTATTTCTTTCAAATTTAAGCTGAAATATTTCAGATATGAGCATTCGAACCGAGCAAAAATGACACGCTCTATTGCTCTTATCTGATATTTGTTGAATCCTTGAACAAAAGGAGGAAAGCATTTTTTATCACAATGAAATCATGCGTACATGTGGAATAAAGATAAGCTCAAAGGTCAACCCCGCCGTGAAGTCGGAGGAACAGGAGCATCTTCATGAGCGTTCAGAGGCGAAACCGGTGCAAGGTTTCCATGCCAACCATCATCTGAAATGTCTTGTTATCTCAGAAATAGATTGCGAACCGAGTGAAATACGCCGGCAGAGTAAATCACACACACAAAGGGCAAGGCCTCCGTTCTTCTGCTACAGACACACAGCTAACTCTGCTTTCATTTTACGGTCATTAAAACCCCATAAATATCCTTCTACTGTACGTCCACAACTGCTGTTAGACGTCATCGCTCCTGTAAGGTCACAGTGTGGATGATGAGGAACATTAAACCGCTTTATCATCAGATATAAAACAGCTTATGACTCGCTGACAACCAACCATGAGTTTACTAGAGTAAGTAACCACGGTTTAACCACGGTTTAGATACAGATTGTGTCATTACACAGGGTTGCTGCACACTTTTTAAAGTCAAATTGAAGGCTTTTTAAGACCTGAAGAAATCAAGATGAATACCGTACATTAGGGGTGTGCAATATTGACACACTACCGGTCAAAAGTTTGGGGTCAGTAAGAATTTTTTATGTTTTTAAAAGAAGTCTCTTCTGCTCATCAAGGCTGCATTTATTTGATAAAAAAACAATAATAATAAAAAAAAGCAGTAATATTGTGAAATATTATGACAATTTAAAATGACTGTTTTCTATTTTAATATATTTTAAAGTGTAATTTATTCCTGTGATCAAAGCTGAATGTTCAGCATCATTACTCCAGTCTTCAGTGTCACATGATCCTTCACAAATCACTCTAATATGATGATTTGATGATCAAGAAACATTTATGATTATTATCAATGTTGAAAACAGTTATCTACATTTTTATTTCATGATGCTTTGATGAATAGAAAGTTGAAAAGAACAGCATTTATCTGCAATAGAAGCTTTTGTAACATTAAACACTAACGTTCAAAAGTTTGGGGTCAGTAAGATTTTTTATTTTATTTTTGGGGGAAATAAATAAAATAAATCAATACTTTTATTCATCAAGGATGAGTTAAACTGATCAAAAGTGACAGTAAAGACACTTAAAATGTTAGAACATATTCTATTTTAAATAAATGCTGTTCTTTTGAACTTACTTTTGACTTTCTATTCATCAAAGAATTTTGAACATGCCGGTGTGGTGAACAAATGAGTCCTACTGAAGAGATGAGTCCGAGCTTAGGACCCCATTAGTATGCCAGTAGTATGCCTGATCTAAATCTGTTCTCGCGACAACTTGTAGCTAACATGAACTGTTTTAGTGTTATTATGTGGTAGCTTTATGTAGAATGCTAAATCCCACTGCTATATACAAGGTAAGATTAAATTAAATTGTATATTCTATAACTAATATTTAAAATCTCAAGTTGCGTCAATAGCAGAGGAGAAAGACCGCAAAATAAAAAAAATACGACTGTTATTGCGTCACCAAATGTAGTTTTAAGAGTTTTTCAGTCGAGAATGTAGTTGTTTGAAGCTCAAATATGTAGTTTATTTATTTAAAAAAACACACTAACAACGAGAAATGTTTAATTTCACAATCTATAGCTTCGGTTAAATACTAGTATATGAAACATACAAGTTAAAATACATTAATGATTCGTTATAACGTAGTACAAACGTCTTCTATAATAAAGTGATTTTGTATGATTTGTAACCAGGCACTAAAGCGATTACCCATAAAACGTGCTTTGAACCAATCGGATTGCTTGGGTCCTAAGCTCGGACTCATCTCTTCAGTAGGACTCATCTCTTCACCACACCGGCACTGGCTAGATGGGGAAATCAAAACAAAACAAACACAAGAGGAACAGCGATCAACCAAACCTAATACGAAAAAACAAACATAATTAGCAGCAATACGCAAAAATAACCATAAAACGTTAGCCTAGAAATCTAGACGCACCCTAGCGGCAGCAAAATGTATTTTGCAGCCAGGGTAGTCTAGTAACTCTCCGTTGACTTTTGTGCCCTACATTGGGTCAGGCCAATCACATCGTGTATAGAGTAGGCGGGGCGGGCCTAACATAATGACGACAGAGTTGCGACGGTTCCTGCTACTTGAAAACAAAGAAGAGCTGCTGCTGGAGAACAGTCTTTCCAATCGGCTTTGGCCGCGACTCTGGAGGACTTGGAGTTAAGCTTTTCTTTGAGAAAAGAGCAAAGAACGTCATTCGTAAAAAGGAAGATGTGTTCGTAGTTTTGCCGGCCAGATTCAAAAGTTGAATCTATCAACTGACGTTAGCTCCGCTGTTGGGAAAACGCTCTGGTTGGTTGAAGCGCTGTCCTATTGCGTGCAGAGGGAATTTGAAAGACAGCCGTTTATCCCGCCCCTCGGATTGAGCCGTGTCTACGGTGAGTTTCCAGACCTAACATCTTGATGTAGGTCTGGCTTGCCCGGCTAACAAAACGTATTTCTTTAATTTCATTAGAAAATAAAATCAAGACACTTACAAACACTGTATAAAAAAACTAAAATTACCTGCAACACAGCCACCAATCCTGGACTAACTTCCAAGATAGAAACGGGCGTGACCAACATCCTACAAATCCACACTGTTTGGCGTCTGCATTAAAAACAATTCCCTAATTAAGTAAAACAAGTCTTCATAAATATGAAACAAAGCAGTCACTATTTATTTAGCCTAGCTGCTCACCAGACCGTTCATGCACAAACCAACCTGGACATGTCACCGGACCGCACAATGTGTGTGTCTGCATTAAAAACATCTAATTCAGTGAAAAAGGCTTTGTAAATATAAAACAAAGCAGTCAATATTTGCTTGGCCACGTCTGTGCACCCACACACAAGGAAAGGCTACCAAACAGCACAATTCCACACAAAAGATTGGACCTCCTCTCTAGGCCTCCCTACAGGTGCCTGCTTAAAAACCCTCTGCCTACCTGGCCACGCCCTCTACTAATTGCCACCTCACCGGCTACACAAATCTCGTGCGATGTTCTGACTGCCAGGATAATAACACAACGCGTGCCGTGGTCCGCTACTGACACGCCCGATTCACGAACTAATGACTCCTTTGAACCGATTCTATTTAATGAATGGTTAAAACAACCAGGGGTGGCAGTCATTCGGAAAACACTGAAGCTTCCCCGGGCGCCGCCATTGATTAGCGGACCATCACCTGCTGTTAGCATTCCAGTGACTCCCATTCATTTTGGCATCACTTTGACAGCGAATAACTTTACATCTGAGGCGTTTAAAGACTCCATTTGTCCATTATTTATTTCTAAAGAAACACGAAAATGTATAAAAGGCTCCATTACCTTGTATCTTACGTTATGGCCCCGTAGAAGCAGTTTTTGTAAAAATAGGCTAACGATTGCGTCATAACCACACGACTCTCTGTCGCACAGTAGAGAGATTACCGTATGGATAATGGAGGAGAAGCTTGTGGGCAATCGGGGAGACGTGGAGGCAAAATGACAAAATAATTAATCAGAATACTTAGCAAAAGTTGCTCCTGCTCCTAGCTCATGGACACCTCCTACTCACACTCTCCGTCTCTGCAAGTTTCGGAAGGGAATGATTCAGATTTCTCTCGGCACAGCTACTAGAAGACAGACGGGTTGCTCACGTCACATCTACGTCGTCAAGCTCAGTGTGAGTCTGCGCAGTACGCTCAGCCATCAGGAAGAAGAGCTTCTAATTGACTTCACTTTTCTCCGTTGAAGTCTATGGGGTCGCTGTGTCCAGTTTATATACTGTCTATGGAAACAACTGATCTGTCCGACACTGAATCGGTGTATTATGTGACACTCACAAAAAATAGGTTTTGTAGAGATTATTATCTTTTGTTTTCTTTTCTTTTCTTACAAATTAAATACTGTTGAGAGAATGCACAGAAGCGCGCTATGACATGCTGTTTCACAGAACAGACATAAGGTGGCAGTACCTTTCAGCCGCGTCACTCTGGGACCCTTAGCGAGGCGCGGAGGAAGAGAAGCTCATATTCCGGTTGAATGGAAAGAGAGCAACAGTTGTCCCGCGTCTCTTATAACTTTGTTATATTTGCAACATTTCCAGAGCACTTCGACCAGGAGTATCAATATACATCTGCTAGCGGACCCCTGGCCGGGACCCGTTACAATTACAAATCGGTAACACTTTACACTAAGGTTCCATTTATTAAACTCTAGTTAACTACATTAGTTAACATTAACTATTAATAAACTGCACTTCTACAGCATTTATTAATCTTTATTAATGTTAATTTCACCATTTACTATTAGACTACATGATTGAAATCAAAAGTTGTATTTGTTAACATTAGTTAGCCTAATGCACTGTGAAGTAACATGAACAAACAATGAACAGCTGTATTTTTATTAACTAAGATTAACAAAGATGAATAAATACAGTAGCAAATGTATTGCTCATGGTTCATGTTAGTTAGCTTAATACATTAACTAATGTAAATAAAATCACAGCTTTAAAAACAAA
>CM038638.1:36107430-36169930 GCA_021554675.1 Leuciscus idus | reverse complement strand
CATCTCTGCCTCAGGCTGTTACTGATTGGGAGAGCTTTCTTCCCAGTCAGTTCAAAAGAGTCCTTCAGCCAGCAGATTGGGTGTGGATTGCTAAGTGCCTCTATGAGCCCACAGGCCAGCTGAGGCAGAAGATCCAGGCGAACTGGTTTTATCCACCAGTGCAGCCCAAGACGTCTCCTCCTGAGCCCGGGTGGTACTTCCGGCAGAGAATGTTCTTGTGGGCACCAATGAGGATGTGGGGGATTCCTTTTAAATGCCCACAGTGTGGCCGGAAGATAATTCGTTACATTTTATATAGCGCTTTTTCTGAGACCTCAAAGCGCTTTACATAGAAGGGGGGGAATCTCCTCAACCACCACCAATGTGCAGCATCCACTTGGATGATGCGACTGCAGCCATGTTGCGCCAGAACGCTCACCACACACCAGCTTACTGGTGGAGAGGAGACAGTGATGAAGCCAGTCAGTATATGTATGGGGATGATTAGGAGGCCATGATCGACAGAGGCCAAGGGGCAAATTTGGCCAGGATGCCGGGGTTACACCCCTACTCTTTTTCGAAGGACATCCTGGTATTTTTAATGACCACAGAGAGTCAGGACTTCGGTTTAACGTCTCATCCGAAGGACGGTGCTCTTTTTGGCAGTATAGTGTCCCCATCACTATACTGGGGCGTTAGGACCCACACAGACCACAGGGTGAGCGCCCCCTGCTGGCCTCACTAACACCTCTTCCAGCAGCAACCTGGTTTTTCCCAGGAGGTCTCCCATCCAGGTACTAACCAGGCTCAGCCCTGCTTAGCTTCAGTGGGCAACCGGTCTTGGGCTACAGGGTGATATGGCTGCTGGTAACCAGATGCACCAATCAGGCATCTACCCGAAGGTCAGGGAGGTAATAGACGTGGATAGCCGCTACTACCTGCTGGGTGGGGACTATCCACGTTGCAGTGCATGCATGTTGCCAGTGTGCCCATGGAGCAAGGACATTCTTTCACAACTGGATGTGGCACACAGGAACATGTTTCCAGCGGTGCTGACATCTAAGCTAGCTCTGGACAGGAAATGTGTGACCTTCCTCAGGCCAAGGACCAGCGGCAACAGTTCCTCCTACCTCCAGTCAGCTGTAGAGGAAGTCCACAGTGAGGAGTGGGCACGACGGACCATCCAGTACATCTCTGACTGTGAGCATCATTTGAAGAAGTTTGCCCTTGTCCAATCTTCAACGACACCTGCATTTACTGCACCTGAACCCTTCAGGCCACTTACACTCGCCCAGTGGTTTGAGACTGTCCACTCCAACGACATCCTCAGCCATCTGGACAAGATGAAGGGGGTGATTACCTCCACCTATGGCCGAATCCTGAAGATGGATTCTACTAAGAAGGTACAATACACAACAGTTTGAGATTGAGGTTTATTTTCAGCCATCCATGTTAAGTAATTGGAATAGATATAATTTCATTATAATGATAAAAAAAGTGTGGATTTTTGTTGCTGCGAAGTATAACACACCGTTGCCATGAAAAACAGAGCATTGCTATGGACGCAGTTCTATTCACTCTGGCAATTTAATCGTTTTTAAATCAATAAACTCCTTTTTAAATAAATATTTTGTGTCAAATTATTAATTTATTTGGTAGGTAGCCATGTAATAAGCGGGATAATGTATAGCGTGGCGGTTGTTATAGCTTCACGGCGGGGTCCCGATCAGCCTGTCGGGGTTGTATTCGCTATAACAACCGCCTCGCTATACATTTGACATTTATTCATTTAGCTGACGCTTTTATCCAAAGCTTGGCCAGGTTCTGAACAGTGTTCTGACAACAGCTGAAGGAGCTGGACTGGAGGAGCTGTGCCAGGGAGTCGTCAGACGCTACCAGAATGCTGGTGAGCCAGAGCCTGAGGTCATCTATGTTGACCGGGATTGCTGCAGTCAGTCAGGTGGGATTTTGTGGGATTTTTCACAATCAAATGTGCATTGCAATATATTTAAAAAAATGTAATAGTGGTGTGAAAAAAGCTCCCCTTTCCCTATTGGTGATGGTAATTTGTATTATTATTACCGTCAATGTAATGAAATTGTAATAAATTATAACGACTGAAAAGTAAGTGAAATCAAATGCATGCTTTTTGATTTTTCCCCCTCAACAGGTGCACCTGCAGTGCTAAACCTTATTCGTCCATGGAAGTCTGTTGTAAGGCTAGATATCTTCTATTTTATGCGAAGATTTAACTGTGGCCTTACTACAGAGCACCACCCTCTCTATGGTACCTTTTGTTCTAAACTTTCCTCCTGTATTTTTGAGTGGGATCAGGAGGATGTGAAAGAACTTGAGGCGGCCAAGAGAGGGGAGTGGATGAGGAGCCATGGTAGACAGGCTCCAACTGAGGCACAGCTCATGGCCAGTATCAGCCCAGGTTAACTGGCAAAGCACTGTAGGCGGCGGACGCGCAGTGCTGAGGAGATCCGGGTCATGATTTCAGGGCTGCTGGAATCAGTGTGGGATCTAACTGACACTACAGGGTTTCGCCTTGTTAACCCTGACAGTATGCGCCATGTCTGGGAGAGATGTAACTAAAACATCTTGAGTGCATCCAGGACCCTCCACATGTAGAGCTGTACACAAAGACGGGGACACTCCAGAAGGGTGGCAATGTCCTAAAAGTGCTTAGGTGTGCCAGGGGGTCATCCTCACTGGAGAGTTTTCACCGCCACCAGTGTGCCTTCATTCCTGGTAAATTCAGAATGTTAAATTGCAGTATATGTTATGTAGATTTTTAAGTTAAAAAGATACTTGTCTCATTATTCTACAGAAGGTTACTGTTCTATAACTATGTCATTACAGTTTTTTCAATTGCTAACACACAATTTTGCAAACTAGGCTGGTTTTATCAAAATACTTAACACAATTCACAAAACCACACACCCAAAGTGCAAAATTCCTCATATATCCTGCTAAATGAAGCACGGCAACCAAAACTAGATATAGCATTATCAAAACTTCTGCATGAAATGGCACACACTTCATTCATATCACCAGATTTTTCTCCAACCAACTACACACTGTTGGGCATAATGAAAATCACTTTCATCTTTAGTACGGTTTGCCATAATACTAAAATAGTACAAATTGTAGAAAATTCTTCAGATTGTTCACATGAGCAGAAATATTTGCCGATTCACACACATGCTCTTGAAACATTTTATTTTTATTTTTTCACCAAACAAGTCTGATATATTTACATTGGACTGAACAAAAATATGCCCACAAAAACCAGTAAACTGAGAAAGATTGAAGTTTTGACAGTGAACCATCACAGTGTTTGGCCAGGAGCACATGTACATGTATTGGCCAATAAGCTCATGTAGTGTCATTTTGAATGGCAGTGTTTTGAAATGACAAACATGTGACTTTATGTCAGATTGTTGTGTCTTATGCAGAAAACCGTGTTCGGCGCATTTAAAAAGTGCCATTTTGAACTGCAAAATGTGTGTAAAGTCGAAAATGTGTTTAGACTTTTGGAAACTTGAGAAGAGGTTTTGCTCTCTGTGTGTCAGTTTAAATAATTGTGCTGTGTGTGTCATTTTAGTGTGTTAGGAATTGGAAAAAACTGTAAATTGGTATGTCCTCAGTTTAAAATAATTGCTTACTGAATCTGTGCATTTTCATTCTTAGGATGGAGATGCAATGCCATGCACACACAAATGTACATGTTGGAGGGGGCCTCGAGATGGAACATGAACCGGGCAAAAGATGCTGTATCTGTGGTGGGGGCCTCAAACCTCAGGACATTTGATGTCTGCTTAATGTCTCATTTAAACAACATGAGCCAACGGGTCCATGGTTGTTCTTTGATGCCAGAATTCACCCCTCCAGGAAAACCCACTGGTAAGATATCTCTCAGGGCAATGCTGAGTTTTGGAGTATTTCTCTCTCTGGGCCCTATCTTGCACCCAGCGCAAGTGACTTTGTACACCGACGCATGTATCATTCCTATTTTGCACCGCGCAAATCGGACTTTTCCCTCCACAGACGCACGTCGGTAAGTTAGGAAATACACTTGCGCTCCCGGGGGCGGTTCAGCGCATAGAGGAGGCATGTTCCGGCACAAACGTTCCTTCATGCTATTTTGCAGGTTTAGAAAACAATTGCGCCACTAACCAGGAAAAAAATTTTTAAAGTCAGTGGCGCGTTGCGCATGTTATTCATATGTTATTTTAAGGGCGCATGCTTGGCCATAATCAATGTAGCGTGTGCACAACGCGCATACACTTTGATTCTCTCATCTACACAGAAGCAGCAGTTCTCATTTTTAGAAAACCATACATTATTACGATAGACAGATAGATAGATAGATAGATAGATAGATAGATAGACAATTTATTATAAAAGCATACATCTAACTTACACATTTACCCAAATTATCATACGCCTGTTTAACCGAAGTTAATTTGGGTGGGTTTCTCCATCCCCAATGTCCCTGACGAGAACGTCGGTCTCCTCGGCTGTGAACCGCTCCTGGCGTGCGTCTGGCAAATCCGCCGTTATAATAGGAATCCGCTTTAGAACAAGCGCGCCTGCTCTTAAAGGGAATGTGAGATGACGCTCTGATTGGTTTATTTCACGTTACGCCCAAACCACACCTATGAATAATGAAGCTACTTCAGACCAACACATTTTAGATTTGCGCCGGGCGCAAGAGGCATTTATCCCGCCGGGAAAATAGCAACAGCGCCCGAGACCCGCCCACAAAGTTACTTGCGCTTTGCACTTGACACTTGCGTTTCAGATCGTTAAAATAGGACCCCATATCTTGTGTGTGGGTGGGTGTGGGTGTGGGTTTGTGTGTGCGCGTTCGTGTGGGTGTTTGTCCTCTCCCCATTAACAATGCCTTAAAAATTATTGCAGGGGAGCGCATTGCAGTGGAGTACTTGTTGGCCCAGTCCAATAGAGGCGACCAGTTATTGGCACACCACAATGCCATACCTGGAGTCCCCCAGAGGAGGCCGAAGATGAAAGTGAAATTGACACAACTGTGTGCCATTCAGCTGACCTGAGGGCTGATGACTCTGACCTTCCAGTAGCTGACGTGGAGGCCCAGGTGACCAGTCAGGTGGGTGACACTGGACCCAAATCCCCTGATGAGGAGGTCAGTGAGGAACAGGAGGATGACACTACAACTCCTAGCACATCTGGCCAGGTAATGTTGCTCTCTTTTACTTAAAAAAAAAATTAACTGGTGAAGTGCAAAACACATATTGTCAACCGTGTGTAAAGTTCAAATATATGCATGTACAATGCAAAATAATTACTACAACATTGTATATATTTATTAGACTGTGGTTGTTTTTTTCTCAATTTTCAGAGTGTACAGTGTGATTCCAGAGGTGTCTTGGGCTGGGAGGCAGTTGATGCCCTGGCAGCATACCTGGTTGGCCTAAACCGAACAATCACTGCCTTGTCATCACAAGAGGAGGCCGCCATAGTCCAGTTGTACACGGCTCTGCATGCCATGGACAAGGTACCATCAAAATATAGCCAGAGGGTTAAGAAGAAGACTTTGCCAGGACCTTGAGCATCCAGGAAGCGGAGTGGCTCTGCTCCAGGACAGCAGGCAGCAGAGAGGTAATTTAACTACTTCGATCTTCACTAGTTTATTACCCACTATACAGTCCAGTTAATATTATCCTTCTTTTCCATAGACTGTTCATGACTCATGGGCAGGCGGCTCAGGACCCTGAAGTCCACAGGGTCTGTGAATGTGTTTGCCTACGGCTTTTGAAAGAGTTTCAGCAAGCACGGAACAGGCCCAAGGACACACGAGGAAAAACTCTGCCAATTCCACAATCTATTGTGGTGGTATACAGCCACTTAAAACAGCTACTGGAGGACAGCAGAGCGGTTCTAGGACAGACTAACATGGTTCTGGTCCCGATAAACACCACTACTGTCTCCTCGTGGTGAGTCTTCTTTTGCGCAATCCTTTTAAACAATCATAGTAGTATATCAAGATAGTATTACCTAATGTAAAGGTGGAAATCCTGCAGGTGTTCAAGCTACAAGACTGCCAAATGACTAAAGAAACGTCATTAGCAAGATGGTAGAAAACTCTAAATTTCTTGTCTGTTCCACCCACTGCAACTTATACCAACAACGGAAATAAGCGCAGTTACAATAGCTTAATATGTGGGAGAGCGTTGCTATAGAGAGTGACAATATTGTATTGTGTAACGGGTATTTGGGACTTGCTAGCCAATATTAATATGTCATTAATATTATAGACAGATAGATAGATAGATAGATAGATAGATAGATAGATAGAAAGAAAGAAAGAAAGAAAGAAAGAAAGAAAGAAAGAAAGAAAGAAAGAGAGCCCAAGAGAAGGACCCAGAGAAGACGAGAGCCAGGGCACGAAAAAAAGGGCAGAGAAATCAGTTACGATCTTATTTATCCTTTCCTTGACCATGTGACTAAAAACCCAAATGTGAGACATGTGATTCAAACTGACCAATCAGATATTTACACTTCCACCATTGTAAACTCCCAATGTACACAAACATCTTGGCCTACAGGCCTTGATCGCTATCAGACACAGCATGTACCCCCTCTGTGTCTTTGGGAACAAATGGTCATTGGAGAAGGAGGGGGTTGAAAACAGTATAGCAAATCTGTTACGAAGCATAGGAGTCATTCAGATCCAAGTGCAGCTTGTCTTTATTAAACAGAGTAGACACCAGGCAAGGGTCATACACCAGCAAACACAGCAGAGAAGATTAGGCAAAATCGTGGTCAATTTACAGGCAGGATATCAGGGCAGGCAGCAGACAAACAAACAAACAAACAAACAAACAAACAAACAAACAAACAAACAAACAAACAAACAAACAGGATACAGGAACCAGGCAGAAGATCAGGAATAGACAAGGTCACAGCAGGCAGGTAAACACATAGAAAAACTGTGAAAAAAACAGAAAATCAGGAGGGAGAGGCCTTCATACGCAAGCGAAAGTCCAAAAGGTGCCCACTGCCCACCCCTCCTCCTCCTCCTCCTCCTCCTCCTCCTCCTCCTCCTCCTCCTCCTCCTCCTCCTCCTGTATCTTCCTCTTCATTTCCCATATACCCACCAGCACCACACTTTGCATCCTTCACTCTTGGGTCCTACCCACCCATTTCCAGCTACCCAACAGGTCTACCAGTGCCTCAGTCTACCCAGTTTATGCCACCTACACAATTCCAGCCCCCTGCCCAATTCCAGCCCCCTCCCCAATTCCAGCCATCTTCCCAATTACAGCCCCCTGCCCAATTACAGCCCCCTCCCCAATTACAGCCACCTTCCCAATTCCAGCCCCCTCCCCAATTACAGCCTCCTTCCCAATTCCAGCCACCTCCCCAATTCCAGCCTCCTTCACAATTCCAGCCCCTCCCCAATTCCAGCCCCCTGCCCAATTACAGCCCCCTCCCCAATTACAGCCACCATCCCAATTCCAGCCCCCTCCCCAATTACAGCCTCCTTCCCAATTCCAGCCACCTCCCCAATTCCAGCCTCCTTCACAATTCCAGCCCCTCCCCAATTCCAGCCTCCTTCACAATTCCAGCCCCCTCCCCAATTCCAGCCATCTTCCCAATTACAGCCCCCTGCCCAATTACAGCCCCCTCCCCAATTACAGCCACCTTCCCAATTACAGCCCCCTCCCCAATTACAGCCTCCTTCCCAATTACAGCCCCCTCCCCAATTACAGCCACCTCCCCAATTACAGCCCCCTCCCCAATTCCAGCCTCCTTCCCAATTCCAGCCACCTCCCCAATTCCAGCCCCCTCTCCAATTCCAGCCACCTTCCCAATTCCAGCCCCTTCCCCAATTCCAGCCACCTTCCAAATTCCAGCCACCTTCCCACTTCCAGCCCCTCCCCAATTCCAGCCACCTTCCCAATTCCAGCCCACTCCCCAATTCCAGCCACCTCCCCAATTCCAGCCACCTTCCCAATTCCAGCCCACTCCCCATTTCCAGCCACCTTCCCAATTCCAGCCACCTTCCCAATTCCAGCCCCCTGCCCAATTACAGCCACCTTCCCAATTACAGCCCACTCCCCAATTCCAGCCACCTTACCAATTCCAGCCACCTCCCCAATTACAGCCACGTTACCAATTACAGCTGCCTGATAACCTGCCAACACAAACTCAGCCCAGGCAGCGCACCTGGAGAAGGCAGAAAGCTGCCCAAGAGGATGAAGAGCGAGTGGCTAGGGGTGAACCACCACGGAAACGACTAGCAAAGGATATATATCATTATATCTGCAAGCAGTGTGGGCTGGCAAAAAATAAGACAACTGGCCACACTCAGCTGAAGGGCCGGTGGTATTGTCCAGCCTCAGGCCTCTCTATAGAGCAGTGGAGGGAGAATGTACAGGGAGGACCTTGATTTTGTTTTAAATTGGTGTATATCGTAGTTATGCATATAGTTAGGTTTTCATATAGTTGTTTTCTATATTTTTATATAGTTCAGTTTGTAATTATGTTTGCTGTACTGTGAACATTTTATTTTTAGTTGCTGTGTTTGCAGTGCTGGTGGTGTAAACACAACTCTCTTGTGGTGTAATAGTAACACAATTCTCTTGTGGTGTAAAAGTAAACCAACTCTTGTGGTGTAATAGTAACACATTCATCCTTTGGGTGAAAGATTCCAGGTGCAAGTCCTAGCAAGAGTGTGTGGTGTGTTTGTCAGATCAGTATTTTTAGTTTTAAATAGTAGTTTTAAATAGTCAAAAAACAATCAAACCCTTTATTTAAATCCTTTGTGAGTGTTCATGAAGTTTGATGGATTTTTTCATCTTCTCTCCTTCTTTTTCTTTTCCCTCTTTCTCCCTCTCTTTTCCCTTTCTTTCCCCCTCATAGCAGTCCCTTTTGGCCCATGCTTGGCCGAGTGGTTAAGGCGATGGACTGCTAATCCATTGTGCTCTGCACGCGTGGGTTCGAATCCCATCCTTGTCGACTGGTTTTGACTGGGAATAGTTACTGTTAAAGACTTCACTTCGGGGCCAGTTGCATAAACACAGCCATTATGTTAAAACTGTGACTTAAGAGCTAGTTTGACCAACACTTAGAAGTAATCAGACGGTAACACTTTACAATAAGGTTCATTAATGTATTAACTAACATGGACTAACCATGAGCAATACATTTGTTACAGAATTTATTAATCTTTCTTAAAGGGATACTCCACTTTTTTTGGAAATAGGCTCATTTTACAACAAAAAAGGAGTATCCCTTTAATGTTACTTAATTAAAAATACAGCTGTTCATGGTTTGTTCACAATGCATTAAATAATGTTAACAAGATTTTAATAAAGTATTATCAGATATTGAAAATAACATCAACAAAGATGAATAAATGTTGTATAAGTGCAGTTCATGATAACTAGTGTAGTTAACTAATGAACCTTAAGGCCCGTACACACCGGGACGAATTTCGCGCGTGATATTCGCCGACGTTTAACGCGTCGTGACTAAACAAAGGGCGCCAATGTGAGTGTGCACACCGACGCGAAAAACGCCACGCGTAAAAGCGTCATTTTTTTTTTAACGCCTCTGGTTCGTTTTTTTGGTTTGACGCGCCGCGTCAAAAACTATCCGACCAATGAGATTGGCGCTTTTGCTCACGTGTCTGGAGCTTCTGAAGTTACAGTAAAACACAACTTGGGGGCGCTCAAACACAAAACGGTCTTGCCGAGCACACATACGTAACAGCGAAGAAGATATACGCCAAGTAGCGTCTACACTGCCCATAGACAGACACTGCCGGGAAGAAATAAGACGAGGAAGATGCAAGGCAAGATGAATGTAGAGCTGCTGGTCTCGTTGGTGTCGGAACATAAAGAACTATATGACAAACGCGACAGTGACTACAAAAATCTTGATAAAAGAGAACTGTTATGGAGTGGTATTGCAGAGTATATACTGTTATTGAGTGGTATTGCAGAGTATAGACTGTTATGGAGTGGTATTGCAGAGTATAGACTGTTATGGAGTGGTATTGTATTTCTGTTTTACATTAAGCGCCATCTAATGTCAGGGAATGAATTTGCATGTTCACTCGGCTCATCGTCAGCGAAAATCGCTTGGGTGCGAACACAAAAAAACGCGTTGAAAAACGCTGGCGAATAACGCGTGCCGATATTCATCCCGGTGTGTACGGGCCTTTAGTGTAGTGTTACCAATCAGTCTTTTTGGTATTCAATTACACCAATCTGTGTTTTAATGTAACTGACTTAAAAATAAATAATGAGCATGGATGTGCGCGATAAAAAAATACTTTGGTAAATAATTTTGACATCATATGATTTTTTTCCTTATTTGGCATTAATGAGCTGAACTGCTTTTCATATTTGTATTCTATAACTGTATTATTGTGTTGTATGTGTGGACTGGAAGCTTCATTACCTAGACAAATTCCACATGGAAATATCATATTAAAAACTACAGTATAATTACACATACGGCACACACAAACTAAGCTGCCATGTTTTTATTTACTAACTACTGGAGTCACTGTGTATCTGCGGATGCTCGTCTACGCATTTATGTTTGTAGAGATATCAACTAATTAGTAAACCAGAACCTCACTTCTGTCAGGGTTTGCTTAACAACTATTTGATGTATTTTTCCTCCGCATCCCTCTGGTCAGACTCATGTGCACTGATGCCCAGCTCTTCAATATCTCAGGTTATACTGCAGATGTATTTAGAGAGATTTGCTATATATTCAATTTCCAGGTTCATCATCACTTTATTTTAAATGATCACAGCTCAAGTCTCTGCAAGCAAACAACTCATCTTTATTTCAATTATAGAGGCGCATCGTCACCTTTAATAATATCCAGGAGCAAAAGCTAGTTTATGTTGATAGAAACTAAACATAACTAAACATAACTTATAGTTATGTATAACTATAGTTAAACATAACTATAAAATCAATCATTTTACTCAATTCAAAACCCTTTCCATTCCCTTTAGAATCAAGACGCATTGCAACTTTTGAACAAAGAAAAACATGTTTATTGGACTTTCCAAAGTAACTTCATGATGTGGAGGCGAAATCCATCCTGTCATCACGGAAGTTCAGCCGTCCGCAGGTTTAGTCCAGCTGGAATCACAGAGAGAAGACAAACAGGTCAGGTTTAGAAGTCAGACACTGAAGAATGAGTAAAAATGAGTAAAAATGCAAACTCGTGTCAGCTTGATCAACTTCTGAACAGCATAAACACATTTATGCAATACAATGCATTAATTGCAAAAAAAGATAAAAGCCAGCATGAATGAATGGGTCTAAAATGCATGAAATAAAAGCAACGCTTGCCTTGACGAAGCCGATGTCTTTGGCGTACTGCCTGAAGCACTGACGGCACATGTTGAGGCCGTACTTGCGGATCAGACCGTGTCGGTTGGAACAAACTCGGCTGGAAGAAAAACAAAACAGGTCAGATTAGAAATGCATGCAAAGACACAGTAACGTATTAGAATTATATATAAAAAAAAAGTGCATTTCATAACTAATTTGACACGACAAAAAAAAAGTGATTCATGTACACATACACATTAATCAACCCTTAATTAGCTCCTGGCTCAAGCTGTGTGATTGAGGATTAAAATGCATTAATAAAATTATAATTACTTTTAGATTAATGATCTGCAATCAGCCTCGCCTATTAAGAGTCAACTTCAGACTGCAATATGAGACTTTGGGCAGAGATTCATACTTCATAAGTGTAGGCTACATCAGCGTTAGACTTTATTCTCCTCTTACATCACTAGATGCACAAAACCTTTCCACAACATCCGCTTTTCAAGATGCATGTGGACATTTGTCTGATGTCTGCGCTAATTTGATGCTTTTAAAATGTTGTTGATTTAAGGAGCAAATGAGAATCGATCAAATTACAGAATATATATAGAGACAAAGGTCTGAAGGATAGTTAAGGTAATTAAACAGTTTATCAACAACAGAAGAATATGTAAAAGTATGATAATTGGGGTAAAAGACAATAATTAACATGATAATAAACAGCTAACTGACTTTTACATTGTTGATATGGTTTAGATTCAGATGGTAATTATTATATATTAGGTGTCCATCTTAGAGATAATCACCATAATTATAATGAAACCATCATATTTAAATTTATCATAAAATATAATTCATTGTTACTACTGTAAATCTATATTAAACTATATATAATTTTTTCCCTGTATTTTTATATAAACATGACTAAATTTATTTATCTACACAAAAATGAATTAAAAAAAAAAAACTGAAAATAGTACAAACTTTGCTAAAGTACTTGTTTTGAACGAGTATTAACTTGAACATTAGAGAACACATGATTTTAGCTTCAGTATTTGCATCAGTTTCTTTCCCCATGATCGCCGCCTCATATATTCATAATATTCTTAAACCACTTTTCACACAAAACCTGTTGCTCCATCAGTGTTTAACACACACACACACACACGCCTGCTTCTGCACTATAGCAGGACTGAAGAGCACATTGTTCTTAAAGGTGTGCCTTCAGCCACATTTCACCCTGTGCATTCATTTAATGACACGAAACACGTTAGTTATACGTTGTAATCGTCCTTAATGCTGAAACTGATTCAAAAACACTTATTTGACAGAAATAACGCCATAAAATCCCCCTGTTAGTGTTTCCCACATCTTATAACGAGCTGTGGTGAACAGGAGACGATGCGCGGCCGCCATGTTTGTTCGCATGTGCTCCACATTCCTGAAGAAATAATAAACCCCCGCCGGCCTGAGCGAGCCGAGCTCCCGCGTTTCCCGAACCCCGAACATTAAACATGCGGGAGAAACACAACTCACCAGGATCGGGATCCCTGGCCGTATTTTCGCGGATGACTCCAGTAGAGCTGCTGATGGCCCATCTCGTCTCTCTCGATCGGGATGTCGAAAAGGAAGATGCGCTCGTGCGCATGCGCAAAAATACGCTCTTCTTCTACGGAATGTGAAACATCCGGTGTCAACATCGAAGACTGCGCCGCGTAGTGGCTGATTGGTGAAACCGTTAGATTCTTTTTTTCTTTTCTTTTTTTCATGTCCGTGTATTTATTTATTTATTTCGTGATATTGGTAAACGAGATAAATGCGGTAAACCATCATTATTTCAAAATAGGACTTCAGTTTCCATTTCTGCATCCTTTCTAGTGTCATGTCACATGCCAGACTTTTTATTTTTTTTATTTAGATATTGATTATTTATGTGATTTTTGTTCAATAGAAAAATAATTTTGTGTTTTTTGGGTGGATGTGGAAAATTTCATTAGAAGGGAAAAAAAAGGTTATAATTAAATTAATTAATTTTGATATATGTATGTATTATTCCAATGAAAGTAATAATAAAAACAACTAGAAAGTAACAACTTTTATTATTTTGAGAAAATTTCATATAAACAAGAAGAAATGATCCAAGATTCAAGCCTAATTGTCTTCATTTTCTTCAGGAGACTAATGATTATTGCACCAGTCTGGAGAACATTGTCAATAAGAAAGCAAGAAAGACTTGACATATCTTTAATGAATATACAGTTTTTTTGAATAATTAATAAATGTGTACACTCTGGCATGTTTTTTTATGATTTTTTTTATTTTTATGTATTAATATGTAAATTCTATAGGCTATATTGTATACTACTAAATTTCGTTGGATATTAAAACATATTCTCTTTAGACTTTATTTTGCAGCCAAAACCCTAGCAAAATATTGCAACAAATGTTGAATGAATAGGCTTGTTTGAGATGAGCAAAATCTGCGCAGAACCGATCGCCGGTGATCACCGCGAGATGCATGCCGGTTAGAAATGTGTCCTAGAGCGGTCCGCCTGGCTCTGATGTCATGCTGAGTATGTCAAAAAACCTCTCGCGAGCGCAAGGCGGACGTGTCGGATTCTGCAGTCGAGCGCAGTTGCTCTCCACCGACTGCGCTGATCAAAAGCACGATGGGAAACGACTTGCTGACGACACAGCTTTGTTGTTCTCTTTTAAACTGTTTGATTTTAAAACTCTGATCTCATGTTTTTATGTGTATAAATTATGTGTTAGTATTCCCAAACTCTCTGACAGTGTGATCTATGGGTTATTTGATTGTTGTCATATTTATAAAAATATATATAAAACATGTCTGTAATTGAAGTAAAAATGATTGATAAACACATCTTTGGCATGTTGCCTAATTAAATGGGTGTCTTGTTCATTATAATTATTTTTATATAAAAGCAACAGAACTTAAATTACATCCAGTTTATTAGCAACACTGTGCACGAGCGTGAATCCCGCGATATCCATCTTTGATCTCACAGGTGTCAGATCCACTACGAGAAGAGAGATCTGTCCGTCTTGCCTGCGCTTTCTTCACTCCTCTCCTCACTGCAACCTTCTACTCTCCCATACATTTCAGGCGAGGCTAGGCGCATCTCAAACAAGCCTAATATCTCCAATTATTCTGTCACGCATGATGTCACTGAAAATGGTCATTGACACCAATACTAGAGTTCAACAGTCGGATTCAGGAAGTAGAAAAACTCCATTAATATTCTCCATATGGGAATTGATTTTGAACAATAACTTCTGAACATTTAAAGACAGACAGTCCTACTGTGAGCTACGAGGTTGTTCATCAATTGTATTTGCTTCAGTTGAAGCCGCGTTTTTAATTATTAAACAGCAAAATTCTTGGTGAAAAACTACATTGCCCATAATGCTATAGAGAAAATTACACCAATCAGTGAGTCGAAAAAAGCAACACGCGCCAAAATAGCTTTTAGCTCCGCCCACTCCCATGAAGAACCGCGAATCGAGTTGATCTCTCTAAGCTCTCAAAATATTTTTTGTATAATTATGTGACCCTGGATCACAAAACCAGTCTTATGTTGCACGGGTATATTTGTGGCAATAGCCAACAAAACATTGTATGGGTCAAAATTATAGATTTTTCTTTTAAGCCAAAAATCATTAGGATATTAAGTAAAGATCATGTTCCATGAAGATATTTTGTAAATTTCCCACCTTAAATATAAAAAACATTTATTTTTGTGAATGGATGCAGCACTATCGCCAATAGAAATGGACAACTTTAAAGGCGATTTTCTCAATATTTCGATTTTTCTGTACCCTCAGATTCCAGATTTTCAAATAGTTGTATCTCTGCCAAATATTGTCCTATCCTAACAAACCACACATCAGTGGACAGATTATGTATTCAGCTTTCAGATGATGTATAAATCTCAAATAAAAAAAAAAATACCCATAAGACTGTTTTTGTGGTCCAGGGTCACATATATCATATTTTGAAAAAAACTTAAAATATATTTTATATTATATTTTCTTCTAGAATGATCATTTTTATAAAGCTTGTATATTTAAGTTAAGTAATTTCACTTAAATGACAATTAATAGGTGATTTGCATTGACATTTAAGTGAAATTATTGAACTGAATTAATTATTGCATCTGAACTCTTCATATATAAACTATATATATATATGTTTATATACATTTGATTTCAATAAAAGTTTTATTTTCCTGTCATTTTTAATTTGATTTTGCTGTTTGCAATGCTTCATGGGATTGTAGTTCTTTCCCTCACTAAGGCTGTTAAGTACACAGTCCTTTCAAAAACTTTTTTTGCTTCAAATCAAAGTTAGTAATGTTGTGATTCTCCTTGTAGCTGGTTGGCTTGTTTTATGGCTTATGCTTTAACTAAGAATTTTTTTAAATCCCTATGGGGAAAATGAATGGGAAAAATAAAGAAAAAGTGGGCGGAGACAAACGCACTCTATATGTACCGTGCAGTGGGCTATTCATAAACCAGTAACAGCTATTATTTGAGGGTACGTTTGCACAACAATTATGTACTAAAAAAAGTTTTTTCCTTTGTGTTTTTCGCATACAGACGACAACGTTGTCGAAATTGTCCCCTTTCACGTGGATCCGCGAAAACGATTACACATGCTGTATTCTGCTGCCAGGCCAGTAGGTGGCGATGTCACTTAATAAAGAATAAATAATAAAGCCTTAATAAAGCCTGTAGACTGAACACATAATACACGAGCACATGACGTCACAGTTTTCACAAATTCACATTTTTGTAGTTTACACGGAGACAATAACGGTATCGTTGTCAAAAAAACACGCACTTTGAAACCCGTTTCCAAAAGTTTGCATTTGTAGGCCCTCAAAATGCAGTTGTCGCGTTTTGACGCGCAAATGAACGTCCAAAACGCGTAAAGTGTTCTCATTTTTAGTTGAAAGCGGTGTTGTGTAAATGGGCCCAAAAGTAATAAACGTAAATGTGCCCAAAAAACAAAAACGTCTCCGCCTAGTGGTTGCGATGGCAAACTACACAAAAAAGCGTCAAGTTTTTTTAACTATTTAATTGATCTGGCGAAAAAAACTAAGTGTAAACTAAATAAAAACTAAACTAAATAAAAACGTATTTAACTCTACAGGTAAAATCCCATAGATTGCATGTTTTCTGACAAGATGAAAATGTTGTTAGGTGCAATTACACAAATTAGTGGAACTGAAATGACTATCATAATGATCGCTAAATATGTCTAATAGTCAAGTCACGTTTATTTATATTAATAAATTGTTTCAAATCAGCTTTACAGTGGAGAAAACCGTGATGTCATCGTCCAGCTCAGTTCAGTTCTCATATAATGGTGTCAATGCAGGAGATCAATAATATTGTTGAATATTAAATTAAATGTATGATGTATGTATAATAATATGAGCATTGCATGAACTATTTCTCTCAGAAGTGTGAAATGCGAATTGTGTGGGGAATGTGACATCATCACGCGCGCGCTGACAGCCGAAGCCCCCCGGAGGTTTGGTGAAACTGTGGGAGCCTGAGCAACATGACACACTTGAATTAAAATGCGCTTTTTATGTGGATATGACAGCCGCCTTACATGCCTGCGTCAGCGGTGAGGCTTTTATTCTCTTTACATTTCTGTTTCGTGTGCATCTGAATGCGGCAGCTCAATATTCTGCCTTACAAATCGATAGCAGCAAAGCTAACTAGTGTCAAGTGCATCATCAAAAATACACACATCGGCATGCATACACATGCATCGATCATCTGCCGTTTGAAATGAGGAATATTAACCAAATATAGACGTGTTAATGAATGCAGTGCAGTGTTTTTGCGTTTATGTGTGTTTGTGGCACGCGCAGCTGCTTGCTTTAGCTCGAGCATGAAGCTGCAATGAGTGCATGCGTGTGCACGAGCTTCCGTCATACTTTCTTATTTTTTAACTTTAATCAGTGCATATTTGTGCATTAAAACTCTTTGAGTGTTATGAAGCTGTAGAGGTGCATTAGTGAACGGTCACGCAGATCTGTGTTGTAAACATGGGCTCATTCCTTCCGGACTCTCTGGTGTTTGTGTTTATGCGCCGGACTGTGGTTGTATTTCCCGCAGGTTTATTAATAGCCGAAATATGAATGCATGGTTTGACATCGATCAAGGCACTCAGTGTTTTCTGTAGAGATCTACGGGCGTTTGTCCTGCTGACTCACTGCGTCTGTTAGGAATTGTCTGAACTTGATTGATTCAACATGTTTCACATATTTAGTTTTGCCCGTTTGAGAGGTTCAGAATATAGAGTCATGATTTCAGAGAGGTGTTTATGTTGCTGTAGGTCAGATCACATTGATTCCTCTTTATCTTAGACAGGGTTTAATGGCCAGCTTAGACATTGACAGAACAGACCTAACAAAACATAGACAGTCAGTAAATGAAGGTACATAATATAAAGCATAAAATGTGGAATCTCCTATTTGCAATATTGACTTTCTATTGCTCTCTCTTTCTCAGTTGTTGCATGTAATCACATGTAAGCCACAATCATTGAGCACTGTTGCATCTTGCTGTTTTTTTAATCTCTTGCCATGAGTATTGCACTTCTACAACTGCTTAAAGGGATCGTTCTCCCCAAAAATGAAAATTAGCCCATCATTTACTCGCCATCAAGCCGTCCTAGGTGTAAATGACTTTCTTCTATCAGCCAAACACAATCAGAGTTATATTAAAAAATATCTTTGTAATGGAAGTGAATAGACCCTGGGTTTTTGAATCCCATAAAAGTGCATCCATCCATCATAACAGTAATCCACACGACTCCAGGGGTTAATAAAGGCCTTCTGAAGCGAAGCCATGCGTTTGTGTAAGAAAAATATCCATATTTTTAACTGTATAAACCATAATCAACGGCTTCTGGTAACGACCGTACGCGAGTCTAGTTCCGGCAGAAGAGTGACCTCTGACCCGACACATGACATAGGAGTAAGGTAAGCTCAGTTGAGAGTCGACGCCTCTCACGGTTCAAACAACAAACTCAAGCTCCTCCCACATTTTTGTTTTTAAATGTTCCTTTTAGACTTCTAATTTATGACCGGCGTTTTGTTTTGATCGATCCTCTGCGCTTCCACGTTCATCAATACGTCATGGTTCGGGTCAGAGGTCACGCCGGAACTAGACATTATAGGTTTATAAAGTTATAAATATGGATAATTTTCTTACACAAACGCATGGCTTCGCTTCAGAAGGCCTTTATTAACCCCTGGAGCCGTACGGATTACTTTTATGATGGATGCACTTTTATGGGATTCAGAAACTCAGGGTCTATTCACTCCCTTTACAAACGATATTTTTAAATATAACTCTGATTGTGTTTGGCTGATTTACACCTAGGATGGCTTGATGGTGAGTAAACTATGGGATCATTTACATTTTTTGGGTAAATTAACCCTTTAAGCTCTCAAGTTAAAAATAGTTTATCTTTAGAAAATAATTGTAAGACCTGTTCAGTTCCATTCTGTACTTGTGCACAAGATGATAATAATTAGGGCTACGTAAAAAAAAATCTTGAATTCTCATTTTTACGAACTGATATCGATCCTTAAATCCCAAGAATCGATTAGTCTGTCCTGTTTTCCAGTTGATTAATGAACGGAAATTGTAGTGCGCCTCCAATCCAATAAATCGCGATAAGCTTTGTGCTTTTATTATGAAACAAAGTCTCAGATTTCAAATTCTGTCCTCAGTTCAACAGAAGCACACGTAAACCAATCATCTCCGCTTTAATACCAGTTACAGCGAGACATAAACATGATGAACATCAGAAGGAATGTTGAAAGATACAGAACAACTTCCTGAAACCAATCATGTCTCATGTAATCAATCAGTGTTTCAACCGCGGAAAGACGTCTATAAAACAGCTTGTAAACAATATGTCATGTAACGTCACATTTACCTCATAAAACATATTCAGTGAGCTTAACTCGTTAGTCAGCTACAGGAAAATTAATTCTAGAGGGAAGCATTTTGCTAAATATATGCACCATATTACACATTATAATTTTTTATGTTCTTAATATTTAATGCATGTTTGGATAAATCCGTCAAGTTGACAGCCACCATTTAAAGGTTTATATTTCAAAAAATTAATTAGAGTAGAAATACAATGATGTAATTCTACAGTTAATATTATAATAAAACTTCCTTGAGTGTATTAGGTGTTTATATACAAATCAGGTAATTTTAACCTTTAATATTATAGTAATGTAGTACAAATTGACTCCCATGTATTGTTTACAGCATTAGAGATTTTTTCCCTTGAGAAAATTTGCCACGTATTGTACCTGATACATCCAAAATAATTTATATCGAATTGAATTGTGAAATTGGTGTCAATACCCAGCCCTAATAATAATGCAATGTAAACATTAGGCGCGTTTCCATTACCCTACAAATTGCGCAAATTGAAATTGCGAATTGAAAATACGGCCAAACACGTCAATTTCGCAAAAACAACCATTTATCGCAAAAAAGTTTTTACGCTCGCATGAGGAGGTTTTTCAGGCAATTCAAAAAAGGAATATTTCGCAAAACTGCAATGAAAACAGTTTTTGCGCATTTACAGTCACCTGACGTAGACGACGCGGTGTGTTACGAGACAGAGTTCTTTATTAAATTCATAAAAGACAAAAGAATGACAGAAGTACTGGATTCTAAACCTCAAAGAAATGCCACAATCAAGACCTCGGAGCAGAGATGAGGGAGAAACACCCAGAAACTCCTCATATGTGCCGCTCACAGTATAAGGGTCTTTCCTTGCCATTAATGCTTGGATAACACGCCTACGTTTCCTTCCATTAATAATAATAATGTCTAGTGCGGTACGTGGCCGTGATATATATAAACCTACCAACGTCTGTTTCCATGTTTGGAATGACTGATCGCAAGAGGAAAAAATTACGTTTTAGTCGCATAACATCGGTTAATGGAAACGCCGTCATTTCGCAATAGTTTTTTATTCGATATTTAGAAAAAAATCGCGAAAGTTTTGAGCAAATCTGTAATGGAAACGCGCCTATTGATACAAAACGCCATGTTACAGAATTCTGTTTACATGTTTTCATCTGATTGTAGAGTTTAAACATTTAGAATTGTATCAAATCTTTTTAGATTGGCGAAATTCTTCTGTAACACGATACTCTATATTTGATTGTCTGCAGTTTATCTGTGCTGCACTGTTCTGTTGTACTCTTCTAATTAGCAGCTCTTCAGGTTAAATCTGCAGAGACCAGTAATTAGGTCTGGACCCCTGTGAGTTTATACTTCAGTTGCCTAAGAATCTAGGGCCACGTTTGTTATATTAATACTGTTAATCTCATCCTTCTTATGGCACTTAGTAAAGGTTTGATGGATCAGAATGTTGTAGATCACAGATGAAATACCATCTTTTTTAATGTGCAGCCATAAAACTAGACGTGATCTGAGAATATGCCACATTGAGAGGTCTTGATTTTCCAGCACGTAATCCTTTCTTGGAAGTTTTAGGAGAACAATGCTTTGCAGAGTTTGTGTGTACTTTGTCATTTTATGTAACGATGCATGGCTTTTCAAAGTTACATAATCTATTCCATTGTTTACAATGAATATTAAAGTCCCCCTGTAGTCAATCATTTTATCCCTTAAAACTCATATTTGATCACCAAAATGACAAATGCAAAGTTTTTTCCTTAATTTTCTTAATGCTTTAAAATATCTTGAATGTAACTCGACACCCTTGCCTCATTTAGTATGCGTGGTTCTATAAATATACAAATGAGCCCCGCCTCCACTCACTCACTCAGCTCAGAGATCCACTGGTTGACGATCACACGTTGATCTGATTGGTTACAAGGTAGTTTGTGACGTCAGAAACACCAGCGATTTCAAAGCGTGTTTTTGAGACTGTCTTTGGTTCACTGCAGTTTTAAGGAGGAAATACTCAGCAATGGTGTCGACTTATGAACTTACACATGCTTTGTCTTAAAGCATATTAAAAACACCACATAGACATATAAACAAAATTAAAAGCTTGATTTTCACCACAAGGGGACTTTTAATATTTGAATATTTTTTAATAATATGTTTAGAGATATTAAAGTGAATGCACAAAAAAAAACAGACCATGCTAATTAAAATCATTCTTTCAATTTATTTCCCTCAGGTTATAAAAGGCGACCCATTTGCCTCTGAGAAAATGCCTTATGGGAAACGCTATCACTCGAATACATTCCAGAATTAGAGGACCAAGAGTAAGCTGCATTTTCTATGATAACATTTTGTACCCAATCTGCTGGAGCAGACCTTTTTTGCATCGCCAACCTGCCGTCCTCGTCTCCAGAATCGCTTCACCGACCGTCCCGCAGGGCGACTGCCTATCATGAGATTCCGAATTTACAAGCGAAAGGTGGTAATACTGACTCTAGTGGTGGTGATCTGTGGATTCGCCGTCTGGAATAGTGGTAAGGCGAAGAAGGCAAGTGCCGTGTTTCCCAAGGATTTGGAGACAGGTAAGCGTAGCAGCGCCGCTGGTCAGGTGCAGGTAACGATACCAGTCACCCGAAAACCCGTCAACGAGACTGTACCGGAAAAACAACAACAACAACAAGTAGTCGCCAAGCCCGAAGTAGACAACACGACTCTCGTGTACCGAGGGATCGTGTTTCAGCTCAACTTTGACCAGACCCTAAAAAACGAGGAAAAGTTTCACAACGTGCGTCAGAAGGACGACCTTGTTGTCGTCGTTCAGGTTCACAACCGCCCCGAATACCTACGGCTTTTGGTGGACAGCTTGAGAAAAGCGAAAGGAATTGAGAAAGTCTTGCTGATATTCAGCCATGACTTCTGGTCTCCGGAAATCAACCAGATAGTCGCGTCTGTGGATTTCTGTTTGGTCCTTCAGATATTTTTCCCCTTTAGCATCCAACTTTATCCTCAAGAGTTTCCCGGGAATGATCCCAGAGATTGCCCTCGAGACATTTCCAAGAAAGATGCCTTAACGTTAGGCTGCATAAACGCAGAGTACCCGGACTCTTTCGGCCACTATCGGGAAGCCAAGTTCTCGCAGACCAAACATCATTGGTGGTGGAAGTTGCACTTTGTGTGGGATCGAGTCCGAGTGTTGAAGGATCACCAAGGACTTGCGTTGCTCATCGAAGAGGACCACTACCTTGCTCCCGACTTTCAACACCTTCTCAAAATGATGGTGTCCCTAAAGAAAGAACAGTGTCCTGACTGCGATATCTTGTCTCTGGGAAGCTACGGACACACCGGCTACTCCAGCAAAGCCAACAAAGTGGAGGTGAAAGCATGGAAGTCCACCGAGCACAACATGGGAATGGTGTTGAACAGAGATACGTACCAGAAACTCCTCAGATGCACTGATGCCTTCTGCACCTACGACGACTACAACTGGGATTGGTCGTTGCAATACCTTACCGTGGCTTGTTTGCCCACGTTTCTGAAGGTCATGGTGAGCGAGGCGCCTCGCATTTTCCATGCCGGTGACTGTGGCATGCACCACAAGAAGTCGGCTTGCATGCCGACCAGCCAGAAGACAAAGATCGAGAACATTCTCCAGAGCAGCGGGAACCAGTTGTTCCCAAAACAGCTGCTCATCACAAAGAGACTCCCTTCTTCTGGAGCCAAAGGACTGGCTCCTCACGTCAAAAACGGAGGTTGGGGAGACATCAGGGACCATGAACTCTGCAAGAGCTACCTTCGATTACAGTGACTTTATATTTTCTCCTTTTTGTTGTTTTTGCATCCTCTAATGAAAGCCTTTAAGAGTTCTTTATGGACTACTTCTTCTTATTGCCTGTTTTATTGAAATATTCCAAATAAAATAAAAGTACGTGACGTTTGGATTTGGTGGTTATGAGCATCATTGAAGTATTATCACTGGGGAAAAAAAAAAGTGTTATTGTTGTCACTCTTATATCTATTATTAAAGACTAGCATTTTTGTGCCATTTCAAAGACAACATTTGTATATATGATTTTAAAATCTGCAAAAGCATGAACTTTCTTATAATTATGTATATGTGTGTGTGTATATACAGACCTGCAGACAGTGTGCTTTGGATCATTAGGGGCTTTTGCACTAGGTAATTGTAAGAACTCAATTAGAGGAACTAGCCACCAAGGTTGTCCCCCATAAACTAAAGTTTCCCCAATAGGGTGATTATTCTGGTTGCATTCGCACCGCCAGTAGGAACTCTGAAGTGACGTAACTTACGACCTGCCGTTCTGGAGTGTGTTTCCCGTACAACGCTGTAACTCGCTGCTTCACTACAATTACCACTGAGCTTTCCTGTAGCTCAGTGGTAAGAGCATTGCGTTAACAACGCAAGGTTGTGGGTTCGATCCCAGGGGATTGCACATACCTATGTATAAATGTATAGGATAATGCAATGTAAGTCGCTTTGGATAAAAGCGTCTGCCAAATGCATAAATGTAAATGTAAATGTAAATAGTACGATGCATCGTTGAAGAAATCAACTAGCTAGTCACGACTGTTTCCCGAAACCATATTGTCGCAAATTGGTCGTTCAACCACGTTGGTTAATGATGTTACGCACGCGTTTAATGAAACTGTTTGAGATAGAATTAACACTAGATGTTTTGCTATAAATTACAGACATGCATCTGAGGACTATTTCTCATTTTTCTCAGTTATTTTGCTTTATTTCCAGATTCAATCATTGACTCGTTCTTACACTAGAGCTCGTTCACACATGCGATCTCTTCAAAAACTACACTTTAAATCTCTTGACAAACTAAAAGACGTAAATTACATTTGTATGTATTCTAAATAAAAGATAAAGTTTGTACTAAATGTCAGCTTGCTTATTTAGCTCAAGATAAAGAGTCCACATGTCATGCAAACAAGAAACTGCTTTAACCGCAGGTCGAGATCTGTCGTTCCAAACACACAACTCTGCGATCTTGTTAGCGAATGTTCGTTGGAACGATGGTTTCGGGAAACACAGACTCGTTGAACTGCTGATAACGACAGCACTCGCGACCACAGTTGGCTAACGATGCTTTCGGGAAACACACCCCTGGTTGTTGTGCGGGACTGAGGAAAGGCTCAGAGCGCTCACACACTTAGCGCTCACATTCTCCATCTTCATTGGTTTACGATCTGTTTAACGGTTTTATGTAATACAGTGTTATAATGGGATATATCGTAAATTAAATCGGGAGAACAGACCACAAATGTGCAGTATTTGTTGTCCTTTCTCATACTTTTTCAGCAGAAAATAATCATGCTGGAAAGAAAAAAGAAAGCAGTGACTGAACAGAGCTCTTGCCGTAGATATTCTTGTTATAACGTCACGTTAAAATATCAAGTGGTATGTTATTCTCATGATGTCGGAAAAGTAAGATTGACAGCTCATTCAGTCAAATTGATGGATAAGCTTTATTTGTAGGGCAACCTTATGAGTCTTTTTGAATGCAAGTTCCCCAAACCGGAAGTGCGACCCATAATTCATCACGCTGTACGCTCGTCAGGAATAAGACGGATAGGCTGTAAACCTTGTTTACAAGGCTTTTTACAAATGGCGGGTGCCGGTGTTTCGCACACGTCCGGCCAGTCAGCGTACACTTACGTCACTGATAGTTCCTATTGTGCTGGGTTACACCTTACTCTAAAGTAGGAGATAATGTAGTCCCTGAAAAGGCGTTTCTATACCTAATATTGCTCCCAGTTCCTGCGGTCGAGCGCGCCAAAGAGCGCGTACTTCCGCCATTAGTTACAGGAACTTTGAAAACATTCCTCTGGTGCGAAAGCCCTTATAATTCCACCTTCTGTTCAAGATTACGCTGGGCTATTTTTGATATGCAGATGAACTATTTTCTATTTGCTTGAATGTGACTGACCGTTTTCAAGGTGTAAGGTTGTGCTTCATATTGAACATATTCCAGTATTAGAATGGTTTTGAAGCTTTTGCAAGACATTAAAATTGCATTGACTTATCTCGCAGTCCTCATTAGCCCCTTATAGACGCTTTGTACTATTTACACAAGCTTTGTAGATCTCTGGCCTCAATCTCTACACATCCAACACAGTGTGAGAAAGGGAAGCCTTCGGAGCTGTACAGTCGGCTTGTGGTTTAACGTTTAGTCCATTTGACCTGGGTTGTTATTATCGTTAACTAAAACCATAACCTTTTTCATTACTTAAAATAAAATGCAATACAAAAACTTAAACCCCATTGGCATTAAGTATATGGACAAAAACGGTTATTCTTCCAAATGTTTTATTTTTATTTTGTGTGTGTGTGTTACTTGAACTTTTAACTAACTGAAATGGTACAACAGCCACAGATCTCCCTTTGCATGTTTGTTTATTAAACATTTTGACATTTAATAATTTTATGATGTTTCCAACTCAGATTTTATTTATAAAGCACTTTCAAAACCATGCGAATGGACCAAAGTGCTGTCCATAAGCAGTAAAAAAAAATAACATCAAAACATGACACATTCTCAGCTACCAGTAAGAGTCAGTTTAACAGATTTGATCATAATGCTGTTCTCATAAGATATGTTTGCATTCAAATTTGCGAATTTTAATTAATGCTTAAAATTGGAATATTGCATAAATCATTTGCGAATAAAGCAGCGCACAATATCTGTACTAGTTGCTGCAATCGAGCTCATATTATAATATATATAATATAAACTATACCATAAATTAGTTCTCATTCAAGCGTCAATGATGAATACTAAAGGATCCACAGATATAAAATCACTGACGTTTAAACAGAAAACCTCAACTAGTCGAAGGAAGGGTTTCTTTCCCTGATCAGGCAGAAAATGTGTGTATTTCAATATGACCTCAAACATTCTCAAGATCAAATGTGCTTTGATTTTATAGCTCAATAATACACTTCATGTATCACAATTATTTATTTTTATTTTTTATGTCTCCTGAGGGATTTTAGGAGAAACATGACTAAACTTGCATTTACAATGGAAGCAACATGTAAAAAATAATCTTAAATATTGCACACAGATCTGTTCATAAATGCACCACTGCAATTCTTCCAAATAGAAATTAGACATTAAATCCTTCAGCATAGTGTGACCTTTAAGAGCCATGACAAGGCTAATTACTCGCAGACGCCAACATGCACATCTAATACTAATGGATATAATAGTTCAATGCCCATTTATATAATCAGGAAGAAATTAGAATGTAAGTGTCAAGATATAATTATGTGAATGCAAATGAAATGCTCTTATAGAGTTAGTGATTTTAAACACCGTATTTTACAAGAAAACAGAGAACTATGGACGCTTGTTTCTGACACAGAATAAAAAATAAAATAAAACCTTTTTCTCACAATTCAGACTTTTTTGCAAATTATAAACTCACAATAAATAAAGGTAGAATTGTGAAACTCACAATTGTGTGAAATTGTCAGAATTGCAACATATAAACTTGCAATTGCATGAAAGTCAGAATTTTTAAACTCTCAATTGTGAGAAACACCGTCAGAATTGCAAGAAATAAAACTCACAATTGCATGAAATAAAGTCAGAATTGCAAAATATAAACGTGAAATAAAGTCAGACAAAAAGTCACAATTACCTTTTTTATTTTGTGGCACAAACAAGCTTCCATAGAGAACTAAATGTTCAAAACATAATTGAGATTATTATGAGGTTTATCTTGCATTTTATTAAACAAAACGCATACAAGAAAATGTATACATTTCACAATGACATCCATCCGTCCTGAAGCGAGACCAGCCCTGAGACGGTTCATCTCTCTGCGTTATCATCACAGTAAGAGTTCTGTACTCAGGAAAACACATATAAACAAACCATCAGACGACAAAACATGCAGTCAAAGAAATCAAGAGACAAAAATATGCTTATTTAAGATTATTTTAATTATATATATAAATTAGAAATACAACTTTACTGTTTTGTGTAATTATTATTTCAATCCACCATAAATCTGTAAATTACAATATTTACACAGTGTACATGAACCGGTTTCATTTGAAACAATACTAAAATAAGTGTTCAAAAAGATATTATGTTCTCTTTATACAAGCCTGTTTGTTCTGAGCCTGAGATCATCATAAAGGTTACAGTACTTATAAAACACAACCAACTGAGAGAAAACAAAACTATTGAAAATACTGAACACAATCTTGATTGAATCTCTCAAAACCTGTGGAAGCATATGGGTAGCAAATTTCAATTTGAAATGTAATATGCAAAATGACAATGCAATATGTAAAGTGGCAATGCATTTCTGTATTTACATTTTTAATTTCCCATCGTTTGTGCAACGTTTGGTGCAAAATGAAAATGAAAATTAAATTATAAAATTTACATTTGCCGTCACCAGCCCTCGACATGCTCCACATTCACCTAAAAAACCTAGGTCGATGAATTTGACCCGTCAGATTCTGTGACCATGTACATATGTATTAATACCTTATCAATATGCTTTATAAAATGGAAAGGGACTCGCATGTCTGCCTCATATTTTATGATTACACAGAGATGGTCACACATCACATTCGTCACTTTATTGAACATTACAGTCAGTTATAAATAAATAAAGAGCGGTCACATTAGCTATTAATACCGAATACCAACGGAGCTTTGTGATCTCAGAGTAATAGGCCTATGCATTTGTAAGGAAAAACTATAGGATCTCCAACATTATTGGGTATTACAGTTAATAGTAGGATAATAAGAATAAAGATAAGCATGTATCAGACAATGATAATATTTTATCCAAAACGAAACCATCAACACAGTCCAGCATCAGACAGCAGGGGTGTAGGCCTATTCCAGAAAGCTGGGTTAACTTACCATCAGATTAACCCTGAACTCTGGGTTGATTAACCCAAAACCTGCTTACTCGGGGTATGTCGGTTCCAAAACATCTGTGTTGAGTTAGTTTAATCAACCTACTGTTAATAACCTCGGGTTAATGCGCGCGCACGGCGAACATATAAAGGCATTTTCAATGGATCGCCGAATTCAGGAGTCACCATGGAAACACGTGCCGCGTATTTCTCCGAAGCGGAGTTAGAAGTTTTAATGTTGGCTTATGAGGAGTTCAAGCCCATTATAATGAAAAAAAGCAATACAGCTGCATATGCGAGGGAAAGACAATTGGCTTGGCAAAAAATAACTGACAGAGTAAATGCGTACGTTTTTTTTTTTATTATTATTACATTTTAAATATGCTTGCCTTTCTTTTGTTAATTTGCAAAGTTGAACAATTGTCTTTTTGAGCATGTGGCATGACTCGACAAGCATTTACTTTTCTCTACATCAGTTTCTTAAGAATACAGTGCAATGTATATTGACAAGAAATATTTAGGCCTTTTGTAAGGTGTAATCCTTCTGGAGCCAAAAGAACTCTTTCCCAAGTCAAAATGAAACAAAAACATTCTCCAAAAAGGTAATATTTTATTTGAACTGTTGTAATCAATGTCTTACTTTTACAGTATTCTTCCGTTTCAGTGCCATGCATAGTTGCATACTGTACGAACGGCTCCTTTCCCACATGCTCTGCATCGTCCACATTGTAGAGAAAACTCCCCGTAGCAAAAAAGCGCAGAGCAATACAAAAAATTAGTTTGGCGCTTAGCGCTGACCCGCGGTTTGTCACGTTTGAGATGTGTGGTTTTAGTAGGTTTGTTAAATAAATTAACGACTCCCTAGAAAAACGATAGCGCTCCTGCAAATATTCGTTAGGATAAGAAAAGACATCGATACGTGGTCTTATCACCATCTCACCATCTCAACATTCTCCCAGACCCAGACGGTCCAACATCGTACTGGTTCTATCACCTGCAGACGCGTAATAATCTTAGGGAATACATTTCTCTGTCCACGCTCCACTTCATCTGCTAGTGAATGTAACGCTCGTATCAGCTCTGCCGCCGCCGCCGTGTTTCCTTCCAACACCTCAAAATACGCACCATAGCCCATGTTTACCTGTTGCCGAGCCACGCCTTCACGCAGTGATTGACAGGGCGGGGCGGGCACGTGATCGGCTCAGAATGCATTTTGCTACATTCATTGCGGGACACTTAATGGAAATGCAATCGCAAGTGTCTTGACTGAGAGTGTAAATGCAATTAAGAAAAAAAATACAATTTTGCCACAGTTTTTGCTTGAACATGTTAAACATATCTAATAATTTCTGTAATACATTTTAATTTTGCAACTTATAAAGCATTAAAATATGTATTCAATTTCCATATTAAAAGTAGTGTATGAAATGGCAAATGTAAATTATATAATTGAATTTTCATTTTCATTTTGCACCAAACGTTGCACAAATGATGGACAAATTAAAATTTAAATACAGAAATGCATTGCCATTTTACATACTGCATTGTCATTTTGCATATTACATTTCAAATTGAATATTGCTACCCAATAAGCTTCCATACTAAACCTTTCGAGAACATCATATTTCACACCGACGGACCATTCGTTTTCGGGTTTGTTTGCATGTTTTTACGACAGTTACACACATTTGCCCCGATTCTAATCAGAGTAACATATTGAAAATCCTCCTTCACAATAACTTTATAAACGTAAAGCTCCTGACCCACAAGGAAACAGATTCTCTCGCCGTTAACGAATGAGACCTTGACCGTGTTCGAGCCCTGTTCGGCATGAGTTTATACACGCCCTCCCGTGTGGAGAATTGAGTTTTAATTTCATTCTCCTCTTCCCACCTCCCTCCGCCGCCATCTTACATTAGCGTTCATTGCGCTGGTGCACGAGCACGCGCGCGACACAGGCAGTGCGCTGCGCGTTCACGCGGGTTAGATAAAATCGATGCTTTTTTTCTCGTCAATTCCAGTTCGTTCGTTCTTTCATTCATCACACACATTAATCAACATTTCTGTAGATGTGCCAGTGTTAGCCAGTACGAGGACATTATAACTCCATACAACAGCAACAAAAGAAGAATTCTCAGGCATGCAGGAATACACAATAAACATACGTAAAACACAGCCAATATTTGTTATATAATTGTTGTATAATTCCACTGAAGGAAATACACCGGTCTCTTCGTATCTTGTAAACGTGATCTTTGCAGATCTAAAGCAGCTATTTATCGCATAATAACAGATAAATGCACATGCATGAAAAAAAAGCACAGTATTAAAGTTAAAGCATATCTTTAAATAAACTCTCATTATCAAAAGGTGCTTGTATTGTGTATAGTCTGAGGGATGTGATTAGAAAGTTGAATTTAATAATAAACACATTTCTGGAGATGAACGTCAGTTCTTGTGCGCTGAGTCGCTGAAGAGAGAAGACGCGATCAAGTCGTATTTGTTTTGATTGTTAAACACTGTGAAACTGTATTTACATTCACACACCTTATATTTGCAAGCATGTTTTAAATGAAAGGATAAAAGTTACATAAAATGTGTGCCTGACTGTATGGTAGACAGTCTCATTGGTCACATCTAAACAGATCAAACGCCCAGTAGCCTATATACTTGTTGCAAGTTTTTATTATATCAGATTGAACCTCATATATAAGCTCACATATGCTTCTGGAAACTCCTCTGAAACACAGTGTCAGTCAGAGAACGTGCTGGAAAACACTAGCGCCTTCCTCTGGTCGGGAAAACACTGGAAAGCTCCGAGTAGGCCTACTAGTCCGATTCATTTCCGCGAACCGGTTCTTTCGGACAGTTCGTTTCAATGAATCGGTTCAAAAGAACGATTCGTTCATGAACCGAACATCAGCACAACTAGATACTAGTTATATTATATATATATATATATAAAACATTCACCTTGTGGTTACTTTTGACCTGATTGAACAAAAAACTGATTGATTGTTTTTCTGGGGGGTGAATAAGCTTGAGTGAACTATTTTCTGCTGTATATTATAGCATATACTGAGAGATAAACAAGCAATTTAAAGGGATAGTTCACCCAAAAATGAAAATAATCCCATAATTTACTCACCATCAATCCAGGTGTTTATGACTGTCTTCTTTCAGCCAAACACAATCAGAGTTATATTAAAAAATGTCCTGGCTCTTCCCAGCTTTATAATGGAAGCGAATGGCGCTCCTGATTTTGAATCCCAAAGAAGTGCATCCATCCGTCATAAATCCGTAATCCATACGGCTTTGATTTAGCCTTGATTTTTTGTGTGAATTGCATTTAAAACAATGTGGGTCAGATTGACCCCTCAAGAGAGAGACTATTTTTTGTTGATAATTTCTCATATTTCACATTTATTTAGTCACTACAATAGAAGTTCATGTTTTTTACATGACTAGAGTTTTTCATAGCCTTGATTTTTGGCGAATTGCATTGAACCCTAAAGAGAGAAACTATTAATTGGTTGATAATTTCTCATATTTCATATTTAGTCACTATAATAGAGGTGTCACGTTTAGTGTTTGTGTTTCACTGATTTAATCCCGGTCACCTGTTGTCTTGTTCATTACTGTCTGTTCTGTTCACTTGTCCCAGCTGTGTCTCGGTTCCTGATCGGGTCTCTGTGTATCTAAGCTCATGTGTTTCAGTCTGTCCATGTCTCTGTTCTGTTGTTCTGTTCCTGTGATTTAGTTTTGTAAAGATTTGAGTTAGTATGAAAATAAAAACTCAGCGTTTATATGTTGCTTCCCCTCGTCTCTGCTGCAAACTAACCCGTGACACGTTTATGTGTTTATGTGACTAGAGGTTTTTGTTGTGTTGATTTTTGGCAAAATTGCATTGACCCCTAAAGAGGTTAAACAAGTTTTTGTCGATAATTTCTCATATTCCGTATTTATTTAGTCACTACAGTCGAGGTTTATGTGTTTACATGACTAGAGGTTTTTGTCGTGTTGATTTTTGGTGAATTGCATTGAAAACAATGTGGGTCAAATTGACCTTTAATAGTTTTTGTTCATAATTTCTCATAATTCATATTTATTTAGTCGCTACTATAAAGGTTTATGTATTTGCATGACTAGAGTTTTTCATAGCTTTGTTTTTTGGTGAATTGCACTGAAAACAACGGGTCAAAATGACCCCTAACACAAAGCAAGGAACAGTTTTTTATACACAAGAATTCATAATTTCTTAAATTTTATATTTTTTAAGTCTCTAACAAGCTGCATTAGATGATTTATGTTTTTACATGACTACAGTTTTTCATAACCTTGATTTTTGGTGAATTGCATTGAAAACAATGTAGGTCAAATTGACCCCTAAAGAGAGAAACAATTTTTTGTTGTTGATCATTTCTCATATTTATTTAGTCGCTAAAGGTTTATGTATTCACATGACTATAATTTTTCATAACCTTGATTTTTGGTGAATTGCATTGAAAATAACAGGTCAAAATGACCAAAGAACAGTTTTTTAAACACAACACAAGAGTTCATAATTTCTTAAATTGTATATTTGTTTAGTCTCTAACAACCTACATTAGAGGTTTCATGTGTTTACATGACTCATAGTGTTGACATTTGCCGAATTATAGGTAAACCAATTCGACACAAACGGCGTGTCAGTATTTATTAGAACACATCATAAGGTGAAACTAGGCCTGAGAGTTCAGAGTTCAGTCTTTTCTAGAGTTTTATCTCTTCATTGTGAATTTTAGCACCTCAGTGATATGTTGCACTGTTTCACTGGATCAGCCAATGAGCTTTCCAGATTTTGCTATAGGAAGAAGTTCCTGATGGACACATGTGTTATCCGGAACGTTCTTCCTTTGATTGACAGACACTTCTTGTGACTCCCTGCCCCAAAAAAGGACAAAAGGGGTCTAGGATAGTGAACACCCCCCCCCCCTCACACACACACACACACACACTCGGCCTGGTGGTCTTACTTTAGCACTCCTATCTGTAGTGGGCATTCCTTCTGGAAGTTTCTGAATGGGGGTTTCGAGAAACTTGGCTCACGGGTATATAAAGCCTGATGAAGGCCTTCTTCTCGGCAGATAAAGCAAAACCAGCGACCAGAAGAAGTCGGCGACACCAAAACTCAAACCAAACTCAAGTGGATTAAGATCTCCATACGCCTGAGACCTTGTTTTATACCGAAGACAATTATCAAGGTAAGAGGAATTACATTCTAGAAACTGAGTTTGGGATTTGCACTGATTTTAGAACATTGGACCATTAGAATGGGGTTCATATCTGATTATTTTACAGCTTTACATTTTAAAGTCCATTTTTTGAGCATACACTCAAAAAAAAAAAAAAAATGCTGGGTTGTTTTAACCCAACTTTGGGTCAAACATGGACAAACCCAAACATTGGGTTAAAAATGTAAGGTTACACTTTATTTTAAGGTATCATTATATATTTAAGTACTGAGTAATATTAAGCAACTACATGCACTTACTATAGGAGTAAGGGTTTGGTTGAGGGTTAGTTGCATGTAATTATGCATAATTTACTGTTATTACTATGGTAAATGCATGTAACACATGTAACAAGGACACTGTCAAATAAAGTGTTACCAAATGTAATTTAAAAATGTAACCCAACGGCTGGGTTTGTCCATATTTGACTCAAAATTGGGTTGAAATAACCCAGCATTTTTTAGAGTGCCAAAAAAAGAAAAAAAAAGAAGACATTTCCAATTAAATTGTTGTAAATCCTGAATGCGTTTAGAGCACATCAGACCAACATTGGCCACAAGAGAAGAGCACATGTCTGCAAGCATGCCGACTCATTTCATCAAATCATGACAGCTGTGACTTTTCAACCTGAGTAACCCAAAACAACATCCTAAAAATGAGAAAAGGTCAAATTACATTAGTAAACCCTCTAAAATGTGCTGAAAAGGATAGTATGGGAGCATAAATGGGCATTTGCGTGAGGACATGTGACACTCCTCCCCCACTCCTGAACTCATGACAGGTGCTGGACATGTGCTTTTACAGTGTAGTGGGGGTTAATCAGCTGTCCTTATCAAAGACTCAGAGCGCAGACACAGAAGAGCAAATCAAAAGTTCAAATTAAACTTCTTAGTTATGAATAATCTGCATTTTTGTAATTCAAAGGAATTTTTGTGATTTTAGACGTAGTGGTGGAAGTAATGAAAGCATTTGAAAAAAATTGGTATGAAAATGTTTTGTTTGTACTATTGGAGGAATATATAGAAGTTAGATAGAACAGATGGAATAGAAGTTCAGATATAATTATTAATAGAACCAGTGTTGCCAACATAGCAATTTTATTTTCTTAAAAAAAGCGCCTACTGACAAATCTAGTGACATTTTGGACTGCTGGTTAATAAAAAAGAAAAAAGGTAAATGCGACTTTTTAACTCATAATTCTGACTTTTTGCTCACAATTGCGAGTTATAAAGTCCGAAGAGCATGATATAAAGTTGCAATTGAGTGTTATAAAGTCTGAATTGCGAGATGGAAACTTGCAATTCTGACTTTTTTCTCGCAATTCTGACTTTATAACTCGCAATTGCGAGAAAAAAGTCAGAATTGTGAGATTAAAAGTCGCAATTATCATTTAAATTGTTTTATTCCTTGGCAGAAACAAGCTTCCATCACTTTCCATTGAAAATAGCCTGCAAACACTGAAAACAACACGTGTCGTTTCAAAATACATATTTAGAAAGAATAATTACAGGAAAACACAATGTTCAAACTCTGTTCTATTTTAATGAAATACATTTGTTTTGGTTATTTTCCAATATTAGAGCATTATATTTCAGAACCCTCATTTATCCGTTTCCTTCTTGGTTTTGCGCAGATGCCAGAGAAAGCAGCACAGCCCGTGATGGAGGATGAGGAGGCCGAGACCTTCGCTTTCCAGGCTGAGATCGCTCAGCTCATGTCTCTGATCATCAACACCTTCTACTCCAACAAAGAGATCTTCCTCAGAGAGCTCATCTCCAACTCCTCAGACGTGAGTTAATCTGAGATTTAACCTCATCCTTCCCTTGCGGGTCAAAATGACCCGAAGACCTAAAATTATACTAATATAATTATACAAATATTATACAAATATATTAAACTATATTTGATCTAATTTTGACAATATTTGTTCTATTTGTTAATGCAATTGTTTTTGGAGCTTGTTTTGCTCTTTCTTATTTTATTTACCTTTAAATTACTAGATTTAATCAATAAATAATCAATAAATAGCAATTTAAGCCCATTCCTCACATTCTTTCAACTTAAATTCAAAATAACTCACAATTTCATGCATAACCCTTTTAATTCAGCTCTAAATATCTTATATTGAGTGTCTTTGATCTCTTGTGAAATAATAATAATATAAGATGATATTTCATGACTCTAGATGGCCTTATATCTCTATATGGAGCAAATGAGCTGTTCCTCTGGGTCCTAAAGTCCGTTTCTTCAGATACACATGTAGACATTATTAAATAATTTTTTGGTAAAGTTTTAGCACTTTTAGTTAGTATTTTGGCCATTTTTAGGTTTTTCTATGTGTACTGAAGCATTCCTCGCATTCCATTCATTCCTAATGGGGTCAAATTGACCCGCGAGGGAAGGATTTGTTTATTTTTTTTTAAATTTCAACTACAAAATTCCTCTAATCCATTAATGGTTCAAGTGTGACAAAAGTCCTAGTGTCTTGGACCCCACTCAATTTTTTTTTTAAATTACAAAATTATTTTCGGGTCAAAATGACCCGAAGGAAGGATGAGGGTACATCCAGCATTTGTTCCAAAATTCACACACTCCACCAAAGGCTAAATCCAGTTGTTTCAGTGGCCCATTGTTTTATGTGTCTTTAAAACAGGCACTGGACAAGATCAGATACGAGAGCTTGACAGACCCAAGCAAGCTTGATTCATGCAAGGACCTGAAGATTGAAATCACCCCCAATCAGAAAGAGCGCACACTCACAATCGTTGATACCGGCATCGGCATGACCAAAGCGGACCTCATTAACAACCTGGGCACCATCGCCAAATCCGGCACAAAGGCCTTCATGGAGGCCCTTCAGGCGGGAGCCGACATCTCAATGATCGGTCAGTTCGGTGTGGGTTTCTACTCCGCCTACCTGGTGGCCGAGAAAGTCACGGTCATCACCAAACACAACGATGACGAGCAGTACATCTGGGAGTCTGCAGCTGGCGGATCCTTCACAGTGAAGCCAGACATTGGTATGAGCTCTTAAAAGTTTTTGATACAAATCAATTGGATCTTTATTCAAAAAGTACTAATCATGCTCTGCAATTATAGGTGAATCCATTGGACGTGGTACCAAAGTCATTCTCCACCTTAAAGAGGATCAGTCTGAATACGTTGAGGAGAAGCGCGTCAAGGAAGTTGTGAAGAAGCACTCTCAGTTCATCGGTTACCCCATCACGCTTTTTGTAAGTGCCTCTACTTTGGTACCTGGACTGCAAACCTTCCAATGCTTCTAGTGCCCACATTATAAAACATAAAAATATCTTGCAGATTGAGAAACAGAGAGAGAAGGAGGTTGACCTTGAAGAGGGAGAAAAGGTGGAGGAGGAGGTGGCAGCTGGCGATGACAAAGACAAACCCAAGATTGAGGACTTGGGGGCTGATGAGGATGAAGACACCAAAGATGGCCAGAACAAGAGGAAGAAGAAGGTCAAGGAAAAGTACATTGATGTTCAGGAGCTCAACAAGACCAAACCCCTGTGGACCCGCAACCCAGATGACATCACCAATGAAGAGTACGGCGAGTTCTACAAGAGTTTAAGCAACGACTGGGAGGATCACCTGGCCGTCAAGGTTGGTAGTAATATTGAGTCAGAAATATAACATAAAAATGATTGGACTTTTATTGAGAAGACCACCAATCTTCTTGTTGAAACAGCACTTCTCGGTCGAGGGCCAGCTGGAGTTTCGCGCTCTTCTGTTTATTCCCAGGAGAGCCTCCTTTGACCTTTTCGAGAACAAGAAAAAGAGAAACAACATTAAGTTATATGTGCGCAGGGTCTTTATCATGGACAACTGCGATGAGCTCATTCCAGAATACCTCAGTAAGTGTCTCAAGAGTTCATTATAAATGATTCCTAGACATTGGATACTGATATGACCCAAGAGTTTAAGTGTTAACGAGTTAAACTTTCCACCCAGACTTCATTAAGGGCGTCGTGGACTCTGAGGATCTGCCGCTGAACATCTCCAGAGAGATGCTTCAACAGAGCAAGATCCTGAAAGTCATCCGCAAGAACCTGGTCAAGAAGTGTCTGGATCTCTTCACCGAACTCGCCGACGACAAAGACAACTACAAGAAGCTTTACGAGCAGTTCTCCAAGAACATCAAGGTATATGTGCTTTTCGAGTAGCTAATGAAACTCATAGATGGGGTTTGAATATATCCAAGATATATCCTAACATGTATTTTCTATTCTAGCTGGGCATCCATGAGGACTCTCAGAACCGCAAAAAACTCTCGGAGCTGCTTCGCTACTACACATCTGCTTCTGGAGACGAGATGCTTTCCCTCAAGGACTACGTGTCTCGTATGAAGGACACACAGAAGCACATCTACTACATCACCGGTTAGTAGTTGGTTAATGAACCTAACCCTCTGGTGCTCTTCACATGTCGGTCAAAAATGGCCGATTTCTTTTTTTGTCAATGAAATGAATGTACTATATTTTAGTTTGATAATGTTTTTTATTTAATATTGTGTATTTTTAGGGGATTTTTTTTTCATAGTAAATTATACTTACATTGTATTTATAATCCATTTATTCACTTTTTGAGCATAGACCTGAAAAATAAATTTCCAACTTAAACTGTCGTAAATGTTGAATGATTTAGAGAAACAGACTGAAGTTTGATCTCTTTTCAAAGACGACAAAAAGTAACAGAATTTTACGTGTATTCTGAAAACTGCACATGAATACTATTTTCAATTTTGATATGAAATATATATTTATACGTTTCAAAACGTAAAAATTTTCGGACAGAAGAGCACCAGATTAAACATTACTTTAACCCAAAGATACCATTTTCTTACAATTGTCAAAACTCTTTCCAAAGGCGAGACCAAAGATCAGGTGGCGAACTCGGCCTTCGTGGAGCGTCTGCGCAAAGCCGGTCTGGAGGTGATCTACATGATCGAGCCTATCGATGAATACTGCGTTCAGCAGCTAAAGGAATATGATGGCAAAAATCTGGTGTCAGTGACCAAAGAGGGTCTGGAGCTTCCCGAGGACGAGGACGAGAAGAAGAAGCAGGAGGAGTTGAAGGCCAAATATGAGAACTTATGCAAGATCATGAAGGACATCCTAGACAAAAAGATTGAGAAGGTAGAAGCTGTTAGCATACTAGACTAAGATTTAGAAGTGCATAGTCTTCAGAACTCTGAAATGATAATGAATATTTGGACTTGTATCCAAACAGGTCACCGTCTCGAACCGTCTGGTGTCTTCGCCTTGTTGCATCGTCACAAGCACATACGGCTGGACGGCCAACATGGAGAGGATCATGAAGTCTCAGGCCTTGAGAGACAACTCCACCATGGGCTACATGACTGCTAAAAAGCATCTGGAAATCAACCCTCTCCATCCCATCGTCGAGACTCTGCGAGAGAAAGCAGAAGCCGACAAGAACGACAAGGCCGTGAAAGACTTGGTGATCCTGCTGTTCGAGACCGCCCTGCTCTCCTCGGGATTCACCTTGGAAGACCCACAAACACACGCTAACCGCATCTACAGGATGATCAAACTTGGTCTTGGTAAGTGTGATGTCTAAGAGCCTACAGTTTATTACACTCTACAAAATGCTGGGTTGTTTCAACCCAATATTGAGTCAAATATGGATAAACCCAACAGTTGGGTTAATTTAAAAATGTAACCCAACTGTTGTGTTTGTCCATATTTGACCCAATTTTGGGTTAAAACAACCCAGCATTTTTTAGAGTGTAGCATTATATTGCACTCTGCTCTTTGGCCATTGGTAATGCCCATCAAAAAACCACTCACTTACTCTTAAAAATAAAGGTTCTTTCTTGGCGTTGATGGTTGCATGAAGAACCTTTAAAATCCATGGAACTGTTCCATTGCACAAAAGGTTCTTTATAGTAAAAATTATTATTATTATCTTTTTTACAGTAGAAAAAAGCTTCATTAGATAATTCAAATGTTCTTCACACTAAGAAAAAAAATGGTTCTTTTAAGAACCGTTCACTGAAAAGTTCTTTAGGGGAACCCAAAAAATAGTTCTTCAATAGCATCACTTTGAAAATCCCATTTTTGGAACCTTTATTTTTAAAATCGGCATGAAACCATTGGGAATTGATTGGATCATTTTCATATATTGCTGAGGATTGTCCCGCCCTCACCAGTAAACACGTCATAAGACAAGGGATTATCTTTGATTAACGATTATTCTATTTTTTTAAATAATGGTGTGCATGGTTTAATCCTCACTGCAATATTCCATTAAAAAATGTAATTGTAAATTTTTATTTCATGGTGACTTTAAGATTGTAGTCATATAAATTAAATTTCAGAGGAAAAAGTGACTCAATTATTATTGAATCTGTATTTTGCAGGCATCGATGATGATGACTCTACTGTGGAGGACATATCTCAACCCGCTGAAGAAGATATGCCAGTTCTGGAGGGCGATGAAGACAGTTCTAGAATGGAGGAAGTTGACTAAAGAGTTTTAGTGTAAATAGCACTAAATTGTTAATGTATTTTTAATGGAATGTTAATTTTTGTGTGTGTGTGACCAGAAAATGTTATGTTCTGAGCTTTTCTAATTTAAGCTTTTTTTGTAAACATGAGTTGAACATTTTTAATAAATGATTAATAAAACATATGATCTGAGGTCTGTCCTTATTTCGCCGCAACTTCTGATTTCAGAATTTCCACAAGCAGCGATCTAGAAATGTCATGTCCCTCACTGTTTGCCACGCCCCCTTTAACCGATGTAATGGTGACGAGAGGATGATTGACAGCCAAGCCCCTCCCCTCGCGCCCATTGGAAAGCATTGAGAAGATTCGAGAGATTTGTGGAACGTACGCGTTCTCGAACTCTCTCAGCTGGACGTATATAAGTGAGCGTAACGCGCGCGCATGTTTACGCGTCTCTCAAAGTGTGACAGTTGAGGAGAAATATCTCACAGCTTTCGTCAGGAGAACCGCCTTATCTAATTCACTTTAACAAATCATTAAAGGTAAGAAAATATCATCGGAAAAACGTCCTAATTCAATACTATTTCACTTTTTGTGTTATTACACGCAAATGTTGTGAGGATATTCGACGTTTAATCCCGTTTCATTCATTCTGCTAACAGCTGTGATGCTACTTAACATTTAAAGTACACGGAGTTTTTTTTTCCAACTTGTATTTGAGCAAATATGAAGTTCATGTAAGTTTTTCTTAACGTTACACCTGTAAGTCGCTGTTACTATAATTAAAAGGGCTTAATTTGGAAATGATGCGGAGAATAATCAGTCCATCTGGAGTTTTACCTCAGAGGATTTTCATCAGATTAAACGAGCCTATTAAAAGATTCACTGTCAATAAATATGCTTATGAAAGCATCTGAGGACATCACTATTGCATGTGCATGTTTATAAGAGTGCATTTTAAATATGCGAGTTTTATACAGGATATCAATATTAAAGCATAACGTATTGGTATTTTTCCCGACTGAAATTAATTGCATTATAGTGTCTCATTCACATATTACACGTGTGTACAGTGATAACTGAGGTGATGTTATCCATGTTAATGCATATAGAGAGTTCGGTAGGTTCTAGAAGCTTGTAATGATCGGTTTGGACCGGCAGGTGGCGCTCATTTCCCTTCAGTTTAGTGTGGGAGTTAAATTAATCCCTGTCTAATGAGTTTAATGGGTTAATAATAGAATGAATATGTTTTATGTGCATAACACTTTTTCATTTTGAATTAAACCTCGCTATGAGCCTCAGATGGTTCAGGTTAGGATAAACTAAAGTGTTTTACAGTATCCACATTTAACCATGAATTAAATACTAATGCTTTTTAAATACTAAAATTATAATTAAATAATGACAAGCAACATCTCCGTAATTTTTACTGAGTGTTATATGTCTTACTGATGTAATGTCTACAGGCAACATGCAATTAAAATGATTAATTTATTATATTGTTTAAATGAAGTGATATGTATGTACATTTCTGAAATACATATCCTCTGATCACAGATCACTGTAAATTATAATGTGGACTCTTTGCTTTGAAACGATGTGTATTGTGAAAAGCGCTATACAAACACATGTGAATTGAATTGAATTGAATTGAATTGAAAGTCGAGAACTGTGCAACGCTGATAGAAATGTACAATTAAATGAAAGTCCCCCTGTAGTCAATCATTGTATCCCTTAAAACTCATCTTTGATCACCAAAATGACATAGCCTATTTAAACGTTTTTCCTTGAAAAAATATTCTTCATGCCTTAAAACATCTTGAATGTAACTCGACACCCTCGCCTCATTTACAATATGCAAATTCATAAATATTAATTTATTCAAAAATAAAAGTTTGTGTTTACATAATATATGTGTGTGTACTGTGTATAATTATTTTGTATATATAAATACACACATATACATGTGTATATTTAAGAAATATTTGCATGTTTATACTGTATATATATTTATACATAATTTATACTATATAAATATAAATATTTTATATATTAATAACACATTTTTCTTAAATATATACATGCATGTGTGTGTATTTATATATACAAAATAATTATACACAGTACAGACACATAGGCTACTGTATATTATGTAAACACAAACTTTTATTTTGGATGCGATTCATCGTGATTGCCCTGTTTAATTTGATGCTTTTCACGCATAACTCAAATCTGACATGTCTGAGATGTTGCCCGTGATCCTCGTTGAATAGAGTGTGTATGTAATGTTGTGTTTGTCCCGCACACTCACAGATGCCGGAGGTGCACGACCAGCCGATGGAGGATGAGGAGGCCGAGACCTTCGCCTTCCAGGCTGAGATCGCTCAGCTCATGTCTCTGATCATCAACACCTTCTACTCCAACAAAGAGATCTTCCTCAGAGAGCTCATCTCCAACTCCTCAGACGTGCGTAATCGTGCCGTGCAAGAGCGATGCATTCTCTATAACACCGCAGAAGTCTAATCTGTCTTATTATTTATTACGGTTACACCTTATTTTAAGGTGACATTGTTACAGTGTAATTATATATTTAAATACTGAGTAATATTAAGTAACTACATGTACTTACTATAGGATTAGGGTAGGATTAGGGTTTGGTTGAGGGTTAGTTGCATGCAATTATGCATAATTTACTGTTATTACTATGGTAAGTACATGTAACATTATGTAACAAGGACATTGTAAAATAAAGTGTTACCGTAACGCTTTACTGTTTTTTTAAGGTGTCATTGTTACAGTGTAATTATATATTTAAGTACTGAGTAATAATAATTAACTACATGTACTATAGGGTTAGGTTGAGGATTAGTTGCATGTAATTATGCATAATTTACTGTTATTACTATGGTAACTACATGTAACATAATGTAACAAGGACAGAGTGTTAATAAAGGAGTGTTACCCACTTTACAATAAGGTTCATTAGTGAACATGAACTGAGAATGAGCAATACTTCTCCAGCATTTATTGATCTTAGTTAATATTAATTGTAATATTTACTAATACGTTATTAAAATCTAAGGTTATATTTGTAAACATTAACGCACTGTGAACTAACATGAACTAACACTGAACAGCTGGATTTTTATTAACTAACATTAACAAAGATTTAAAAATACTGTAACAAATATTTTGCTCATTGTTAGTTCATTTTAGTAAATACATTAATGTTAACTAATGAACCTTATGGTAAAGTGTTACCAATAACAACAAAGCGCATTACAAGCAATAGAACAAAAATATCACTGCAAAATTATAACTAATTAAAAAAGAAAGGCATTTAGCCTTCAATGTGCCCCATAATGCATGTTTAAATATTTCCTTTCATGCAGTGTGTAATAAAGCTGTTTGTGGAGAGAAAAGCTCTGCAGTTTCAAAGATAAAACGATTCTGAACTGAAACGAGTCGTCAGTAATTCAGTCTCACTGATGAACCTGCGTAGGTTTGTAACTAATTTGCATAATGTGGTCTTGATTGGCTGAACAGCATCTCTTAGCTCCGCCCTCAAACACTGTAGTGTATCTGAGACTGGAAGAGTTTGGTTCGTGTTGTTCATGTCGAGAAGACGCTGTTTTCTGAGATTGATACGGTGAAACCCACACCATTGTTACTGTTCGTATCACTGTGTGTCAAGAGCTGAGATTCACATATGATAATGAGTGTTTGGTTTCTGACCAATCAGAGCAGAGCAGCTGTCAGAGAGGCGGGGCTTAGAGAGTCAAACAAACCGTTTTCAGACTCTGAGAAATTAGGTGATGTGAGATGTGTCATAAGAAAATGAAAGTCCCCGTATTTCACGTATTTCCAAGTGAAACTGAATATTGAGTTGTTTCAATGTTCAATGTAAGAGACAAAATTAGGAACTTTTAAAAAGCATAATAGGGGCACTTTATAAACACTGCATCCATAAATCCATGCAAATAATAAAACTAAAAAAACAAAGGACATTACATGCAATTTGACTATGTTTTTCTGTGTCTTAATAAAGCTGCGTAAGAGGACAGTGTGACGCATAAGGAATTAAATAGTTCTTCAGTTTATCATTTAGCTACTATTACATAACTTTAAAAAATTACCATATTTAGATTTTGTTTTTTACATTTATTTAAAAACTTTGCTGATAATTTAAGAACTATTCCATCATTTAAAAAAAAAAGGCATCTTACAAAATAGTTTTTTGTATTTTATTTTTTTAAAAATTGCTGATAATTTATCATTTAGCTATTCAAGTAAATAGGGTAAATTTTGTCTTCACGACGACTTTAAAGTGTGTTTTTGACCTGGGATGCATGTAAACCTGTTGTATGAGACAAAATTAGGAACCTTTAAAATAGCATAATAGGGGCACTTTAAAAACTATGCATCCATAAATCCATGCAAATAATAAAACAAAATAACAAAGGACATTACAAGCTATTTAACAATGTTTTTCAGTGTAACACATAAGGACCTAAATATTCCTTCTGTTTTCCATCAGGCTTTGGACAAAATCCGCTATGAAAGTCTCACAGACCCGAGCAAGCTGGACTCAGGAAAAGACCTCAAAATCGAAATCATTCCCAACAAACAAGAGCGCACACTCACGATCATAGACACCGGCATCGGCATGACCAAAGCGGACCTCATTAATAACCTGGGCACCATCGCCAAATCCGGCACAAAGGCCTTCATGGAGGCCCTTCAGGCGGGAGCCGACATCTCAATGATCGGTCAGTTCGGTGTGGGTTTCTACTCCGCCTACCTGGTGGCCGAGAAAGTCACGGTCATCACCAAACACTTAGATGACGAGCAGTACGCGTGGGAATCGTCCGCGGGCGGATCCTTCACCGTTAAAGTGGACAACTGTAAGTGGAACGCAGGCGCTCGATTAAATACCATTGTCTTTGAATTATTTTTAATTTTTTTCAATTTAATTAATGTACTGTATTTTAGTTCGATAGTGTTTTTATATAATATATTGTATTGATTTTATGGTACTAAATTATATTTGCGCTTTATTTATAATGCATTTATTCACTTTTTGAGCATAGACCTGAAAATAAATGTCCAACTTAAACTGTGGTAAATCTTGAATGCTTTAGAGCGACAGACTGAAGTTTGATCTCTTTTTAAAGATGACACTTGGCAGATTATTGCTGAAGTGAAAAATTGAAAAAAAAGTTACAGAATTTTTCCGTTTATTGTTATGAAAAATGTGCAAAAATACTATTTTCAATTTTTAATATGAATATATTTTCAAAAACATGTTTAACTATAAAAATGTGAGAAAATCAAAGCCATAAATCTAAACAAGTTGTGTTCAAAATTTGAGGCTGATATCTCAGTAAATGATCTTTCAGTGAGAGTGTGTTCGGCTGCAGTACCAAACGCTTCCACTAGAGGAAACTCTCTCATTCATTTCCAATGCGTCATTTCTGACCGCGAGGAGCACAAGTGTGACTATTGTTTTTTTCAGGACCATTTAACCTGTTCCAATCATGTCCATGATTTTTTTTGTGTTCCCATAACAAGTGCCAAAACCTTAACCAAGTTTCGAACCATTTAAATGTAAACATATTCGTTCAAAAATGACCAAAGAGCACCAGAGGGTTAAAGATGATTATCTCTGAATTATTGTACTGGAACTGTAATGTGAAATGCATGTTCTTTACAGCGGAGCCAATGGGCCGCGGCACAAAAGTGATCCTGCATCTGAAGGAGGACCAGATGGAGTACATCGAAGAGCGGCGAGTCAAAGAGATCGTGAAGAAGCACTCGCAGTTCATTGGCTACCCCATCACGCTCTTCGTGAGTGTTTTATTGGCTCATTCTGCAGAACAGGATTTTAAGGATCATTAATGTGCACATTCACATATTCACGGTTTTCTGATGACATGACATGAAATTTACATTTATGATTTAATTAGTAGCTTTTCATCAACTTCAGTTTGGCGAAATCCTGGTTCAGTTGAATTGATTTAAATGTTTATTTTTCCCCTTTCTTACGGCGAGCAAAAGCCTTCTTTGGTGTTTTGTTTATTTTAATTTTTCTGATATGTATCATTTAGCTAATATTCCATCATAAAAAAAAAGAATATATATTATTTTTTGTTGATATAATGTATAATTTCGTTATTATTCTATACTTTTATTTAAAAGGCATCATACATCGTTTTTTTGTATTTGAGTACATTTTTTTGCCAATAATGTATCATTTAGCTACTATTCCACAATTTAAAAAGATGACATTGACCATATTTAATTTTTTTTTTTTTTGTATTTTGTTTATTTTACATGTTTGCTTATATAATGTATCGTTAAGCTACTATTCCATCGTTTAAAAAAAATGACCTCATACTTCATTCAGGTCGAGAAGGAGCGCGATAAGGAGGTGAGCGATGATGAAGCGGAGGAGGAAGAGGAGAAGAAAGAGGAAGAGGAGGGCGAGAAGGACGAGGACAAACCCAAGATCGAAGACGTGGGCTCAGACGACGAGGACCACGACGAGGACCACGATGACAAGTGCTCCGACAAGAAGAAGAAGAAGAAGAAGAAGATCAAGGAGAAGTACATCGACCAGGAGGAGCTCAACAAGACCAAACCCCTGTGGACACGCAACCCTGATGACATCACAAACGAAGAGTACGGCGAGTTCTACAAGAGCCTGACCAACGACTGGGAGGATCACCTGGCCGTCAAGGTGACTGTCTGCCTGAAGCAGAGATGGTAGATGTGCAGAAACTGATAGAAGTGCAGTATAATAGAGACTGAGCGCATTTAGGCCAAAATATATTTTAATTTTAATTGCAATAAACGTAACATTTTGTAACTTTAAGTTCACTTTTTAAAACTTTTTACTTCATCAATGATCCTTCAAATGTGTCGTCTTTGAAAAGAGATCAAACTTCAGTCTGTTGCTCTGAACCATTCAACATTTACCACAGTTTAAGTTTAATTTAATAATAAATTTGAAATAAATCATAAATTTAATTTAAGGTCTGTGTTCAAAAAGTGAATTAATGGATTATAAATACAGCGCAAATATAATTTAGTACCATAAAATCCCCTAAAAATACAAGATATTAAATAAAAAACATAAAACTAAAATATATAAAAGATAATACATGCGAAGAGCACCAGAGGGTTTAGATCAGGGGTCGGCAACCTTTTTGTCATAAAGTGCCATTTTTAAGTTTCCAAGTTCATCACTGTGCCACAACACACACATAGCCTATATATATATATACACACACACTCATATAAATACACAAACATTTTACATTTTCATAATGGCTTACACAGAAATAGTACAGAAATTTAAATATTTCTCTTGAAATTTGTTTTAGATTTAGATAGACAATTTAATAATATTTATAACTCCTAACTAGAGATGCACCGATTACAATTTTCTAGGCCGATTCCGATTTTTCATTGAGTTTGACCTGCCGATACCGATTTTTTAGCCGATTCCGATTTCATTTTTTCTAACTACTTTACAGCACACACAAATATTTATTTTCTACATATATATTTTTTTATATAAAATACCATATCCTTTTACCCAAACTGAATAATAAAAACAAATTTAAATGGGTAAATTTTATATAAATATTTTTGAGTCTTAATTTTCTTTTCTGACATAACCTAATCCAGTTCTTGTTAAAACACACTAGACATGCACATTCTGTGCATTTTGGGCACTTTTGTTTGGAATCATATTTATTTTGTCCATCAAAAGTGTGCTTTCACTTTAGCACCTTTCACACAGCGCTTTGAACCCAGCGCACAGCGCTTTGCCTTCTGTGTGAATGCAAACACGACCCGGGATTGATGCCGGGTTGGGGACCTAGTAACATTGCCGTGTTCAGTCCCGGAACGAAAAGAGTCCTGTGTGAACAAAAGCCGTAATAATGCCGTGTCGTAATGATGACGCTGAAGCAGGGATCGTTCGCCAGCTAGTGAAACGATACGTTATGCGCAAGTTTATGATCGAATCAGAGAGAGAAATCGCAGCTCATAGGCAAACTTAAGACATTTTAAGTTACATCGATGTCACGTGTCTTCACGGGATTTGTAGGCTACGGCTTGTGTGAGAACGCACTCTCTGATTCCGGAAAATCACTGGCAGTGTGAATGAACCAAAATCAAACGAACCCGGGTCAAATCTCGGGTCACTTTATCCGTGTATTTTCTGGAATCTCTGTGTGAAAGGGGCTTTAAATTGAGCGTGAGTAGCGCAGACAAAATAGACTCGGCGGCGAAACCCCTGCTTCACTGCTGCTCACGCGACGCTCCTGTTGGGCGCTCACGCGCTGCTCCTGCTCCCGGTGTGGATTAACATGTACGCCGAAAAAAATATGCGTGAAACGGCCGTAATTCACGAGGTTAATTTCCTACATGTGCGTTCCAACGTGTGCACGTGTGATGCTGATGTTGCGCGATGTTAATCATGGGGAGCCCGAGTGCATTTGACCGGCATAAAACTAGACTACTTTATCTGAATGAAATACATACACTTCTCTCGCATTTGCTTGTGTGCCAGTGATTAACCGGCACGCGTGCCTTAGGTTGCCTACCCCTGGTTTAGATTAACCGACTGATTGTGTGTGTGTTTTCCCATTAGCACTTTTCTGTGGAAGGTCAGCTGGAGTTTCGCGCGCTGCTCTTCATTCCTCGTCGAGCGCCGTTCGACCTCTTCGAGAACAAGAAGAAGAAGAATAACATCAAGCTGTACGTGCGCAGGGTCTTCATTATGGACAACTGCGACGAGCTCATCCCAGAGTACCTCAGTAAGAATCACATCAAAGTCTGATTCTGAATATACTCTTAAGACGCAAACGCCACACAGATTTCCCAGTGTTTTTAGGTAACCTTAAGTCTCAGTGTTGTTTATTTTGCTGTGTTTTTAACCCTGTAAAGCGTGACATGAGAAGCATCTGGAAGACATATTTAAAATATTACGTTTTTATGGCTCGTAAAGTATGAAAAACAGCAGATGCTGATGTTTATATATGGACAAATAAGATGAAATTCTGATGCTTGTGATGCAAATCAGTGAGTTTTTATAACAGTAGCAGATACTTACATAAAATGCATTTAAATATCAATATTTGCCAGTAATATATATTGGCATATTGGCATGTTATCTATTCAATAATAATATCTAAGATGATATTAAAATGATCAATGCATATAATGCAATACAATGATGATTGAGAAAAACCTTCTTCAAAAGCCTGATGATCATATTTGATACTTTCTAATAAATTATGTCTGATAATCGAGTTAACCGAAGCTGCTTCAGTGCAGTTGAAATATTACTAACATTATAAAAGTTATTATGTTTACTTGATAAAAATCAGTGCCAGATTTGACACATGAAGCACGAGCTGACATTCCTAAAGTTTCACTATGATAAAGTCTAAACTATCAGTCAGGCGGCAGAAGGGACTGTGGGAGATCTTTCAAAGTTTGAAAAGTTTGGCCGATACCGATAACCGATAATTCTTTATATTTGAAAGCCGATAACCGATATATTGGCCGATAAATCTAAATATTGATTTTATATAATTTTTTAGAGCCTGATTACAAAAACAAAAGTCTCACCATTAAAAGCCACTTCCTCAGCTGAAGGAAATTATCCATTATTTATTGGCTCTGATATATCGCCAAATTTTCTTATCTGGCCGATAACGATAACATTAAAAATGAACCGATATCGGCTAATACCGATATGGGGGCCGATATATCGCGCATCCCTAGTTTTGATAATTTACAGGCCTTCGAAAAAAAGGTGCATATCAAATATGAGACAGTAGCATTAATATGATCTCTCTTTCCTCCCAGACTTCATTAAGGGCGTCGTGGACTCTGAGGATCTGCCGCTTAACATCTCCAGAGAGATGCTTCAACAGAGCAAGATCCTGAAAGTCATCCGCAAGAACCTGGTCAAGAAGTGTCTGGATCTCTTCACCGAACTTGCTGAGGACAAAGACAACTACAAGAAGCTTTATGAGCACTTCTCCAAGAACATCAAGGTGAAAACTGATGCTCTTATCGCTTAAAACAAGTGCTTTAATCCTTCCCTGAGGTCATTTTAACCCGAAACTCATTCTTTTAAAACTGAGTGTTCATCAGAGGGGTCCAAGACCCCAGGACTTTTGTCACACTTGAATAGATTCAAGGAGTTTTGTGGTTGAAATTCAAAAAAGTAACAAATCCTTCCATCGTGGGTCAATTTGACCCTCTTAGGAATGAATGGAATGCGAGGAATGCTTCAGTAAAACCTAAAAATTCCTCAAACTTTACCAAAAAATTATCTTATAATGTCTACATGTGTATCTGAACGCATACTGAAGAGAAATGACTTTAGGACCCAGCGGAACAGCTCATTTGCTCCATATAGAGCTATACTGTAAGGACATCTAGAGTCATGAAATATATTATATTATTTTATTTTCCACAAGAGGTCGGCAAATACACCCAATGTAAGATATTTTGAGCTGAGTTAAAAGGATTATGCATGAAATTGTGAGTTATTTTGAATTTAAGTTGAAAGAATGTGAGGAATTGTTGTAAGGAAGAGATAGGATCCAAATGCAATTGAGAGACAGAGTTTATTAGAGAGAGCAGAGATAAATGTCTCTACAAACAGGAACGCAGGGTGCTGCAAATAGTGCAGAAAAAACAGTCTTTTCAAACAAGAACTCAGGTAGCTGCAATTAGTGCAGATTTAAACAGTCTTGATAAACAGGAACTTTCTCTCAACTCTCTCGTGTGTGGCTGGGTAGCAGCAGAAATCAGGGAGACCGGCTAGTTGACTCTTAACCTCTCGTCTCACGCACAGAGCGGCAGCAGTACACAGAAAACTTCTCAAGGCGTTCGTCGACAGCGGGAGGGCTGGACACAGTGCAGAAGAGATGGTTAATAGACAGTGAAATGGTTTAGCTGACCTGAACCAGACTGTAGACGGGACTGGGACATGACATGACAAGACAGAGACAGCAGGGTTTGTAGAAAGCCACCAGCATGATACTCAAACGTAATAATCCGGCAAATGGCAAGAAAACAGGGAACATTAAATAGCAAGCAGGCTAGAGGAGAGAACAGGTGAAGTGAATCAGCGAGATGACAGCTAATGAGAATCAGCTGAAGGGGAAAAGGGAAAAAGAGAGGAATAACCAGCATTGACCAGCAGAGGGGGGAAAAAGACAGGAAAAGCCAGAGAGAGAACCAGACTCATGACAGTGCCCCCCCCTCAGCGAGCGCCTCCTGGCGCTCCCGAGGGAGGGTCCTGGCGGTTCCGGAGGAATTCATCAACGAGAGAGCGGTCCAAGATGTCCCGGGAAGGAACCCAGCTTCTCTCCCCAGGACCGTAGCCCTCCCAATCCACAAGGAATTGATGCCCACGACCACGACGACGCATATCAAGAATCTTGTGTACAGTGTAGACAGACGTGCCCACGGCCTGAACAGGAGGAACGGAAATACGAGAAGGAACGCGCACGACTGACTTAATGCAGGATACGTGAAAAACTGGATGAATGCGCCGGAGCTTGGGAGGAAGTCTCAACTTAACCGTGACAGGATTGATGACCTTGGAAATCTGAAAAGGCCCAATAAAACGAGGAGCCAATTTTCGAGACGGTGCCTGAAGAGGCAAATTGACAGTGGAAAGCCACACTCTTTGACCACACACATACCTAGGACTCTTGACACGGCGCTTATTCGCATTTCTTAGAACACGAACTCTAGAACGACACAGAGATGCTCTCACCCGTCTCCAAGTATTCTTACAGCGTCTAATAAAAGCCTGCACGGAGGGAACATTGGACTCTGTCTCTTGAGAGGAGAAGAGGGGTGGTTGGTACCCCAGACAACAGTGAAAAGGCGAGAGCCCAGTTGCGGAGGACGGAAGAGAATTGTGAGCATATTCTGCCCAGGGTAATTGTTCGACCCACGAAGAGGGATTACGAAACGCCAAGCTGCGCAAGAGACGACCGACTATCTGGTTAGTGCGCTCAGCTTGCCCGTTGGTTTGAGGGTGGAAACCAGACGAGAGGCTGACGGACGCACCAATCAGACGACAGAACTCTTTCCAGAACAGGGACGCGAATTGAGGTCCCCTGTCAGAAACGACGTCAGAGGGAAGCCCATGATTCTTGAAAACGTGAGATACTAGAACTTGGGCAGTTTCCTTGGCAGAGGGGAGTTTAGGAAGCGGTATAAAGTGAGCGGACTTGGAAAAACGGTCTACTACGGTTAGAATTACAGTATTACCAGCCGAGGAAGGGAGGCCGGTAATAAAGTCAAGCCCAATGTGGGACCAAGGACGCGACGGAATGGGAAGTGGTCTAAGAAGACCGGCTGGCGGGGAGTGACCAGACTTAGTCTGAGCGCAAACTGCGCAAGATGCAACGAAGCGACGAATATCGCGTTCTACCGTGGGCCACCAAAATCGTTGACGGACCGAAGCTAGCGTGCCCCTAACGCCGGGATGAGCAGTTAACTTGGAAGAGTGAGCCCACTGAAAGACTGCCGAGCGAGCGGAAACCGGGACAAAAAGGAGGTTCTTAGGTACATTACGCGGCACGATAGCGTGAGACAGAGCACGTTTAACGAGTCTCTCAATACCCCAGACGGCGGTGCCAACTACACGCCCCGGAGGAATTATCTCCCGGGGCGTGGGGATGGCGTCAGTGGGATCGAAAAGACGAGACAAGGCGTCTGGCTTGACGTTCTTAGAGCCAGGTCGATAAGAGATCCTAAAATCGAAACGAGCGAAAAACAATGACCAGCGAGCCTGACGCGCATTAAGTCTCTTGGCAGAACGAATGTACTCCAGATTCTTATGATCTGTCCAGACTACAAACGGGACGGAAGAGCCCTCTAACCATTGTCTCCACTGGGCTAATGCCAGACGAATGGCAAGGAGTTCCCGATCTCCCACATCATAGTTACGCTCCGCAGACGAGAGGCGGTGTGAAAAATACGCGCACGGATGAACCTTATTATCTGAGTCTGAACGTTGGGAGAGGACCCCCCCAACGCCCACCTCAGACGCATCAACCTCGACAATGAACTGTTTGGATACGTCAGGAGTCACAAGAATAGGTGCGGTAGTAAATAAATGCTTTAACTGATCAAAAGCCCTTTGAGCAGACTCTGACCATTTAAAACTCGATTTGACCGAAGTAAGCGCAGATAATGGGGCGGCGACTTGACTGAAATTGCGTATAAAGCGTCGGTAGAAATTGGCAAAACCAAGGAAACGCTGTAACGCGACTCGAGACTCGGGAATAGGCCATTCAGTAACGGCTTGAACCTTAGCGGGATCCATGCTGATCCCCTCCGCCGAGATAACAGAACCAAGAAAGGTGACGGAGTGGGCATGAAACGAACACTTCTCCGCTTTTACGAACAGACGATTCTCCAGGAGGCGCTGGAGGACACGGCGAACATGCTGGACATGAACTTGGAGAGACGGTGAGAAAATCAGAATATCGTCTAAATATACGAAGACGAAGACATTAAGCATGTCTCTCAGTACGTCGTTGATTAATGCCTGAAAGACTGCAGGTGCGTTGACGAGGCCGAACGGAAGAACCCGATATTCAAAGTGCCCTAGAGGGGTATTGAAAGCGGTCTTCCATTCGTCCCCCTCCTTAATGCGGATTAAATGATATGCGTTGCGCAGATCCAATTTAGTGAAGACTTTCGCCCCCTGTAAAAGCTCGAACGCGGAAGCCATAAGTGGCAAGGGGTAACGATTCTTAACGGTAATTTCGTTAAGCCCCCGGTAATCGATACAGGGTCGGAGAGAGCCGTCTTTCTTTTTAACAAAGAAAAACCCCGCACCGGCTGGCGAAGAAGACGCGACAATAGTACCGGCGGTTAACGAATCTGACAGGTAACTTTCAAGCGCCTTACGTTCAGGACCCGTTAAAGAATACAATCTACCGCGAGGGGGAGAAGTACCGGGTAACAGATCAATACAGCAATCATAGGGACGGTGTGGAGGAAGAGAAGTGGCCCGGGACCGACTAAAGACCGCCCTCAGATCGTGATACTCCTCCGGAACCCCAGTCAAATCAGCCGGCTCCTCCTGCGAAACTGTGACAGGGGAAACAGAAGGATTAGCGGATAACAGACAATTGACATGACAGGACAGGCTCCAAGAAAGAATATTATTACAAGACCAATCGAAGTGGGGATTGTGTCTGACTAACCAGGGGTGACCTAAAACTACCGGGGAAAAGGGAGAATGGAAAACTAAAAAGGAAAGAGTCTCATGATGGTTTCCTGAAACAGTGAGAGCTAAAGGGATAGACTGGAGATCGATACTGGGCAGGGGGCTACCATCTAAGGCAAAAAGGGGTGTGGTCTGTTTGCGGCTCCGCAAAGGAATACCTTGTCGGCGAGCCCAAGCTTCGTCAAGGAAATTTTCCTCAGCTCCTGAGTCAATTAAAGCTTTACAAGAAACAGTGGTACCAGCCCAGCTCAGAGTAATGGAAACAGTTGTGCAGGACGAGGACGAGGAGGTCAAGGAAGTCGCGCTCGCCAGTACCCCCTCTTCTACTGGCAAGCGTTGGCTTTTACAGGACAGCTCGAAAGTGGTTGGCAGCCCCACAGTACATGCAGAGGCGATTAACGAGACGTCGTTCTCTCTCCTTAGCTGAGATACGTAGACCACCGAGCTGCATTGGCTCAGGATCAGAAGTGGAGATGGGCGGAGTGGGCGCTGCCACGGAAGCAGAGGAGGAGGAGTCAGCGCCTCTGAAGCGGCGACGAAGATCAAAACGTTTCTCCACCCGGATAGCGAGATCGATGAGTGGATCGAGATCAGTAGGCAGATCGCGGGCAATTACCTCATCTTTGACCTGAGCACTGAGTCCCTCCAGAAAGCGAGCCGCAAGGGCTGTCTGGTTCCAACCGCAGGTGGTCGAGAGAGTACGGAACTCTATGGAGTAATCCACCACGGATCGTCTTCCCTGGCGCAGGGAAGAAAGCAAGCGGGAAGCCTCCTCACCGTGAGCCGAACGATCGAATACCCGCAACATCTCGTCCTTGAAGGTGTCGAAGCGCCTGGTGTATTCAGCCTCAGCCTCCCACGCCGCTGCTCCCCAATCACGTGCTCGCCCAGTCAGAAGTGAAATGACATAAGCTACCCGGGCTCGCTCACGGGCATAAGTGACTGGTTGGAGGGAAAACACTACCTCACATTGCGTGAGGAATGAGCGACATTGAGTGGGCTCTCCACTATAGCACGGAGGATTATTGACACGGGGCTCTGGTGTGTCAGGCGTTCTTGGAGGAGGCGGTGGTTCTTTCCTGATCAACTGGACCTGGGTGGACAAATCAGTTAGCTGAGCGACCAGCGTCTCGACCACGCGACGAGTAGCGGTAAGTTCCTCATCGTGTCTTCCTAACATTGCCCCTTGCAGTTCGACCGCTGTGTGGATGGTTCTCTCATTCGCTGGGTCCATCAGTTGGCCGGATTATTCTGTTGTAAGGAAGAGATAGGATCCAAATGCAATTGAGAGACAGAGTTTATTAGAGAGAGCAGAGATAAATGTCTCTACAAACAGGAACGCAGGGTGCTGCAAATAGTGCAGAAAAAACTGTCTTTTCAAACAAGAACTCAGGTAGCTGCAATTAGTGCAGATTTAAACAGTCTTGATAAACAGGAACTTTCTCTCAACTCTCTCGTGTGTGGCTGGGTAGCAGCAGAAATCAGGGAGACCGGCTAGTTGACTCTTAACCTCTCGTCTCACGCACAGAGCGGCAGCAGTACACAGAAAACTTCTCAAGGCGTTCGTCGACAGCGGGAGGGCTGGACACAGTGCAGAAGAGATGGTTAATAGACAGTGAAATGGTTTAGCTGACCTGAACCAGACTGTAGACGGGACTGGGACATGACATGACATGACAAGACAGAGACAGCAGGGTTTGTAGAAAGCCACCAGCATGATACTCAAACATAATAATCCGGCAAATGGCAAGAAAACAGGGAACATTAAATAGCAAGCAGGCTAGAGGAGAGAACAGGTGAAGTGAATCAGCGAGATGACAGCTAATGAGAATCAGCTGAAGGGGAAAAGGGAAAAAGAGAGGAATAACCAGCATTGACCAGCAGAGGGGGGAAAAAGACAGGAAAAGCCAGAGAGAGAACCAGACTCATGACAGGAATGTGCTTAAATTACTATTTATTTATTATTGATTGATCAAATCTAGTAATTTAAAGGTAAATTAAATAAATCTCCCAAAAAAATTGAAAACATATTATCAAAATGAAATAAAATAAGCTTTCTGGACAAAAACCAAAAAAAAGTATAATTTTAGGGCTTCGGGTCATTTTGACCCGCGAGGGAAAGATGTGTTACAAAGTGCGAGGGGAGGATGAGGTTAAAGGTTACTGAAGGAGTAAATAAACATGCTGTTTTCCTCACACACAGCTGGGCATCCATGAAGACTCTCAGAACAGAAAGAAGTTGTCGGAGTTGCTGCGCTACTACACATCCGCTTCTGGAGACGAGATGGTTTCCCTCAAAGATTACGTCACGCGCATGAAGGACACACAGAAGCACATCTACTACATCACCGGTTAGTGGCTGCTTAATGAACTTAAACATGATTTTAACTAGGGCTGGGTATCCATTCAGATGTTCCAATTCGATTCGATTTTGATTCGCAAACTCTAAATTCGATTCCCGATTCGCTCAATGAATATAGATTTAAGACTAATCATATATTTAAAAGAAATAAAAATGGCACACCTTGATCAGGATCAGGTTATTTTATGTTTAAGATAAAACACACATAAAACACACAGCATTAGCTGTAGCATGGAGGCTGCAGGCCTATGAAGTGGAGGAAAACTAATACTGGCTTCTGGGTGATAGATAAAGAAAATCGATTCGTGGCCTTTGAGAATCGATTTTGAATCATCCACATTTTAAAAACGATTAATCAAAAAATGAAAGATACCATTTTTCTTACAATTGTCAAATCTCTCCCAAAGGCGAGACCAAAGATCAGGTGGCGAACTCGGCCTTCGTGGAGCGTCTGCGCAAAGCCGGTCTGGAGGTGATCTACATGATCGAACCCATCGATGAATACTGCGTTCAGCAGCTAAAGGAGTTCGAGGGCAAGAACCTGGTGTCAGTGACCAAAGAGGGTCTGGAGCTTCCCGAGGATGAGGACGAGAAGAAGAAGCAGGAGGAGAAGAAGGCCAAGTTCGAAAGCCTGTGCAAGATCATGAAGGACATCCTGGAGAAGAAAGTTGAGAAGGTAATGATCGATTAATGTTGGGATGCACCGATATGAAAATTTTGGCCGATACGATAACTGATAATTCTGTGTATTTCAAAGCCCCGATAACCGATAAATTGGCCGATAAATCTAAATCCATTTTTTTAATTTAATTTTTGAGAGCCTGATTACAAAAACAAAAGTCCCACCGTTAAAATCCACGTCCCAAACACACATTTATAATGTTCCCTTTTGAGGGAACTCACACTGCGTCGATGACGACACTGGGGAACGCCCTGTAGGTTCCGTGTATGCCGTCAAGCAGCACCAATAGGATTGGATTAGTTTCATTCATACTTCAGATGCGTCACGCTAAGTGTCGTCATCGATGCAGTGTCTCGTTCCCTTCTCAGGGAACAAGGGTTACAGTCGTAACCCGAGACGTTATCTTTCTCAAAATATTTTCCCGGACCCCATTTTGAAAAGCCCTGAATTAAACACTGCAGTGGTGCTTCTATACATCAAGTTTGATTGTTAACTGGCATGTTTATTCTTGCGTCAGGTCACCGTCTCGAACCGTCTGGTGTCTTCGCCTTGTTGCATCGTCACAAGCACATACGGATGGACGGCCAACATGGAGAGGATCATGAAGGCTCAGGCCCTGAGAGACAACTCCACCATGGGCTACATGGCTGCCAAGAAGCACCTGGAGATCAACCCGGATCATCCCATCGTCGAGACCCTGCGAGAGAAGGCAGAAGCCGACAAGAACGACAAATCGGTGAAGGATCTGGTGATCCTGCTGTTCGAGACGGCGCTGCTCTCCTCGGGCTTCACGCTGGACGACCCGCAGACGCACTCAAACCGCATCTACAGGATGATCAAACTCGGCTTAGGTTAGACATTTTTTTACATTTTTTTTTTTTTTTTTTTATGTAAAAATATGAAAAGACAAATGATTTTTTTATTTTAATTTTTTATTATACTTAAAAGTGTTGAAAATAATACCTATTTTACAAAAAAAATTAAATAAATTACTTTTGAGTTTTTTCATGTGTAAAATTCTTTACAATTATACTTAAGTGTTAAACATATTACTTATTTTACCAAAAAAAAGTTCAAAAAAAGTTCAAAAAAGTGTACATTTCTTTAAAATTATACTTAAGTGTTAAAAATATACCTTATTTTAGAATGTTATCAAGAAAACAGCAAAAAATGTTGGTGCCGATAGCCTCGTGGTCAGTGCGCCGACACGCCGTTGCGCTGCGGGCGACCCGAGTTCGAGTCCCAGCTCGTGGACCTTTCCCGACCCCCCCCCCCCCCCCAACTCGCTTCCTCTCTAGCTACTGTCCTGTCCAATAAAAGGCAAAAACGCCAAATATAAATTTTTTTTTTTTTCATTACAAGCTTAAAAAAAAAAAAAATTGTCAAATTATACTAAAAAATATACCTTATTTTAGAATGTTACCAAGAAAACAGCAAAACTAAAACTACATTTTTAAAAAATTGTTTAAAAAAGTTAAAAACATAAAAATATGTTAGAAATGTGCAAGCTTAAAACAGTTAAATAAACTGTTACATTTTCTACAATTCTTTAAAATTAAAATATACTAAAGTGTTCAAAATATACCTTATTTTAGAATATTACCAAGAAAACAGCAAAACAAAAATGTTTTAAAAATGTTTAAACAAACTCAAACTTATGGTAAACTGCAGTGCAGAAACAGTGTGTTTAAATCACTGAATGTGTAATGACATTCATCATGACGTGTGTGTGTGTGTGTGTGTGTGTGTCTCAGGCATCGACGAGGACGATGTTCCCACTGAAGAGGTGAGTTCTGCTCCGGTCGAGGAGATGCCGGCGCTCGAGGGAGATGATGACGCCTCACGCATGGAGGAGGTCGACTGAGCACTGGAAAAACACACTCACTGTCTCTAGCTCTGTGTACAAAGTTTTCATTGACATCCCACCTTTCCTTTTTTGTATTCTTTTGAGTTGTATTTGCACATTTTTTTGTATTTAATAACATTCCAATGTTGATTTTTGAGTGTTTATGGGATGTAAAGTATGACACTGATACTGTATTATTGACACGGCGGGATCCTGAAATAAAGTTCAGCATATCGGGTCATTTGATGACGGACTCCTCATGTTTATCATCCAAGCATCTGAATCAGAGGGTACAGTACAGTACGTTTATGACTGTAATACAGTAAAACATAATCGGGTTATGATGCATTCTTATCTGACAATGCCATTAAAAACAATTTCTCAGTGTTTTGAACAAGTTGCAAATGCTTTGGTACATTTATGCGGTTAAATTATGTACAATTATCTGCTATTTCCTACATTATCAATTTCTTATGGCATGTTTATCAAAAATGATAGCCTACTGGTTCTCACCCCTCAATACATATAGGCATCTCTTCCTTGCTTAAGTCAGTAAATGCAGAATGATTATAGTTGTCGTAATGCATCAGGTATATTTTCTGTACATTTCTTTTTTTGTAAATGTCCTGAATTGATGAATTGAGAGAATTGTGAATTTGACTAATGAAGGGTAAAGCATTAGATCATCTAATGATCATCCAGTTCTGTAATAGATCTCAGACGTGCATCACGTGATGGACATCACAGTGTCAGAAACAGCCTTTATTTAACCAGAAACATCTCAGATCTCGGCCTCTTCCACTGTTTCCCACATTTCTAATGACTAGAAATATCAGCATGTTTTAAATATTGCGAGATCTCGTCACACTCCTATTAGTTATTATGCTGATGAACATTTTTCTTTACTCATCAAAGAAAAACAAAAATGTATTTACACAAGACATTTACATAGAATATAAAATTACCTAGACAAATTTAACAGCACAAATGTTTTCAACATTGATATTTATAAGAATGATTTCTTGAGCAGCAAATCAGCTTAATATATATATATATATACACACACATATATAGTTATATGTTAAACATATAAATTAAACACATATAGGGGTGCACATAACTGGTGCGCATGAGTGGTAAAAATGAACGATGCACAGCAGAAAATGGAGGGAAGCGCTTTTGAGTACCAACATGTTTGGGGACATAGACACTTTACAGTTTTTCTCAATTGCTAAAACACAATTTCTGAAACCTTGCTCCATTTTCTGAAAACATTAAACACAACACCTCATCTTCAAGCACTATTTACAAAACCTCTGACTCCTCTTGCAAAATGAAACTTTCCCCTCAAAACAGTTTTACCTGTGTTCAAAATCAAACACTGCTCTCAAATCCTAAACAAAATGATCAAAATGATATACACTATCCAGCAGTCAGTAAACAATAGCCTACACCAAAAAATTTTTAAAACACATTGTTCAAAACATATAGTTCTCAGGGAGTTCTCATTTTTAATCTCAAAACAAATTTCATATTTTCAGTCATTGTCTTTTGATTAATGAAAACATGTTCTATCATAGTAGCTCAAAATTGATCAGAAATTACTACTCTGCTTTGCTCTTTGCAATTTTTTCTTTGTTCTTCCTCCTCCTTGTACCCCTATGTTTACAGTACTGTACCCTGCACCTCACACACTTGTCCTTGGTCTCTGTGATACTGTAATTCTTGTTCTTTGTTGATATGAACCTGCAACCAGTCAAAATCTATTGAGCAGTCAGTGCTGTTAACAAATGGAAAGCACAATGTTCAGGGCCATACAGTGTGTTCATTGTACAGTATACAGCCCACAATGCACTGCACTACAGTATACAATACTAAAAGGGACAAAAATCGAAGGAGTAAACATGTGATCAATATGCTTCTTCTTGTCTTTGGGCTGGGTCAGGCCAGGCCAGAACACTTCATCGAAATCACAAGCAATATTGTCCCTCCTCCTTTCTTTCCCTCCTCCTCTTCCTCTTTCTTGCCCTCCTCCTCTTTCTCTTTCTTGCCCTCCTCCTCTTCCTCTTTCTTGCCCTCCTCCTCTTCCTCTTTCTTGCCCTCCTCCTCCTCCTCCTCTTCCTCTTTCTCTTTCTTGCCCTCCTCCTCCTCCTCTTTCTTGCCCTTCTCCTCTTCCTCTTTCTTGCCCTCCTCCTCCTCCTCTTCCTCTTTCTTGCCCTTCTCCTCTTCCTCTTTCTTGCCCTTCTCCTCTTCCTCTTTCTTGCCCTCCTCCTCTTCCTCTTTCTCTTTCTTGCCCTCCTCCTCTTCCTCTTTCTCTTTCTTGCCCTCCTCCTCCTCCGCCTCTTCCTCTTTCTTGCCCTCCTCCTCTTCCTCTTTCTTGCCCTCCTCCTCTTTCTCTTTCTTGCCCTCCTCCTCTTCCTCTTTCTTGCCCTCCTCCTCTTCCTCTTTCTTGCCCTCCTCTTCCTCTTTCTTGCCCTCCTCCTCCTCCTCCTCTTTCTCTTTCTTGCCCTCTTCCTCTTTCTTGCCCTCCTCCTCCTCTTCCTCTTTCTCTTTCTTGCCCTCCTCCTCCTCCTCTTCCTCTTTCTTGCCCTTCTCCTCTTCCTCTTTCTTGCCCTTCTCCTCTTCCTCTTTCTTGCCCTCCTCCTCTTCCTCTTTCTTGCCCTTCTCCTCTTCCTCTTTCTTGCCCTTCTCCTCTTCCTCTTTCTTGCCCTCCTCCTCTTCCTCTTTCTCTTTCTTGCCCTCCTCCTCTTCCTCTTTCTTGCCCTTCTCCTCTTCCTCTTTTTGCCCTTCTCCTCTTCCTCTTTCTTGCCCTCCTCCTCCTCCTCCTCTTCCTCTTTCTCTTTCTTGCCCTCCTCCTCCTCTTCCTCTTTCTTGCCCTCCTCCTCCTCTTACTCTTTCTTGCCCTCCTCCTCTTCCTCTTTCTTGCCCTCCTCCTCCTCCTCCTCTTCCTCTTTCTCTTTCTTGCCCTTCTCCTCTTCCTCTTTCTTGCCCTTCTCCTCTTCCTCTTTCTTGCCCTCCTCCTCTTCCTCTTTCTCTTTCTTGCCCTCCTCCTCCTCCTCTTCCTCTTTCTTGCCCTTCTCCTCTTCCTCTTTCTTGCCCTTCTCCTCTTCCTCTTTCTTGCCCTCCTCCTCCTCCTCTTCCTCTTTCTCTTTCTTGCCCTCCTCCTCCTCTTCCTCTTTCTTGCCCTCCTCCTCCTCTTACTCTTTCTTGCCCTCCTCCTCTTCCTCTTTCTTGCCCTCCTCCTCCTCCTCCTCTTCCTCTTTCTCTTTCTTGCCCTCCTCCTCTTCCTCTTTCTTGCCCTTCTCCTCTT
>CM038638.1:35999930-36102430 GCA_021554675.1 Leuciscus idus | reverse complement strand
TATCATAGACTGTAAAAAAATAGGTGTATATATATAATGTGTTTAAACTGTAATGTACCAAGCTAATATTAATGTAGGGCTCATACAGTGAGTGTCCATCAGATGGCAGCAGAATAATACAAAACACATAATAAAACAGCGCCAACATTTCAAACACTCGACAGAGACACGAGTCCATAAAGCAGCGAAATGAACATAAATAATATTGTGTTTATAAAGCACACATTATTAAACTGCAACACTGAATGATTAATGTCCTCCGTGTAAAATATTACATTCATGAAATGTGTTATTTCATGCCTGCATATGATGAGAATGAAAGAAGAGTTGAAGTGCAGGAGAAGGGAAGATGCAGGATGAGTTCATTATCTGTTCAGTTTAGTTCAGTTCAGTTTAATTCAGTTCAGTTTAATTCACTTTAGTTTAGTGTGGTAATTAACCAGCTGCAGGAGTTTCTCTCACAGACACACACTTACTGACTGACTGACTGACTGGAAACACACGCTTCTGAGTGCCATGCCGAATAAAGTCAAGAAAGACAAGGTGAGATACATATTCCCGGGGTCTCATGTGGAGGAAAATCTGAGAAAACTGGGAAAAATATGGATTTATACTCGGATCAAAGAGGCAGATTAGTTTCATCCCTCAGCTCGAGACATTAGCATTCATGCTAACTCCAGCTCTGCTCACCATAAACCAGGTTATATAGGCGTGATATTTAAAACATTCAACAGATTTACATCCCTAGTTGTCAAACATTGCACTTTAAGCGACTTTAAATGAACTGTGTGTGTATTTATGTACAGTTTATCTCTGTATACGTCCAGGTTCCGTAGCGAAGCTAACTATAGCCGGTTAGCAGGATAATATTGGTGGTTTCTCGTTTATGTAAATATTGTTTTCACCGAATGCGTGATTGAATGTACAAAATGCTTGTATAAACGTAAAGTTTAGGTATTTCTTTAGTGCGTTTGGTGTTGCAGTCAAGGTTTGAAGAGCTGGATTGCTAATATCAGCTGGTCTCTTTCTGTTCACAAAATTATTAAGTTCTTATTTTTTAGGGGAAAATGCAAGATAACTTTTTTTATAGCCTTTATTTTCTTTATAGGATGCAACAAAATCTGTAAAAGTTGGTAAAACAGGAGGACAGGAGAACTCCGAACATGAGGTAATTCAGACTGGATTTTGTGATGTATATCTATATAATGTTTTTTTTATGTGTGTGTGTGTATCGTAATTTTATTATCATTTTGTTGTGTGTTTTTGTCCTTTTCAGTAATATTTCATATATATATAGGCTATATAGCACATCAAGTTAAACTAAATGAAGATAAGTAGGGATGCATTGATTAGAAATTTTTGGGAATATAATTCTTTATATTTGAAAGCCGATAACCGATATATTTGCCTATAAATCTAAATCCAATTTTTTTTAAATGAATTTTGATAGCTTGATTACAAAAACAAAAGTTTCACCATGTCCATGTCCCAATCACTCAATTATAATGTTCTCATTATAATTTTATGTAGCCTATATGACAACAATATGAGTTTTGGAAAATATGGAAAATATGACTCTGTTTTCCTAATCAAAGTGATTCCAGTCATATTTCAAGTATTTCAAAATCATCGTTGAACAGTCGCATCTGAAGCGTCTCAGCTGAAGGAAACAATACATTATTTATCGGCTTTAATATATCGGCCAAATATTCTTATCAGGCCGATAATGATAACATTAAACATGAACATATATCGGCCGATACCGATATGTTGGCCAATATATCGTGCATCCCTAAAAATAAGAATTGTTTAATAAAATAAGTTAAAGTTTTTTAATATTTTACTTTATTTCAACCAACAAAAATATTTTTTCCAGGGTTTTAGTTTGTTAGCGATAATAACTCGTGGTTTCACGACAGACCAGAGCCGATTATTGAGAGATGTGGATGTGTTTATGATCCAGGCTCTCTTTGTAGACACTCGGGTCAGATTTGGCCTCAGATTAAAGGTTCTGCGCTGTTGTGCATCATAATGCATGCGTGCATTGAGATGCATTGATGCTTTGTAGCGAATTTCTGAAAGAAAATAGATGCCTGCAAAATGTTGCCATTGCATGACCTAAACAAACATTCTTTTATGCATGTGAATTTGAAATCTTAAATCTCGATGTTGATTTATATGGAAGATTGTTTCCACCACAGAATGAAAAATAAAAAAGGTAATTCTTACTTTTTATTTCATTCTCTATCTAATTGCATTTTATAAAGTCAGAATTGTGAGACATAAACACGCAATTGTGACTTTATATCACACAATTCTGACTATCACGCAATTCTGACTATATCACGCAATTCTGACTTTATCACGCAATTCTGACTTTATATCTCACAATTCTGACTATATCACGCAATTCTGACTATATCACGCAATTCTGACTTTATATCTCCCAATTGTGAGTTTATTTCTCGCAATTCTGACTTTATTACACGCAATTGCGACTTAATCTTGCAATTCTGACTTTATATCTGGCAATTCTGACTTTGTTACACGCAATTGCGACTTTATATCACGCAATTCTGACTATCACGCAATTCTGACTATATCACGCAATTCTGACTTTATATCTCGCAATTCTGACTTTATATCTCGCAATTCTGACTATATCACGCAATTCTGACTATATCACGCAATTCTGACTTTATATCTCCCAATTGTGAGTTTATTTCTCGCAATTCTGACTTTATTACACGCAATTGCGACTTAAAGCAGGGCTCAGTAGTTTCGGGATTTCTTCGCTGTATTCTCGCTTTTTGCTCGCAGGTTTCTCTCTAGAGCTCCCCCCACAGCTTCGGAATATATATTTGACAACACTGTCGAAAAACTCGTTGGCGATTCTCAGACACCAGAGGCTAGTAGATCAATGACATCAAAGCAGATGGGACATTCTTTAAAACGTCTTCTTCATTCGGGTTCGAACAGCGTGAGGGAGCGCAATAATGACAGCATTTTAGCAGATTTCTTTTGGCCGTAAAGCAATTGGCTCTATGCACAGCTGCACTACTTCCTGAACTTCAGGCAGCTCCTTTGTTTCCTGTGTGCCCTTATTGGACAAACTGATTAATCCAGGTGTGCCTGACCTATGTAGTCACAACAACAATAATCAGACACACCTGAATTAATCAGTTTGTCCAACAAGGGCACACAGGAAACAAAGGAGCTGCCTGAAGTTCAGGAAGTAGTGCAGGTGTGCATAGAGCCTATTGTTTACATCGCGAGACCACCTGATATCACGCGAGACTTCCTGACGCGGCGGCCGGCGGCCCGCCGGCTCAAAGTTGCAAGTGCGGATTTTCCGCTCACGGGCACCAGGGGGGTGCGAAACGACCACCATTCAACCCGAAATAAGTAATATAACCATTCCAATGACTCCGAAGCTGTTCAGTTAAGGTAAAAAAGTTACTTAGAGCACCTTTAATCTTGCAATTCTGACTTTATATCTGGCAATTCTGACTTTGTTACACGCAATTGCGACTTTATATCACGCAATTCTGACTTTATCACGCAATTCTGACTTTATATCACCCAATTGTGAGTTTATTTCTCGCAATTCTGACTTTATTACACGCAATTGCGACTTAATCTTGCAATTCTGACTTTATATCTGGCAATTCTGACTTTGTTACACGCAATTGCGACTTTATATCACGCAATTCTGACTTTATCACGCAATTCTGACTTTATATCACCCAATTGTGAGTTTATTTCTCGCAATTCTGACTTTTATTACGCGCAATTGCGACTTAATCTTGCAATTCTGACTTTGTTACACGCAATTGCAACTTAATCTCACAATTCTGACATTATATCACGCAATTGTGAGTTTATTTATCGCAATACTGACTTCTCATAATTCTGACTTTGTTACACGCAATTGCGACTTAATCTTGCAATTCTGACTTTATATCTTGCAATTGCGAGTTTATTTCGGGCAATTTTGTATTTATATTGCTGACTTTATATCTCGCAATTCTGACTTTATAACACGCAATTCTGACTTTATATTTCGCAATTCTGACTTTATATCACGCAATTCTGACTATATCACGCAATTCTGACTTTATTACACGCAATTGCAACTTAATCTCACAATTCTGACTTTATATCACGCAATTGTGAGTTTATTTATCGCAATACTGACTTTTTATCTCATAATTCTGACTTTATATCTCACAATTGCGAGTTTATTTCGGGCAATTTTATATTTATATTGCTGACTTTATATCTCGCAATTCTGACTTTATATCTCGCAATTCTGACTTTATAACTCACAATTCTGACTTTATATTTCACAATTCTGACTTTATATCTCGCAATTCTGACTTTATTAAACGCAATTGTGAGTTTATTTCTCGCAATTTTATATTTATATTTCTGACTTTATTTCTCGCAATTCTGACTTAAATCTCGCAATTCTGACTTTATATCTCGCAATTCTGACTTTATATCTCGCAATTCTGACTTTATTACACACAATTGTGAGTTTATTTCGTGCAATTTTATATTTATATTGCTGACTATTTCTCGCAATTGTGACTTAAATCTCGCAATTCTGACTTTATATCTCGCAATTGCGACTTAAATCTTGCAATTCTGACTTTATTACACGCAATTCTGACTTTATATTTCGCAATTCTGACTTTATATCTCGCAATTGCAACTTTATTACACGCAATTGTGAGTTTATTTCTCGCAATTTTATATTTATATTGCTGACTTTATTTCTCGCAATTCTGACTTAAATCTCGCAATTCTGACTTTATATCACGCAATTCTGACTTTATCTCGCAATTCTGACTTTATATCTCGCAATTCTGACTATTACACACAATTGTGAGTTTATTTCGCGCAATTTTATATTTATATTGCTGACTATTTCTCGCAATTGTGACTTAAATCTCGCAATTCTGACTTTATATCTCGCAATTGCGACTTAAATCTCGCAATTCTGACTTTATTACACGCAATTCTGACTTTATATTTCGCAATTCTGACTTTATAACTCACAATTCTGACTTTATATTTCACAATTCTGACTTTATATTTCGCAATTCTGACTTTATAACTCACAATTCTGACTTTATATTTCGCAATTCTGACTTTATATCTCGCAATTGCGACTTTATTACACGCAATTGTGAGTTTATTTCTCGCAATTTTATATTTATATTGCTGACTTTATTTCTCGCAATTCTGACTTAAATCTCGCAATTCTGACTTTATATCTCGCAATTCTGACTTTATCTCGCAATTCTGACTTTATCTCGCAATTCTGACTTAAATCTCGCAATTCTGACTTTATATCTCGCAATTCTGACTTTATATCTCGCAATTCTGACTTTATTACACACAATTGTGAGTTTATTTCGCGCAATTTTATATTTATATTGCTGACTATTTCTCGCAATTGTGACTTAAATCTCGCAATTCTGACTTTATATCTCGCAATTGCGACTTAAATCTCGCAATTCTGACTTTATTACACGCAATTGTGAGTTTATTTCTCGCAATTCTGAGATAAAAAGTCGCAATTATCTTTTAAAATGTTTTATTCTGTGGCGGAAACCCATTATGCATCAATGCCTTTTACTTTAACTGTGAAATGATAATAGAAATGTGTTCATCAGGGATCGAACAAGAAGGGTGGGAACAGCGTCCCTCCGACCACACAGCTGCTGAAGGGAAAACCGTCGGGATCTCAGACCTCGCTGAAGAAGGAGAAGAGAACGAGCTCGTCCAGGTTCAGCCTGAGCAACAACAGAGAGCTACAGAAACTGCCGGCGTTCAAAGGTGAGAGCGTAAAGTAAAGTCATTGTGCTTTTCACCTTTACATTTGAATGATTTTCAAGACAGACAGAAAGTGTCATTGAGATGCTATTATAGTTCTTATGAATATTTCGATTTTTTTTTTTTTTTTTTTTTTTTTTTGTGTACGTATAGTTTTTATTATAGCAAATTAAACGCGCATCAAATGTGGCTGAGAAATTATTATTAGGTTTGAAATGACATGAAGGTGAGTAAATTAAAGTAAACAGAATTTTCATTTCTATGTAAACTATCCCCAAAATAAGTTTTATTTTATTTTTTATGATACTCTAAATAAGAAACTAAAACTGCTAGTAGGTGCCGGTAAATGTCTAAATGAGTAAATCATTGAATCTCTGGTTTACCCGATTGATTCGCTCAAACGGCTGATTCATTGAGGAATGAAGTAAATGGCTCTTTTTATGGACGAGTCATTGGTTCACCCGATTGATTCGCTCAAACGGCTGATTCATTGAGGAATGAAGTAAATGGCTCTCTTTATGGACGAGTCATTGAGTCATTGGTTCACCCGATTGATTCGCTCAAACGGCTGATTCATTGAGGAATGAAGTAAATGGCTCTCTTTATGGACGAGTCATTGAGTCATTGGTTCACCCGATTGATTTGCTCAAACGGCTGATTCATTGAGGAATGAAGTAAATGGCTCTCTTTATGGAAGAGGCATTGGATCATTGGTTCACCCGATTGATTCGCTCAAAACGTTGATTCATTCAGAAACAAAGCACTGTTGTGTTGCTCAGAGACACACAACACTTCTTCTCTGGCTTTATAGGTAATATTTATATTATATTATATATATTTATATTGTCTATAAATATAAGACAAACTCATACAGGGGCATTTTTTGCTCTAATATCTTTGTATATACATTGTAAGTGTATTCTATAGTCTGATCATTTTAATGGATTATTTTTCCATAACTACTTCATTATATTAACGCGTTTAATCGACGTCCCTAATATATTATGTAGTGCACAAGAATATAGTGCAGTAATGCTTTTCATTTAATCCTTTAATACAACTAATGTACTTACACTAATATCCAGTGCTAACTCAGATGAAAATATGAAGGATCTGCTTTCACTTCCTCATCTGTGGAGCCGCAGAGACACAGTTCTGTATGTGTAATATTTCATATTTCACATCACTGTTACTAAAAACAGCTGAGATTCATGCTGAGATCATGTTTAAAAATGCAAAACGACATTCAAAGCTTAAAATAAGTCAGTAAGAGGTTCACATGTTCTCTGATCATGCAAATCACACGTTTGCAGAGAAAAACTGAGCTTTTTAATTACATATTAACACACTAAACAGGAAAACATAATCACAAAATTAATGCGTTAACTTTGACAGCCCTAACATATTTTGAAATATATTTTGACAATTGCTTGAAATATGATTGGAATCAGTTTGAAAATGAAAACAGTCATATTTTCAATCATATTTTGTCATATAGGTTACAAAAAATTATGAGAACATCATTATAATTGTGTGCTTGGGACATGAGACTTTTGTCTTTGTAATCAGACTCTCAAAAATTAAATGACAATTTGGATTTAGATTTATCGGCCAATATATCGGTTATCGGCTTTTAAATATAAAGAATTATCGGTTATTGATAATAAAAAAAAAAAAAAAAAAAAATAAATAAAAAAATATATATATATATATATATATTTCAAATATATAAAAAAATGTATTGAAAATATAATTGACACATTAAAAGTGGCAGAATATGCTGTAAAATACAGAGAAAGGATGATTTTCCGTGTTTTGGTTCATTCCTCTGAGCTTCAAAGTTCTTGCATCTGCAGGTGTTGAAATGTGGTTTTCCTGTCAGTGTTTCGCTGCGGTTCATCATGCATCTGAGAAGGGCTTTCGTCAAACTGTTATGTCATCGCTTTTTCTTTATTTACCATCAGCGTCTCTGGTTTTACTTCCGGCTGAAACCCTGCACAGGTGAAGCCAAGATATGGTGTTTCTCGCTAAAGGACGTGTTTTAGGGAAACGACAGGTTTACTGTCCTGACTGTCCGGATGCAGAACTGCTTTCAATAGCATTATAATGCATGAGAACGTGATGATGTAAGAGTGATGTGGATGGTTACCAGGGCGTAAAAAATTAAAAAAGTTTTTAAAAGCTTATGCATTAATTTGATTACCACCCATTTAGATTATTAATGGGTATTAAATCATACAAAACAGAAACCAGAAAATATAAAACAGACATTTATGAAAAAGTAAAGTACATTTCATAGAAATTCAATTGATTAGACTTTGTTGTTGGATTTTTTTAAATTTAAAAAAAATATTTTTTTTAATTAAACCATTAAAATCCAGAACAGAATTTCTGAAAAGTCAAACATATTTCATAGGGCACAAATATTGTAAATATTTTTAAAAGTTTTATGAATTCAGTTGATTAGACATCATTTTTTTATTATTAAAATATAATTAAACCATTAAAAATGGATTCCAGAAAAAATAAAACCGGAAACAAGACAGTTTTTTACGTTTTATTAATTCAGTTGATTAGACACCATTTCATAGGCAAATATTGTTATTAAAATCTAATAATACATTAATAAATTGTTTTAAGAATTTAATTTGATTATTAAAGTTAAATTCAACCATTAAAAAAAACATGTCAAAAATTTTAATCAGCTTTCGTTTACTTTACCAACACACACTTTACCAACACACACATTTCCCACAATTCTCAGCAGCAGAGCGGCACAATAAAGTGCACATGTCATGAGCAGCCGTTACTCACTGCTCTTCACCAGCACTGGTTAGCAGTGTGAAATATCCCATAATCTGCATTCAGCCAATCAAATCCACAGGTCCCACCTCCTCCAGCTCCCACCAACCAATCAGCAGCCTCCTATCCTGGTTCAGATCACATGATCTCCTCCAGCCAATCAGCAGCCTCCCTTTGATGTGTGACATCACTAACTAGCAGCTTCCCTCCAGCAGCGGAGCTTCATTTTCTGCTGAGAGTGTTTGTGCTAAAATGGAGGCTAACAGCTCAAGTTAGCCGGGCCCGTTTGGACTGATAGATGTTGACATGCTCTAAAGACGAGGCCAGGATGGTTCTGGACGCCCCGAACGCCAACGGGCCCTTTCAGCCCGTGGCCCTCATGCACTTTAGAGGTGAGACGTGTGTGTGTGTGTGTTGGGTCTGTCTAGGCTGAGAGCGACGAGGAAGGTTTGCTATGCAATGATTTGTGGCCGCCGTTACGAACACAGGAGAAGTTTCAGCGCTGGAGGGGTTTTATTTTAATTTTTTCTTAAGGAAAACACTGGGTTTTTTTTGCTGTGGATTCCAAATGTGTTCATTGCTTTATTTTTAGACCTTTTTGTGCATCACAAACACATGCATTCGTGCGTCTACTTGATGCATTCGATGCATACAAATGCTGTTCATGTAGGTTTTGAAACGCAGCCTCGGGTTAATGTGGAAAACTCTGTTTACAGTGCGCTGGTTAAAGAGGGGGGGGGGGGGGGGTCTGTTTAACTAGTCCCATCCCCCCTCAACCAGACCCCTGATGTCACAGGAAGTGATGTCACAGCTTCAGGAAGAATGCATGCATGTTGCTAGAAACGCTCTTCTTCCTCGTGTGCATTAGTCAGATGAAGTGATTGTGCTTGTGATTATTCATGCATGTTTTAAACGTGCAGTTTGTTGAAAAGTGACATGCATCTGGAGACTGATCGCTCAGAATGGCGTACGAACATTCCTGAAGTGTATAGTGTGCATCCTGTGAACGTTATGTAAATATCAGTGCTGTGGCATCCAAAAATAAAAGTTTGTGTTTGCATAATATACAGTCAAACCAACATTTATTCAGACGCCTTCAACACTTCTCACATTATCACAGTTTATCCACTAGAAAATGGTGATAAAATATGAGCAGAACTCAGCTGATATTTGACTGGTTTTGTCCGTCCTTCTGTTAGACTGTCTCACACATGAATTATGTTGAATATCTGTCAGCTGTTAAATTTAACTACACAATTAGATAATACCAGTTTAGCTCATGTTTCTTAAATATATACATGAGTATGTGTGTGTTTATATATACAAAATTATTATTCAAGTACACACACATATATTATGTAAACACAATTTATTTGTGGATGCGATTAATCTTTTCCCAGCGCTAGTAAACATGCATAGAACCATTCATCCCAGTGAAAAGGGAAGGTTGCATTGCATTGTGGGATGCAGTATTCAGTGCATGCTAGACATGCAGAACATTAAAGACTGATGTTTCAAAGACTTGCTTTGTGTTTAGTGGACTGCAGATTAAAGCGTCTTCTTTGGAATCAAACTGAGTTCAGATTCGTTCTTTATGGTCCTTGATAGAGGAAATTTGGAGCAACATGCATAATATGCACAGAATACACATTTTTGTGCTTATAAATAGACATTGCATATACAAAACTTAAAAAAGACGCTCTTATAGCTGAGAATACAGAGCTCTTCAGAACAGTTGCACTTGCGTGAGTGGGACCCGTGTGACGCTGGTTGAAATGTCAGTGTCATTGCAGTGAAGTTTTCACATGTGAACCACACTCGCCACTCCCATGTGCATCAAGGGAACCGTGTGTCGAGTTTCTCACAGGCGTGACCTTTACAGATCGCACTTCAGTATCAGGAACAAAATAATCGAGATGTTTGCAATGCAAACTGAAGTTGTTCATGTTGTTTTAGACCTGGTATTAAGACCAGACTCTAGTGATCTACATTAAATACAGGTGTAAATGTGATTTTGTGAAGAATCACTGTGCAAAAGTAAAACTCGGGCAGAAAGTCATGTTGTGTGAATACTTTGAAAAGCATGAACACATTTGAAGTTTGCTTGACGTCAATGCAATATGCAAAAGTGCTTTAACCTGCTGTAAAAAGCCTGAAATATGAAATAATTGTCAGAATTTTTTTTTTTTTATGCAACATCCGAATCTTTAAATATTGTTTTGTAATATTTAAAGGTTCGGATGTTGCATAAAAATCAAAAATAAGATGTTTGTATCTTATTTAGTACTTTTGTGGCTCGAACTGAATGATATAGTGAGGAACAAACAGCTCAGTTTTATTGAGAGACTCTGAGCAAAAATATGCAATTTGCTGCAGATGCTGATATTTATATAAACCCCCCAAAAATGAAATTCTGATGCTTGTATGTAAATCAGTGAGATCTTTATTACAGAATAGCAGATACTTACATAATATGCATATAATATCATTATCTGCCAATAATATGTTTTAGTAAGATGATATTTAAATTCTTAGTTTTATGATCAAACCAAATGTATAGCTCATATAGTATAATATAGTGAATATGGAGGGGGGGAAAATTATGCAAAAATATGCACTTTGGTGCAGATGCTGATATTTATATGGGCAAATAGTAATATGAAATTCTGATACTTTTACTTTAAATCAATAACAGTTAGCAGATACTTGCATAAAATGCATATAAATGTCAATAATATGTCTTAGTAAGATGATATTTAAATGCTTAGTTTTATGATCAAAACATATAATGCAATGATGATTGAGAGATGAACAAATAAACCCTCCTCAAAAGCCTGATGATCATATTTGATACGCATGATTTTTATAATAAATGATGATGGATAATCAAGTAAACCGAAGCTGCTTCAGTGCAGATGAAATATTACTAACAATATCAAAGTTATTCTTATATTTGCTTGATAAAATGAGTGCAGATTTTGACAGCATAAAAACACGAGCTGAAGGAGGACGTTTGTACGATTACACTGAAAGAGTGAGTGAAACAGCAGCGTTTGCATCATCTAGAGGACACAGGAAATGTGTGTATCAAATATGAAACCGGCACATTTTGTCTGTGACAGGTCGTTTAAAGGCCAGTTGTGTTTGAGGTTTTGATTGGGTCTGGTCTTTACCTCTGCACAGATAAAACGTTGTCAGAATTATTCCAGGTCACATGGCTATGTGAAGCGATAAACAATTCTGTATTATACATTAAGGCCAGACAGGTCATTTGGTGATGTCACTTTGTAAAGAAAGACTACACGCCTGCGCACATATATAATCACATGCACATACCTATAGACTGAACATGTAACACGCATGTGCGCGCCGTCAGCGTTTCCACATATTCACGTTTTTTTTAAAGTTTACACAGAGATAATTATTTATTTTTTAATTTTCACCACTTTGCTCCTTGGATCCTGTTTCAAGGTTTGCGTTCTCGAGCACGAACACTGTTGTGTGGATGAGCCGGAGCACATTAAGGGTTTTCTGTGAGAACGGGGTCGTGTTAGCGGCCGCTAAGTTAATAACTACTGATCTTTAGCTGGACAATAACTTTATTCTAGAGCTGCTGTAAAGCCTAAACAATCTGTTACTGTAATTTCCTGTTATCACTGTAAAGCTGCTTTTAAACAGTTTATATTGTTAAAGGCGCTGTATAAATGAAGATGACTTACATTTACATTTATGCATTTGGCATTTCAAGGTACACATTTACATTCTTATCAGTTCTTGCTTTCCCTGGGAATCGAACCCATGACCTTGTCGTTGCAAGCGTCAACACTCTCCTGTTTGAGCTACAGGAAAGCTGACTCGACTCGACTCGACCCTGGTCTCTTCTTGACCCTGGTCTCTTCTTGACCCTGGTCTCTTCTCGACCCTGTTCTCTTCTCGACCCTGGTCTCTTCTCGACCCTGGTCTCTTCTCGACCCTGGTCTCTTCTCGACCCTGGTCTCTTCTCGACCCTGGTCTCTTCTCGACCCTGGTCTCTTCTCGACCCTGGTCTCTTCTCGACCCTGGTCTCTTCTTGACCCTGGTCTCTTCTCGACCCTGGTCTCTTCTCGACCCTGGTCTCTTCTCGACCCTGGTCTCTTCTCGACCCTGGTCTCTTCTCGCCGACCCTGGTCTCTTCTCGACCCTGGTCTCTTCTTGACCCTGGTCTCTTCTTGACCCTGGTCTCTTCTTGACCCTGTTCTCTTCTCGACCCTGGTCTCTTCTTGACCCTGGTCTCTTCTTGACCCTGGTCTCTTCTTGACCCTGGTCTCTTCTTGACCCTGGTCTCTTCTTGACCCTGGTCTCTTCTTGACCCTGGTCTCTTCTTCTCTGCAGATGTTCCTCCGGCCGAGCAGGAGAAGCTGTTCGTGCAGAAACTGCGTCAGTGTTGTGTTCTCTTCGACTTCGTGTCGGACCCGCTGAGCGACCTGAAGTGGAAGGAGGTGAAGCGGGCGGCGCTCAGTGAGATGGTGGAGTACATCACACACAACAGGAACGTCATCACCGAGCCCATCTATCCAGAGGTGGTCCACATGGTGAGTTTACTCACTCACTCACTCACTCACTCACTCACTCGCTCGCACTCGCTCACTCACTCGCTCGCACTCGCTCACTCGCTCGCACTCGCTCACACACTCACTCATTCACTCACTTGCTCGCACTCTCACTCTCACTCACTCGCTCGCACACTCACTCACTCGCTCACACACACACTCACTCGCTCGCACTCTCACTCACTCACGCACTCACTCACTTGCTCGCACTCTCGCTCGCTCGCTCACTCACTCACTCGCTCACACTCACTCACTCGCACTCTCGCTCACTCACTTACGCACTCACACTAAATCACTCGCTCGCACTCTCACTCGCTCACTCACTCACTCACACACTCACTCACTCGCTCGCACTCTGTCACTCACTCGCTCACACTCACTCACTCACACTAAATCACTCACTCACTCACTCACTCACACTAACTCACTCTCTCACTCACTGTCACTCACTCACTCACTCACACACACTCACTCACTCACTCACACACACACACTCACTGTCACTCACTCACTCACTCACTCGCACACTCACTCACTCACTGTCACTCACTCGCACACTCACTCACTCACTGTCACTCGCACACTCGCACACTCACTCACTCACTCACTCACTCACTCACTCACTCACTCACACACACACACACACACACACACACACACACACACTCACTCGCTCACACACTTGCTCGATCACTCACACACACACACACACACACACACACACACAAACAAACACATGTTGAGCTCTTGCTTCTGTTTTGTAGGATTGAAACTTAAAAACCTTTAAGTTGACTACAGTGTCTACAGCGGCTCAACTTTAAAGGGTTAGTTCACCCAAAAATGAAAATTCTGTCAGTAATTACTCACCCTCGTGTTGTTCAACCCCGTAAGACCTTCGTTCATCTTCGGAACACAAATTAAGATATTTTTGATGAAATCTGAGAGCTGGATCACTCCTCCATAGGCTTCTAAGACACTATAACTTGCTGGCCCAGAAAATGCATTAAAGACATCGTTAATATAGTCCAAGTGACTCCAGTGGCTCAATCTTAAGTTTATAAAGCGACGAGAATACTTTTTGTGCGCAAAAAAAACACAACAATTACGACTTTATTCCACTATTCATTTCCTTCTCTCTGGGCCTCAAGTTTTCACACAGTAGAATAACTGCGTAGCGCGTCTGTGTTATATGTCACACGTAGGCTCACTATTGGCCGACGCTGGTCATGTGTGTCATGCGTGTGATGCACAACACAGAAGCGAATAGTGGAATAAAGTCGTAATTTTTGTGTTTTTTTTGCGCATAAAAAGTATTCTCGTCGCTTTATAAACTTAAGATTGAGCCACTGGAGTCACTTGGACTATATTAACGATGTCTTTAATGCATTTTCTGGGCCAGCAAGTTATAGTGTCTTAGAAGCCTATGGAGGAGTGATCCAGCTCTCAGATTTAATCAAAAATATCTTAATTTGTGTTCCAAAGATGAACGAAGGTCTTACGGGGTTGAACAACACGAGGATGAGTAATTACATTTTTGGGTGAACTAACCCTTTAAGATTATCAGGCGACAAAACAAACACAAATAACGACTTTCTTCAACTCTTCATGTTCTTCTGTGTTTCTCTGAGTGAGTTGACGTAGTGTAACAGCGCAGCGCTTCTGGGTTGTACGTCAGAACGGAGGCTCACTATTGGCCGACGCTGGTCATGTGTGTGATGCCTGTGATGCTGGCCAATAGTGAGCCTCCGTTCTGACGTACAACCCAGAAGCGCTGCGCTGTTACACTACGTCAACTCACTCACAGGCCAAGAAAGAAAATTAATGAGTTTTTTATGGAACAGTTTATTGAACCTTCAGACAACATATTACAAAACAGTTTGCATGTGTGTATTATGTTTTGTATCTTATTTGATACTTTTATGGCTCATGTAGTGAGGAAAAAACAGCTGTTTATTCAGAGACTGAGCAAAAAATATGCAATTTTGCTGCAGATGCTGATATTTATATGGACAAAAAGATGAAATTCTGATGCTTGAAATGTAAATCAATGAGATATTGATTACAGAATAGCAGATATTGACATACAATGCATATAAATGTCAATAATATGTCTTTGTAAGATGATATTTAAATGATTAGGTTTATGATCAAAACATATAATGCGATGCAATACAATAATGATTGACAGATGATCAAATAAACCCTCCTCAAAAGCCTGATGATCATATTTAACACTCATGATTTTTATAATAAATGATGTCTGATAATCAAGTAAACCGAAGCTGCTTCAGTGCAGATGAAATATTACTAACAATATCAAAGTTATTCTTGTTAATAATTCTCGTTTGGGCGAATCTGAATCCGATCTGGCGTTTTTCCATCCTTTTAAGGGCCCGTTTGTGTCCGAGAGCTTTCTGCGATTGACCTGCCGTTGCTCTCGAGGTTTCTGCCAGTTATTCTTGAATTACATCTCTTTGATGTTTATTAGAGCCGCAGCTGATGCTAAGCCGTGGCCCATCGAAGTGCAAATGGACTCGCAAAAATAAGCATGATAATATGTTCTCAAGCGCAAACACACACACTTTGATGATTAAAGCCGAGATCTTCAAAGTGCTGCGATCGGGGGGGATTAAAACCTTTTCTTATGATTCATTTGTGCCACGTTTCATTAATCAAACCAGCGCTGGTTCGTTTGTGTATATATATATATATATACAGTCAAACCAAAAATTATTCAGACACCAGATATAATTTTTGATGTTTTTTACTAGTGTGTTCAGGACACTATAGTTCATTTATGTAAGTGAGGAGAGCAAAATAAAGTAAACTGTGACACATTATACCCAATAACTCTTCATACAGTGATTACCTGTGACATTAATAAACATTTTGGACCAAAAATGATTGGGACACTTTGAGCTGATCATGTTTTGCTGAAGTTTGTTTTCTTTTATTGCTAATGCTCTTTTTACACACAGACTGAACAAAATGAAGCATTGCTTGGTGATTGGTTGAGCTAAACTGGTATTATCTAATTGTGTAGTTAAATTTAACAGCTGACAGATATTCAACATAATTCATGTGTGAGACAGTCTAACAGAAGGACGGACAAAACCAGTCAAATATCAACTGAGTTCTGCTCATATTGTATTACCATTTTCTAAACTATAGCGAATAAACTGTGATAATGTGAGAAGTGTTGAAGGCGTCTGAATACATTTTGGTTTGACTGTATATCTATATATATATATATATATATCTATGCACACTGTTCAGTAAGTGTTATGTGGTTTGTCCTTTTCAGTTTGCAATCAACATGTTCAGGACGTTACCGCCTTCATCAAACCCGACCGGTGCCGAGTTCGACCCGGAGGAAGACGAGCCCACGCTCGAGGCGGCCTGGCCACACCTGCAGGTGAACGACACTTACACTCACAGATTATATATAGAAAATACTTTAATGAAACGCAACAATACAGACAAAATGCTGTTCTTTTGAACTTTGTTCATCAAAGAATCCTGAAAAAATAAAATGCATCTTCGTTTCAACACTGATAATAATCATCAATGTTTCTCGAGCATCAAATCATCATATTAGAGTGATTTGTGAAGGATCATGTGACACTGAAGACTGGAGTAATGATGCTGAAAATTCAGCTTTGATCACAGGAATAAATTACACTTTACTATATATTCACATAGAAAACAGCTGATTTACATTAGAATAATATTTCACTGTTTTACTGTGTTTTGATCAAATAAATGCAGTCAGCAGAAGAGACTTATTTTTATATTCAAAAAATATACAAAATCTTACCGACCCTAAACTTTTAAATGGTAGTTTGTGTGTATATAGACAACATAGTTTTATTTAGATGCCTTGTTTTTTTGTTAATGTAATAAAATCAATTATAGCGATATTGTTTGTAACACTTTCCTTGAAGCCTTTATGTATAATGCATTATAAAGGTGTTCAAAATGTACGTTATAATGCATTATTTTTTTCATAAAGAGCTAAAATGCATTATAATATTTGCAGATTGCCTGTTACATCTGAAACTGGTTGTTTGTCGTGTGTTTTAATGCGTTATACTTTCTAAAGTTGTTAATGAATAGAGGAGTATTACAATGTATTATAACTGGTTATATGAGATCATACAATGCTTTATAAGGTGCATAATTAATGCATTAAAAATACATCTATAATCCATTATAAATACGGGCTTTTAAGTAAAGTGTTACATATTGTTTTTACTGTAATACAATCCTATAATTGAGAATAACAGGTGTAATTATGTGGATGCATAGATTTTTCTTTGATTCAAAAATGTTGGGGAAAAATTTGCATAATTATAATGAAATATAATATAAAGTATTTTCCCACTGATAAAAAATGCGTATATTTCAAATACTGATATTTCTTTCCACAGCTCGTCTATGAATTTTTCCTGCGTTTTTTAGAGTCACCTGACTTTCAACCAAACATAGCCAAGAAATACATCGACCAGAAGTTTGTGATGCAGGTACGTTGTTTGCGTTTGCCATTGACAAATCAATTAATTGGTGTTAAAAATGTATATACTTACTCAATGTGAGAGTTTCTGTTTCCTTGCATTAATATTTTGTCAGTTTGTGTATTTAATGCATTTATGTGTGTCACCCTCAATAACAATGTTAGTTTTAAAGGGTCATGAAACACCGTTTTAGTTCTGAAAAATGCTACAAAAGCGCAGAACGAACGACAACAGTAATATTTTATTCAGTTTTATATTAATGCTTGCTGCACTTCACCATTACATGCAACAACATCATCAACATCCTCAAATATATTATACATGGTTGTGTAAGCTCACCGTAAATCACACAAATACATGCATGCATATTCTGTGACAGTGATAATTTAATGCACTAATAACTGCACAGCCGTTAGCATTTGTGCATCGAACATATACATATGTGTGTCATGTTGTGTTGTGTATTAAGTTGTGTTGGAGATTCTATGAAAGAGAATTTAAGCCCACACAGAAACTCTTATAAAGAATCTCTCACTTACTGTGAGAATAAGTCATCCATGTGCTATAGGTGTAAGAAAACATCACATCCTGTGATGTCGACATGAAAATAGCACAATAAAGCTCAATTATTTTTTCCCTACAATCAAAATGAACAGATGCTAACCTTGTCTTTTAGGATGTGCAATAGAGCTGCACCATTCTGGATAAATCGACAATCACTATTTTCTTGATCACGATTCTCACAAGAGTCTCAACAGACAACTAACAAAAATGGGTTGAGAGTGAACGATACAATGACTCACTCATAAAGACTTCACTTGTTTCATTACTGGATGAATCAGTGTTTTTGAGCGAATCTCTTGAATGAATGATTCAATGACTCGCTCTTAAAAACTTCACTTGTTTCATTACTGGATGAATCAGTGTTTTTGAGTGAACCTTTTGAATGAATGATTCAATGACTCACTCATAAAAACCATCTTGTTTCATTACAGGATGAATCAGTGTTTTTGAGCAAATCTCTTGAATGAATGATTCAATCTTAAAGACTTCACTTGTTTCGTTACTGGATGAATCTGTGTTTTTGAGCGAATCTCTTGAATGAATGATTCAATTACTCAGTCATAAAAGGGGTGTCATATAGGGGTGGTGGCGCAATGGATAAGACACATGCCTTTGGTGTGAGAGACCCGGGTTCGAATTCACTGTGAGACACCAATGTGTCCCTGAGCAAGACACTTAACCCCTAGTTGCTCCAGAGGCGTGCGACCTCTGACATATATAGCAATTGTAAGTCGCTTTGGATAAAAGCGTCAGCTAAATGAATAAATGTAAATGTAAATGTAAAATAAAAACATCACTTGTTTCATTACTGGATGAATCAGTGTTTTTGAGCGAATCTCTTGAGTGAATGATTCAATGACAAACACATTTTTAGCAGTCTCTTGTCGCCACCTACTGGTGTAACGATGTAATGATACAATCTTTATTTGAAGCGTCAAGTTACTTTCAAAGGTGATTTGAAACCAAGCCTAGAGTGGCTTCGTTCCCTCCTTGCATAGTTTTGTACTTGTACTAAACATGTGCTAAACAAATACATAAAAAAATAAATAAAATAAAACTCTATTTTGATCATTACCGTAGACATCAGTGTTTATATCCGAACTATAAACTTTTATCCAAGTACTTCTGTGATAATAATTATTATAAGACAGAAATAATGATACTGTGTGGTTGAAAAGACTGTTTGTGAAGCTGTTTCATATCTATACATGACGACGGCTCTCTCTGGATCAGAACACAGATCTGAGTGTGATCGGACTTGTCAAAGCTTTAATAGACAGAGTCGAATCACGGTCGTTTGGGAATAAGTTCAGGTGTGCGTTTGAATCGAGATCGTGATCTTTTAATGATTAATCGTACAGCTCTGATGTGCAACACGCATCCCAGAAAATGTAGTTTAGTGTTTCATGACCGTTTAAAATTTCTTGTGCATCAAGATATTTCTGCATTGTTTGCATGATCACTGAAATTGATTAATTCAGCATTTTAACGGACTGATGTTTGATGTGTGATTTGATTGCAGCTCCTGGAGCTGTTCGATAGTGAAGACCCTCGAGAGCGTGACTTTCTGAAGACGACTCTCCACCGAATCTACGGAAAGTTCCTGGGTCTCAGAGCTTACATCAGGAAACAGATTAATAACATTTTCTATAGGTGAGACTCGTGAGATCTTAAACTTTATAACATCCAAATCATGAAATTATTGATTCATATTGTTTTTACTGCCCACATGGCCATTAGAAATGTTGTTTCAGAGGCAGTTTGATGTTTTGATTTATTTATTTATTTTCTTTGGAATAATTGGTTTTAATGAAGTAAATGGAATCTATTTTGATTCAGTGTAGAGCTTGCTGTGCGTGTTACAGGTTTTCTGTTATAATTATCGTTCTGCAGATTATCTGATTTTTATCTCCATGCAGGTTCATCTATGAAACGGAACATCATAATGGAATAGCCGAATTACTGGAAATTTTAGGAAGGTATGAATTATTATAATTTTTTTCTGAAAAACTATTTCTGCTCTCAAATCTGATAGGATGGGCAACATTGAAGCTGTCACACACACACACACACACACACACACACACACTTGTGACCAATAGTTAATTTGATGTAATATCATTGTGCCAAATCTATGGAATCTTGTTTCTGCCTAAAATAAAAAAAGTTGTAAAAGTTTTTTCTCATAATTCTGACTTTATATCTTGCAATTCTAAGTTTATATCGAAATTGTCGGAATTGGGAGATGCAAAGTCGAGATTGGGAGATGTGAAATCTGGTTTGCGATATGTGAAGTCGAGATTGGGAGATGTGAAATCGGAATTGGGAAATGTGAAGTCTGGATTGCGAGATGTGAAATCGGAATTGGGAAATGTGAAGTCAGGATTGCGAGATGTGAAGTCGGGATTTCGACGTGAAGTCAGGATTGTGAGATGTAAAGTCGGGATTGCGAGATGTGAAGTCGGGATTGGGAGATGTGAAATCTGGTTTGCGATATGTGAAATCGGGATTGGGAAATGTAAAGTCGGGATTGCGAGATGTAAAGTCGAGATTGGGAGATGTGAAATCGGAATTGCGAGATGTGAAGTCGGGATTGCGAGATGTGAAGTCGGGATTGCGAGATGTGAAGTCGGGATTGCGAGATGTGAAGTCGAGATTGGGAAATGTGAAGTCTGGATTGCGAGATGTGAAGTCTGGATTGCGAGATGTGAAGTCGGGATTGCGAGATGTGAAGTCGGGATTGCGAGATGTGAAGTCGGGATTGCGAGATGTGAAGTCGGGATTGCGAGATGTGAAGTCGGGATTGCGAGATGTGAAGTCGGGATTGCGAGATGTGAAGTCGGGATTGGGAGATGTGAAATCGGAATTGGGAAATGTGAAGTCTGGATTGCGAGATGTGAAATCGGGATTGCGAGATGTGAAGTCGGGATTGCGAGATGTGAAGTCGGGATTGCGAGATGTGAAATCTGGTTTGCGATATGTGAAGTCGAGATTGGGAGATGTGAAATCGGAATTGGGAAATGTGAAGTCTGGATTGCGAGATGTGAAATCGGAATTGGGAAATGTGAAGTCAGGATTGCGAGATGTGAAGTCGGGATTTCGACGTGAAGTCAGGATTGCGAGATGTAAAGTCGGGATTGCGAGATGTGAAGTCGAGATTGGGAGATGTGAAATCTGGTTTGCGATATGTGAAATCGGGATTGGGAAATGTAAAGTCGGGATTGCGAGATGTAAAGTCGAGATTGGGAGATGTGAAATCGGGATTGGGAGATGTAAAGTCGGGATTTCGACATGTGAAGTCAGGATTGCGAGATGTGAAGTCGGGATTGCGAGATGTGAAGTCGGGATTGCGAGATGTGAAGTCGGGATTGCGAGATGTGAAGTCGGGATTGCGAGATGTGAAGTCGAGATTGGGAGATGTGAAATCGGAATTGGGAGATGTAAAGTCGGGATTTCGACATGTGAAGTCGGGATTGCGAGATGTGAAGTCGGGATCGTGAGATGTGAAGTCGGGATCGCGATATGTGAAGTCGGGATCGCGATATGTGAAGTCGGGATTGGGAAATGTGAAGTCGGGATTGGGAAATGTGAAGTCATGATTGCGAGATGTGAAGTCGGGATTGGGAAATGTGAAGACATGATTGCGATATGTGAAGTCGGGATTGGGAAATGTGAAGACATGATTGCGAAATGTGAAGTCGGTATTGGGAAATGTGAAGTCGGGATTGGGAAATGTGAAGACATTAAGGGTGTCACGATTCTCCAAATCTTCGATTACATTTTCGATTCTAAAGTCACGGTTCGATTCGATTCTCGATTTAAAAAAATTTTTTTTGAAAGCACAAGCTATGCCATTTTTAGACTTTTATCCAATATTATAATATCTGACCTTTGTTCGCAATGTACCACACACTACATTGTCAAATTTAAAACGTTTATTAACAACATAATGTAACAATAACTTATATCTTCAGTCAATTGGAAACTTAAACAATATAACCTATTACCTATTATAGTCCCGGGGCTCCCTGGACTCCTCAGAGCAGTCACAGGCAAATAGCATGGCGTTTTAAATTGAGTTCCCACAGCGTTTGCAAAGCAGTACGAGAGAACGTTCTCGTAAAGGGAACGTACTTGGTTACTTGCGTAACCTCGGTTACCTTAGAGATAAGGGAACGAGTACTGCGTTGCTTTGCCGTGCTATTTCGCTCATATCAGGTACTTCGCTTCAGTCGATTTAAACCTAAAATCCTTTGGCGAGTTTTCTGTGAATTTATACTCTCCAGCCGCGTCCAAATTGGCGCACTCAAGGTTGGCAGGGCGCCAAGCACTCCCATTGGACTGCACGCCACTGCTAACTCGCCATAGGTTCGTGCAGTTGCCGCAGCACAGACAATCAGCTTGCTCAGACGGGCTATGATGCTCTCGCTGTGCAGCTGCAATCCGTTTTAAAATAAAGGCTTCAATATTCTCGAGAAAAGGAGTTTTACAGGCAAGCCGAGCTGACGTGACATGGGGGCGTGGCAGCATCGACGATTCCATTTTTTGATTCGATAATCGAGATTGAGCATTAATTTCGATTTAAAATCGAAATCGTGACACCCTTAGAAGACATGATTGTGAAATGTGAAGTCGGGATTGGGAAATGTGAAGTCATGATTGCGATATGTGAAGTCGGGATTGGGAAATGTGAAGACAAGATTGCGATATGTGAAGTCGGGATTGGGAAATGTGAAGACATGATTGCGAAATGTGAAGTCGGTATTGGGAAATGTGAAGTCGGTATTGGGAAATGTGAAGTCGGTATTGGGAAATGTGAAGTCGGTATTGGGAAATGTGAAGTCGGTATTGGGAAATGTGAAGTCGGTATTGGGAAATGTGAAGTCGGTATTGGGAAATGTGAAGTCGGTATTGGGAAATGTGAAGTCGGGATTGGGAAATGTGAAGACATGATTGCGAAATGTGAAGTCGGGATTGGGAAATGTGAAGTCATGATTGCGAGATGTGAAGTCGGGATTGGGAAATGTGAAGACATGATTGTGATATGTGAAGTCGGGATTGGGAAATGTGAAGTCATGATTGCGAGATGTGAAGTTGGGATTGGGAAATGTGAAGTCATGATTGCGATATGTGAAGTCATGATTGCGAGATGTGAAGTCGGGATTGGGAGATGTGAAGTCGGGATTGGGAGATGTGAAGTCGGTATTGGGAAATGAGAAGTCATGATTGCGAGATGTGAAGTCGGGATTGGGAGATGTGAAGTTGGGATTGGGAAATGTGAAGTCGGGATTGCGAGATGTGAAGTCATGATTGCGATATGTGAAGTCATGATTGCGAGATGTGAAGTAAAGTCGTGATTGTGAAGTCATGATTGGGAGATGTGAAGTCGGGATTGGGAGATGTGAAGTCGGGATTGGGAGATGTGAAGTCGGGATTGCGAGATGTGAAGTCGGGATTGGGAGATGTAAAGTAAAGTCGGGATTGGGAGATGTAAAGTAAAGTCGGGATTGGGAGATGTGAAGTCGGGATTGGGAGATGTGAAGTCGGGATTGCGAGATGTGAAGTCGGGATTGCGAGATGTGAAGTCGGGATTGGGAGATGTAAAGTAAAGTCGTGATTGGGAGATGTGAAGTCGTGATTGGGAGATGTGAAGTCGTGATTGGGAGATGTGAAGTCGGGATTGGGAGATGTGAAGTCGGGATTGCGAGATGTGAAGTCGGGATTGGGAAATGTGAAGTCGGGATTGCGAGATGTGAAGTCGGGATTGCGAGAAATATCCAGAATTGCAAGATATAAAGTCGCTATTATTTTTTTTTTTTTTACATTTTTATTCCACGGCGGAAACCAGCTTCAATACAAATTCCTGTTCCTTGTTGAAATGGCAACTGATACGACCTAACCTTAGGATAATGATCTACTTACTGGAAGTCATGTATTATAATGACATTGTTGGTGCCTTTCATCATGTTTAATAAGAGCGGTCAGACACTTGAGGCGGTGTATTAGTGGCGTCAAACACTGCTTTACAGTTTTACAGTTACAGTGCATGTTGGTCACATGTATTCTGCTGTCGACCTGTTCATATTATCGAGTTGACGATTCAAACCTGAAAGCCTGGAGTTTGTGTAATTATGTAATTACATTATAAATAGGCTATAATGTAATTATTTGCTGTTTCAGAATGATCCATGTCTCTTTCTTTCTGTTTTCCACCAGCATAATCAACGGCTTTGCCTTACCGCTGAAAGAAGAGCACAAAATCTTCCTTTTAAAAGTTTTGTTACCTTTGCATAAAGTGAAGTCACTCAGTGTTTATCACCCACAGGTACGATCACTGTGTGTCTGCAAGTTCATATTGAATCTGCTCAATGTTAAATGTGCTCGTCATATTTTGTTGTATTGTTATTTAAAAAAAAATTGTTGTATTTTTTGTAACTTAAATTACATTTAGAAATAATGCAGAAGAACTGTTTGTTTCATGCTAACTAAGCACATTTGTATATATATATGTATTTCATTTTTGTACTGTGGTTATTTCATATATGTATTATTACTTTAATTCAGCACAAATTACATTAGATTCTCATTAAGAAAGATTTTCATTGAGAAAAATGGGAATTACAAACAAACTCAAAAGTGAAACATCATAGTGCATATGCATTACAGTAATGAGAATTTTGGGGGAAATTGTGCTAAATTATCATAAAAATATTGTCCTAATATTTAAAAAATAACTTAATGATTCTAAAAACAGTTTTATTTTATTTTACCCAAAATCTAAAGTATTTGTGGTGCAAAATGAAGCGGATTGTAATGCTAATGCCCCTGATGTTGTGTTGTTTCAGCTGGCTTACTGTGTGGTGCAGTTTCTAGAGAAGGACAGCACACTCACTGAGCCGGTGGGTTTCAGCGCCACCTTGTGTTCACCTTCTGCATTCCCTCACCTCTGACACTGCTTTATGCACATGTGTTTGTTGTTATTCCTGCTGAAAGAGAAGCAGAGCTGGTTGCCAGCGTACACATGTTATTTTTGTGTTTAAAACCTTATTTTAAAACGTTACCCCAAAAAATGTAAAAGCAAAAATGTGTTTAAACTTACGTTATTGCAAACTTTGTTGTTACTTTAGAAAATGTTTTATACATTTACATGCTTGTTTTAAAATAACTTTAATATCTTATCTTTAATAACAAAAAATGTTAAAAAAACACAAATAGTTTTTACACTTAAACTGCAAACTTATTGTAAATTGTTACTTTAAAAACAGAAAAATGGAAAAACAAGGATGTGGTTAAACTTAAGTTATTACAAACTTTGTTACTTTAGAAACAATGTATAAAAACGTTTTATACATTTACATTTGTTTTTAAATGCGTTTTTGATCTTTAAAAACAAAAATGTTTAAAGAAATCTTTAAAAATGTAAAAAAAACACAAATGTTTTTACACTTTAACTGCAAACTTATTGTAAACTGTTACTTTCAAAAACTAAATATTTTATATATTTACATGTTTTGATTTTAAACATATTTTTGATGTTTAATAACATAAATATAAAAAGAAATCTTTAAAAATGTATAAAAACAAAAATATTTTTACACTTAAACTGCAAACTTATAAAATATTTGTTGTTTTTAAAGTAACAATTTACAATAAGTTTGCAGTTTAAGTGTAAAAACTTTTTTGTTTTTATAAATTTTTAAAGATTTATTTTTACATTTATGTTATTAAACCGTCAAAAATGTGTTTGAAAACAAAACATGTAAATATATAAAATATTTTTTTGTTTTTAAAGTAAATATTTACAATATATTTACATGTTTTGTTTAAAAAAACATTTTTTATGTTTAATAACATAAATGTAAAAAGAAATCTTTAAAAATGTATTAACTTAAAACTGCAAACTTATTGTAAATTGTTACTTTAAAAACAAAAATGTTTTAATATAAAACTGTAAAAACAAGGATATTTCAAATGTTAAAACACAAAAAATGTGTTTAAGCTTAAACTGCAAACTTTAAATTATTGAAGTCATTTCTACAAAACAAAAATGTTTTATATATAAATTTTTACATTTATATTTTTAAACACATTTTAATGTTAACAAAAAAAATGTTAAAAGAAATCTTTAAAAATGTACCAAACAAACACTAACTAGTAATAACCAGCTTCATATTGTATGTGTTTTTCTTTATCATCTTGTGTCCAGGTGGTGATGGCTCTTCTAAAGTACTGGCCAAAGACTCACAGTCCAAAAGAAGTGATGTTTCTGAACGAGCTGGAAGAGATTCTGGACGTCATCGAGCCCTCAGAGTTTGTGAAAGTGATGGAGCCGCTCTTCAGACAACTGGCAAAATGCGTCTCAAGTCCACATTTCCAGGTCTGCTCAAACTGACAGACACACACACACACACACACACACACACACACACACACACACACACACACACACACACACACACACACACACACACACACACACACACACTCCCAGGTCTGCTCAAACTGACTGACACACACACACACAGACACACACACACACACACACTCCCAGCCAAAAGTTCTGGATCGGTAAATGTCTTTAAAAAGAGTATTTTCTGCTCACCGAGGCTGCATTTATTTGATTACAAATACAACAACAACAAAAAAGTAATATTGTTAAATATTATTACAATTTTAAAAAACTGTTTTCTGTGTGAATATATAGTAAAGTGTAATTTATTCCTCTGATCAAAGCTGAATTTTCAGCATCATTACTCCAGTCTTCAGTGTCACATGATCCTTCACAAATCATTCTAATTTATTTCAGGATTCTTTGATGAATGGAAAGTTGAAAAGAACAGCATTTATCTGAAATATAATCTTTTGTAACATTATAAATGTCTTCACTGTAACTTTTCATCAATTTAATTCATCCTTGATGAATAAAAGTATTGATTTATTTTATTTATTTCCCCCCAAAAATAAAATAAAAATTCGTACTGACCCCAAACTTTTGACCGGTAGAGTTTAATGTTACAAAAGGTTCTACTTCAGATAAATGCTGTTCTTTTCAACTTTCCATTCATCAAAGAATCCTGAAATAAAAATTTAAATAACTGTTTTCAACATTGATAATAATCATAAATGTTTCTTGAGCATCAAATCATCATATTAGAATGATTTGTGAAGGATCATGTGACACTGAAGACTGGAGTAATGATGCTGAAAATTCAGCTTTGATCACAGGAATAAATTACACTTTACTATATATTCACATAGAAAACAGATGATTTACATCGGAATAATATTTCACAATATTACTGTTTTTTGTTTTGTTTTATCAAATAAATGCAGCCTCGGTGAGCAGAAGAGACTTCTTTTAAAAACATTAAAAATCTTACCGATCCAAAACTTTTGACTGGTAGTGTAACTGCAGAAAGCAATAAACAATAACATTAATAAGCCAGACGTTAAAGTTTGTTAAAGAGGACATATTAAGTCTTGATGTTTTCAGGCTCTACTAGAACAGGTTTTCCTGCTTGAATGTTGATTATTCTCCTCATATTCTCCATTGTTGCGGCTCCTCTCTTCCCAGTCTGTCAGTAACGCTCTGTTTACTTCCTGTCTCTATGAAGCCCCTCCTTCTGAAAAGCACACTGTGCTCTGATTGGTCGGCTGGAGCAGTGTGTTGTGATTGGTCGAGCGCTTTGAGTGTGTTTGGGAAATGTCCCGCCCCTTACCATAACCACCAGTTTAACACACTACTAACTAACTCAACCAGGCCCCGCCCCTTTATTCTGCGCATGAATTATTATGATGAGGAATATTGTGACGTGTTTGTAAACTCAAGACTACAATGGAGACGTTTCAGGGAGTTCAGAAACACTGACACTGATATAGAGAAGAACTTACTTTTTCATCCTCAAACAGCAACATTACACACACTAAAGACATGAATATGGAGAAAAAGTATTTTAACTGATGGACACTATGAAACTGATGTTTCTAAAAGTAAGAACATCCCTATTTCAGTCATTCCACCTCGTTTACGTGTGTGTGTGTGTGTGTGTGTGATCCTCAGGTTGCAGAGCGAGCTCTCTACTACTGGAACAACGAGTACATTATGAGTTTAATCAGTGACAACGCTGCGAGGATCCTCCCCATCATGTTCCCGTCGCTGTACCGAAACTCAAAAACCCACTGGAATAAGTGAGTCCCGCTGTTCACAAGTTCAGCTGCAGATACTGCTTATCTTGGTTAACTAGAACCGGTTATTGAGAATATTGACTAACATGGTAAAAATTTGTAACTCAAAGTCTCCCTGTAGTCAATCATTTTATCCCTTAAAACTCATCTTTGATCACCGAAATTACATATTTAAACGTTTTTCCTTAAAAAAAAAAAAAAAGTCTTCTTGAATGTAACTCGACACCCTTGCCTCATTTAGTATGCGCGGTTCTATGAATATGCAAATGAGCTCCGCCTCCACTCACTCACTCAGCTGAGAGATCCACTGGTTGACGATCACACGTTGATCTGATTGGTTACAAGGTAGATCAAAGAGTGAGGAAAATTAAAAACTACATATAAAAACTAAATTACGATATGGTAAAGAAGTGTGTGTATATATGCATAATGTAATGTATTTATATATGTGTGTGTGTGTGTGTGTGTACATATACAGTGTGTATGTTTTAAATAAATACATTTTATTCTTTAAATTGATCAAAAGTGACAGTAAAGATGTTTATAATGTTACAAAACATTCAATTTCAAATAAATGCTGTTCTTTTGGACTTTCCATTCATCAAAGAATCCTGAAAAATAAAATGTATCACGGTTTCTACAAAAATATGAACACGGATAATAATCAAAGCATCATATTATTTCTGAAGGGTCATGTGACACTGAAGACTGGAGTAATGATGCTGAAAATTCAGCTTTGATCACAGGAATAAATTACACTTTACTATATATTCACATAGAAAACAGCTGATTTACATTGGAATAATATTTTCACAATTTTTACTGTATTTTTCATAGAATAAATGCAGCCTTGATGAGCAGAAGAGACATAAATATATATATGTAAGCAATAAGGTACGAGAGGCTGTGCTGTATCGTGAATAAGTAACGGCTGAAGGGTGTCGTTAGGCACGACGTGAAGCGGAGTCATTCACGATACAGCACTAGCCTCGAGTACCTTATTGCTTTTATAAAACGGTTGCCACACAATACAAATATTAAAGCCGAAAAATATTTATCTATGCAACTTTCATGAAGTAAAATCACTAAAAGCATTCCTAAAAGCAAGTCCCTGACCGTAAACAGCAACAGAAGTTACATACATTATTTCGCCAATAGATGGCAGCAAAGACTGACTCATTCAGTCAGTCGGTAGAGAAGACTTTTATATTGAAAAGACTCAAACTTGTTTTCACGGAGAAGGAAGACGCAACTGACAGATGACTAACGTTATAGGCACGGGAAAACCCCTTAACGGTTAACTGTTAAAAGGACAAGATATCGCAGCGGACATTCAAACAGATTATTTTATTATGAATATAGGACTGACCTGAAGGAAAATGCAATGTCTACTGTGAATGCAGGTAACTTTACACTCGCTTTCTCGATCTCTCACAATACTCCACTATAGCTTCAATGAACAATATCAATGAGATCACACATGTTTAAGTTGCTAAGAGTGGTTGCTAGGGGTGTTGTAGTGATACATAGAACCATTGGGTGAAGCGGTCATAGCCGTGTTTTATCGTGAATAAAGCACAGCTATTGACCAATCAGAATCAAGGATTGGAACTAACCGTTGTCAGTTTTACTTTAAAAGTGACTCAGTCCATCTACAGTGTTCAGCTTGTTTGATGAAGAGTTTCTGATGTTTTCATATGATGAATAAACTGCAGTTCCTCTTGCTGTTCTTCAGGACGATCCACGGGCTGATCTATAACGCTCTGAAGCTGTTTATGGAGATGAATCAGAAGCTTTTTGACGACTGTACACAGCAGTTCAGAGCAGAGAAAAACAAGTAGGAAACACTTCCACACACTCACTCGGACTTTCACACACTCACTCGGACTTTCACAGACTCACTCAGACTTTTACACACTCATTCAGACTTTCACAGACTCACTCAGACTTTTACACACTCACTCAGACACTCACTCAGACTTTCACAGACTCACACAGACTCACTCAGACTTTCACAGACACACTCAGACTTTTACACACTCACTCGGACTTTCACAGACTCACTCAGACTTTTACACACTCACTCAGACACTCAAGGCGGCCGCACACCGGACGCGCAGCTCAGCGCCGCGTCGCGCCACATCTAGGACAACTCTCACCTGAAAATCCGATAACATCAGCAATTTTCTGATTTCTGTAAATAAATATAAAACTAAATGTATATTGCAGCACAGGGTGAAGTCCGTATATACATTAACTACGATTTGAGACACATAAATGTAAATTTAATATAAAACTATGTAAATGGCGCTCTGTGGCGCGGCAGGATTTTGAACACGGTCCTGAGCCGCCGCGAACAGACGCCGAAAGGCGCCGCCGGTGTGTGTACTCTCATAGAGAATAATGTGTTCGAATTTAAAAGACGTGGCGCTGCGCGGCGCGCCGCCGAGCTGCGCGTCCGGTGTGCGACCCCCTTCACTCAGACTTTCACAGACTCACTCAGACTTTTACACACTCACTCAGACACTCACTCAGACTTTCACACTCTCACTCGGACTTTCACAGACTCACTCAGACTTTTACACACTCACTCAGACACTCACTCAGACTTTCACAGACTCACTCAGACTTTTACACACTCACTCAGACACTCACTCAGACTTTCACAGAATCACTCAGACTTACACAATCACTCAGACTTTTACACATTCACTCAGACTTTCTCAGACTTTCTCAGACTTTCACAGACTCACTCAGACTTTCACAGACTCACTCAGACTTTCACAGACTTACTCAGACTTTTACACACTCACTCAGACTTTCACAGACTCACTCAGACTTTCACACTCACTCAGACTTTCACAGACTTACTCAGACTTTTACACACTCACTCAGACTTTCACACTCACTCAGACTTTTACACACTCAGTCAGACTTTCACAGACTCACTCAGACTTTTACACACTCACTCAGACTTTCACAGACTCACTCAGACTTTCACAGACTCACTCAGACTTTTACACACTCACTCAGACACTCACTCAGACTTTCACAGACTCACTCAGACTTTCACAGACTCACTCAGACTTTTACACACTCACTCAGACACTCACTCAGACTTTCACACTCTCACTCGGACTTTCACAGACTCACTCAGACTTTTACACACTCACTCAGACACTCAGACTTTCACACTCTCACTCGGACTTACACAATCACTCAGACTTTTACACATTCACTCAGACTTTCTCAGACTTTCACAGACTTGCTCAGACTTTTACACACTCACTCAGACTTTCACAGACTCACTCAGACTTTCACACTCAGTCAGACTTTTACACACTCAGTCAGACTTTCACAGACTCACTCAGACTTTTACACACTCACTCAGACTTTCACAGACTCACTCAGACTTTCACACACTCACTCAGACTTTCACAGACTCACTCAGACTTTAACACACTCACTCAGACACTCACTCAGACTTTCACACTCTCACTCGGACTTTCACAGACTCACTCAGACTTGTACACACTCACTCAGACACTCACTCAGACTTTCACAGACTCACTCAGACTTACACAATCACTCAGACTTTTACACATTCACTCAGACTTTCTCAGACTTTCACAGACTCACTCAGACTTTCACAGACTCACTCAGACTTTCACACACTCACTCAGACTTTCACACACTCACTCAGACTTTCACACTCACTCAGACTTTTACACACTCACTCAGACTTTCACACTCACTCAGACTTTTACACGCTCACTCAGACTTTCACAGACTCACTCAGACTTTCACAGACTCACACACTCACTCAGATTTTCACAGTCTCGCCTGCTGATGCGTCTAAACTTTTCCTTTCTCTGTGAAAACTAGAGAAAAGGCGAAGTGGAAAGAGCGGGAGGAGGCGTGGATAAAGATCGAGAATCTCGCCAAATCAAACCCACAGGTAAACGGATCTGATACTCGTGTGGGAATGAAGAACTCAGATCTGAGTCAGTCCCTTATAATAGACATTTTAATAGCATTTCAGTCATTAATTTCATAAATGTAACATGCATATATTCCAGCTTCAGTTTCAGCATCTGGTGACACAGTTAATTACCACTTGAAAATCATTCATCAGTTCATAATGTGCATTTTTAGTGTATTTTTGTGGTAATTAGCAACATATGACACGTGTTAACTGACTTAAAATTAATACTTGAGGTCAGGAATCGGATACTTGTTATAAAATAAAAAATTTGATTCCTCTTATCTATTTCTTTAAATCATTGAAGTGCGAGAGACTCTGTTTTCTGTTCTCATGTGTATCAGTGTATTGGATTCGTGCAGCTCTTAAAGTGACAGCAGCCTAATATTCCTAATATAACATAATATATATGCCGTCTCTAAAATAACACTAATAAAAATTTTTGTTCGTGATATTCAGCTACAGTTAAATGTTTTGCAATAAGACTAAATGTGAATGATATCTAAGTTTTTTTTCTTTTTCTTTTTTTTTTCTTTTCTTATTGGAATAGAAATTAGAAGAATAAGAATCAATAAGCAAAATCAGAATCGGAATCATTCAAATTCAAACAATACCCAACCCTACACTATTGGACACAGTATTGTCATAACTAATAATATGCATTTGTCTTTATTAGTTCTTTTTGAAATAATTGTAATTATATAATATATAATGACTGTTTCTGCTTTAGTTCCTCATGTACATCGACTCCTCGAGTCTCAGCAGTCCGGTGGATATGGAGACGGACGGGCCGATGATTGATGATGTCATGATGCTAAAGAAGACCGTAGAAGAAGAAGCCACTCCGGTAAAAGCCCAGGGTTTATTTAATCAAAAATACAGTAAAAACAGTGAAATATTATTCTAATGTAAATCAGCTGTTTTCTATGTGAATATATAGTAAAGTGTAATTTATTCCTGTGATCAAAGCTGAATTTTCAGCATCATTACTCCAGTCTTCAGTGTCACATGATCCTTCACAAATCAGTATAATATGATGATTTGATGCTCAAGAAACATTTATGATTATTATTATTGAAAACAGTTATTTCCATTTTTATTTCAGGATTCTTTGATGAATAGAAAATTCAAAAGAACAGCATTTATTTGAAATAGAATATTTTGTTATATGGCAGTGGACCATCCTTGCCTAATTCTGAAGGATTAAATTAATTGGTTAATGATGAGCAAGTATTTTGTGTAGAGAATTTCATATTCTAATTTAAAGTCAACATGAGATCAAATTAACTATTTATATGCGAGCGATTCATTCTGAAGTCGTCACATTTATTTCTACAGCGCTTAATAAAATACAGATTGTTTGAAAGCAGCTTCACAGTGATAAACAGAAAATTATTAAACAAATTCATAAACTTTTTTTCCACCTCTGCTTCTGAAATGACTTTTCTGCTTAAACAAGGCAGAACGGGGAGTGAACATGTTTACAGATAACAATAGTCCTACATAGTTTGCAAGTGAATATTCTGTTTCACTCAGAAATTGACTTACTCTATTAAAATGCATTTATAATTTCCTCAATTCAAGATAAGGGGCAAAAATTCCTCTGTATGTCTTTTACATTTGTCGTTTTAATATAGTTAATCATTATCACACAAAGAGTGCTGTTTTTTTCCCTCGAAATATCAGCATGATTACAAATGTGATTTTGATTTTCAATAAACAAGAAGTTAATATTAAGTGACGTACATGTTAGACGGTGTTTCGATACTGAATGAACAAATCGGTTGAATGAATGATTCAATGACTCACTCATTAAGACTCAATCAGCCGTTTGAATGAATCAGTTGAAAAATGTCTTATTTATATATAAAATATTTGTATGTGTATATAATATAAATATTTCTTAAATATAGACATGCATATGTGTGTGTATTTTTATATATATATATACAAATTAATTCTACACAGTGCATTAAAAAGTCTTAAATTGAGCTTGTTTGAGTCTTTTGAGCTTGTTTCTATCTGTAGACACCCTGAGTTTGAGTAAAAGCGTGGTTTGATGTTGTGTGTGTGTGTGTGTGTGTGCTCAGCTCCAGCGAGACCAGCGTAAGGAACGGCCCCTGATGCGGCGCAAGTCTGAGCTCCCGCAGGACTCCTGCATGATGAAAGCCTTGGAGACGCACCGGCGCGCAGAGGACATGATCGGCCCCCAGGAGCCCCACTAGAGGACCAGAACCAAACCCAGTCTCGACCCGACGGCAGCGCGCAGGGCGGTGTGGCCCCGGTGTGACACACACACACACTCACTCACACACTCACACACACAAACAGCCGGATCTGCCCTCCAGAAGCATCGCACCGGAGACCGTCCTCCACCCAGACCCTCTCCAGTCCTGTCTCTTTCTGCTTCGGCTTTCCTTCGTTCGTATGTTCGTTCGTTCGTTCGTATTGACGTTCGTTCGAATTGACGTTCGTTCGTATGTACATGCATTCGTTCGTTCGTTTGTTCATATGTACGTATGTTCGTTCGTTCGTATGTACATGCGTTCGTTCGTACATACATTCGTACATGCGTTCGTTCGTACATGCGTGCGTTCGTTCGTTTGTTCGTATGTGCGTATGTCCGTTCGTTCGTTCGTATTGACGTTCGTTCGTATTGACGTTCGTTCGTATGTACATGCATTCGTTCGTTCGTTTGTTCATATGTACGTATGTTCGTTCGTTCGTTCGGATGTACATTCGTACATGCGTGCGTTCGTACATGCGTGCGTTCGTACATGCGTTCGTTCGTACATGCGTGCGTTCGTACATGCGTGCGTTCGTATGTTGGTTTCTTCTTTTAAGCTGTTGCGTGCCTGCGCCGACTGGAAAAGCAGGCAAGAGCACTTGAACCGCGACTGCATTCGGAGCGAGCAAACGATTCTCAGGTTGTTCGGAGGCCGAGAGAGCAGCGCTGCTTTTGTCTCGCTTTCTTTCGCCGTCTTTTATTGTGTGACGGTTCTTTGGCAATGAAGAGAACTCGCTCCTTCCGTTCTTTTTTATTTTGTCCAGAAACTTGGCAATAAGTTCGTCCAGGGAGATTTTGGTTGTTCAAACAATGGTGAACGGCCTTATGTTGGTCAATCTCGTCCTCCAATCTTCGCTTTTTAACAGGCAATATTAAACGTTAACGGTTTCTGTGCGTTTTATTTTTTAATCGACCAAGCCTTTATTTGCATAGTGCCTTTTTAGATAAAGGAAACCTTCTTTTATTTCTTTTAGCCTGAAATTTGCTACTTTGGCTTCACACACACATGCATTTTTGCCCAACAAAAGTCAGAAAACCTTTCCTGATAAACTTGAAGGACTTCACGGATCCTCTCTGAACCATTGTTTGAACTTCCGCTTGGTTTGGCCTGGTTGAGCTGCGGTGCGGTTCTCTGTCTGCGGTTTCCCCCGTACGTATGTGACGTGATTTTAAGACGCTTGCAGGTTTTTTTATATCCTCGGCCCCTCGTGAGCTTGATGATGTTCCATTTGAATGTGCAGATTTAAATAGATATAGATAAATGTATTATTTTTTTCTCTCTCCCAACTTTTTTCTGTTTTTAATTTAAATGCCTCCCTCTAATCTTTTGGCTGTAGTGCTAGAAACTGTGGAAGCCGCCACAGAATAACAAATAAAAAAGATAATTGCGACTTTTTATCTTTCAATTCTGACTTTTTATCTTTCAATTCTGACTTTAATCTCGCAATTCTGACTTTAATCTCGCAATTCTGACTTTATATCTCGCAATTCCGAATTTATATCACACAATTCTGACTTCAATCTCGCAATTCTGACTTTATATCTCGCAATTCTGACTTTATAACTCGCAATTCTGACTATATTTCTCGCTATTCTGACTTTATATCTCGCAATTCCGACTTTATATCACACAATTCTGACTTTAATCTCGCAATTCTGACTTTATATCTCGCAATTCCGACTTTATAACTCGCAATTCTGACTATATTTCTCGCTATTCTGACTTTATATCTCGCAATTATGTTATAAAGTCAGAATTGCGAGATTAAAGTCAGAATTATCTCTCAATTCTGACTTTATATCTCGCAATTCTGACTTTATATCATGCAATTGCGACTTTATAACACGCAATTCTGACTTTAAATCTCCCTATTGTGTTATAAAGTCAGAATTGCGAGTTATAAAGTCAGAATTGCGTGATATAAAGTCAGAATTGCGAGATTAAAGTCGGAATTGCGAGATATAAAGTCGGAATTGCGAGATATAAAGTCGGAATTGTGAGATATATAGTCGGAATTGCGAGATATAAAGTCGGAATTGCGAGATATAAAATCAGAATTGCGAGATATAAAGTCAGAATTGCGAGATTAAAGTCAGAATTGCGAGATATAAATTCGGAATTGCGAGTTATAAAGTCAGAATTGCGAGATATAAAATCAGAATTGCGAGATATAAAGTCAGAATTGCGAGATTAAAGTCAGAATTGCGAGATATAAAGTCGGAATTGCGGGAAATAAAGTCAGAATTGAATTATCTTTAAAAATGTTATTCTGTGGCGGAAACAAGCTTCCATAGGAAACTAAGAACATGCACAGCCTCTGAAAGATTGTTTCTCCTCCGGTGTCGAGAGCGTAACTGGAAGCTTTTATTGTGGTGAATTTCACTTTCCGTTTCATTTCATGAGAGAAAAATACAAATGCGAAGTGTCCTTTCGTGCGCGTCCCTCTTCTAAATGGCTTCATCTGATATTGTACATATTATGTACTGTTATGATCCATCTATTATTGAATGGTAGATCTCTTATTTTGTACAAATTTTCTTGTGTACAGATGAAAACCGTTATTAGCCACTTGCAGACAGTTGGTATTTGACAGACTTCTGTAACTGCGTTAGAAATCTTGTAGAAGTTAATTTCTAATGTTTTTTATTTTATTTTTATTTTTACTATTTGTAATTGAGATCTTTTTCTGTCTCTGCATTCAGCTGTCTGATGAGATCATCATAAAATAGCCTTCATATGTGCTTTTCTCCAAATCTCAAGTGGTATATGTCTATATACAGGAAATAAAGAAAACGTGTTTTATATTTTCATCTTAGAAGAGCGATGTTCGTTGTCTTCTGTTGAGTGTGTGTGTTTGTGTTGGCTTGGGCTGTTATGTTTTACCACTGAAGAAGCTTTTGAAGAATATCTTTAGGTATTATCACTTTTATGTCGATTGCAGGCTTTAGATTTTCATTTACTCCAGTGTCAGAGTGCATTAATGACACATCACTTTATAGAAGCCCCACTGAAAATAAAAGTGGGTGGTGAACATTTAATTAATTTACATAAATGTTTTGAACATTTCAGTGGTGATTCTAATGGGAACTTAAATGCGCTTAATTGACGTAAACATTTTACAATTCAAAAAATCTTCCTTCTCATAACATAACAGGCTTTTTTATTATTATAAAATGTATTTTAATTATGAAGTGAAGTATTGTGAGTTTATTTCTCACAATTCTGAGACAAAAAGTCGCAATTCTTTTACATTTTTGTTCTTTGGCGGCTTCCATAGAAAACTAAAAATATAGTCTATGAAAGATTAATTTCTGCTTTATAGAAGCTCCTCAATAATAGGGGCTGAAAATAAAAGTGGGTTGTGAACATTTAATTTACTTTTAATGTTTGAACATTTCAGTGATTCTAATGGAAACTTAAATGTGCTTAATTGACGTAAACATTTTACAATTCCAAAAATCTTCCTTCTCTTAACATAGCAGGCTTTTTTTATTATTATAAAATGTATTATTTTAATTTTAAAGTCAAGGATTTTGTGTGAGCCACCCTTTAATTAAGATCATTATTTAGTGTTTTCAAGCAATACAAACCAGGGTTATTAAAGTTAAAGGTATAGTGGAGGATTTTCTTTTTCCGGGTGGATCATCAAGACTATTGGTCCTCCTAATTGTCAATCATTCTGGTGATATGTTTACGTAAGGCCGTCGTACTTGCTCGTCCCTAGGTAGTTTTCACTTTCAGGTGTATGTGTGTGGTGAGCTATGGTTTCAGCCATTCATTGAAGCTCGCCGTTCTCACCGGGTTTTTTCAAAATGTCTGAGGGTCGCAAGAGAAAAAGTGTCTATGAATTGTATGACAAGAAGAGAAAGGCCTCTGAAGAAAGAAACAAGACCAGAGTGTTTTTGGGAGAATATTTCACACGCTGTCGTGCGCTAAAAGCTAAAAGCACAGGTTGGGCTTCCCACTGATGCCTCAGTCGCAAAGTTTCTACTCGACAGGTAAAGTTTGGCATGCTATCTGGAGAAATCCATTTAAAATCACTGCTAGTAAAAGTTAATGTAAGCTATGATTAGCGATGCTAGCGTTTAATAGGCGTTCCCTCTCGGGAGCAGGTAGAGTGCTGTGCATGTGCATTTTTTCAAAAAGTGGAGAGGGCGGTTCTTTTCTAAAATTCGGGAAAATCCTCCACTATACCTTTAACACTAAAACCATTAAAAAAAATAAAAAAACATTTGTTACTTGAAATAAAATAAATGTTAACTGAAATAAATATATTCATTTATGTACTAAAATAACCAAAACTGAAATGAACTACATACAAATTAATACATTAAACAACTAATAAAAAATGACAAAAACACAACATAGTAAAAATTCCTGAAGTGTGAAAAAGTATTTAAACAAAAACATTCAGAAAATGTATTAAAGTAGTATCTGAATGATGATCAAATATCATTGATGTAAAGTCATATATATAGTCTATATGTGTGTGTATATAGTGTTTTCCTCCTGCTGTCAATCATTCTTAAAGTTCGTCAACAAATGAACATTAGTATTGTGTGGAGACGTTCCTCAGGCGCCAAATCTTTATTACATTTTTGGGTGAACTGTTCCTTTAAATTACTAAATACTGTTGTTGTGTCACGAAATGGTAAACGAGAGTCGAGGATACAAATGCAGAGTTAGTTTATTAGTGACATGCAGGTATAGTACAAACACAAAAACTCAGGAACTCCAGGAAACAAGAAACACAGACAACGAACCAGCACAAGACTACAAACACAAGGAGGCTAAATAGAGGAACAAACAAAGGAGGGTAACGAGACAGACAGGTGGGACAAATTAACCAATAATCAGATAACAAGATGGGAGGGGCTAGACAATAGACACGAGCACATGGCCCAAAATAACAAAACACCCATGTGCAGCACAAGACAGGACAGGCATGTGACATGTTGTTGTTGGGCTGGTCACCTTAAAAAACAACAAAAAACAATAATAAATTCGTCGGGAACAATTTAAACAAATACATATTCATGTTATTTTTCTTTACGTTATTAATATTTCCATGTGACTTTCAAGTTTAATTTCTTGTAATGGAAAATGTTGGGGTTTTCAAAACTGCTAAAAAGAAGCTTCAACAATTATTGTCTTCAGCTAAAAAATAATAATAATAAAAACCTATTTCTCCTCATGATAAATGCGTCCCTTCAGAGGCTCAGACTGAGAGGAAGCCGACAAGTAAATGTCAAACATTTGCATTTGTAGAATTAAGTTTGTAGCCTACGTTTAATTCCTTGTAATGTACAATTTTGGGGTTTTCGAACAGCTGAAAGAAGCTTCAACTCAAACAACTGAACAGAAGGAAAAGGGGGAATAGAAGCTCGGAAGAATCCCAGGGAAAAGGACAGAAATCTTCGACTGGAAGAAGTGAATCCCAGTGAAGAATCCGGTCCAAGAGCGAGACGTTCGTCTTCAGAGACACAGGTGAAGCATCCCTGCATCAGTGGAAGTACTGTACTGCTCATTACTGTACTGCTCATTACTGTACTGCTCATTACTGTACTGTTCATTACTGTACTGCTCATTACTGTACTGTTCATTACTGTACTGCTCATTACTGTACTGCTCATTACTGTACTGTTCATTACTGTACTGCTCATTACTGTACTGCTCATTACTGTACTGCTCATTACTGTACTGCTCATTACTGTACTGTACTGTTCATTACTGTACTGTTCATTACTGTACTGTTCATTACTGTACTGTTCATTACTGTACTGCTCATTACTGTACTGCTCATTACTGTACTGTTCAATACTGTACTGTTCATTACTGTACTGTTCATTACTGTACTGCTCATTACTGTACTGTTCATTACTGTACTGTACTGTTCATTACTGTACTGCTCATTACTGTACTGTTCATTACTGTACTGTTCATTACTGTACTGCTCATTACTGTACTGTTCATTACTGTACTGTACTGTTCATTACTGTACTGTTCATTACTGTACTGTACTGCTCATTACTGTACTGTACTGCTCATTACTGTACTGCTCATTACTGTACTGCTCATTACTGTACTGTACTGTTCATTACTGTACTGTTCATTACTGTACTGTTCATTACTGTACTGTTCATTACTGTACTGTTCATTACTGTACTGTTCATTACTGTACTGTACTGTTCATTACTGTACTGTTCATTACTGTAGCCTACTGTTCATTACTGTACTGTTCATTATTACATGGCTTGGTTGAATTGTAATGTAGAATGCGGTGTGTTATTTCTTGATAACCGCTGCGAAGTATAACGCACCGTTGCTATGAGAAACAGAGCGTTGCTATGGACGCAGGATTCTAACCGTTGAGACGGAACGGACTATTTTCTTTAGCGGAAGCAATACAATCGTTTTTAAATCAATAAATTCCTTTTTAAAACAATATTTTGTGTCAAATCATTGAATTTATTTGGTAGGTAGCCATGTAATAAGCGGGATAATGTTTACCGAGGCTGTTGTTATAGCGAATAATAACCCCTTCAGGCTCCGCTTCGCGTCGGGGTCGTGATCAGCCTGTCCGGGGTATTCGCTATAACAACCACCTCGTCTACATTATCCCTTACATAATAACTGTCCTGTTATTAATTACTGTCCTGTTATTAATTACTGTGATGTTATAAAAGGTTTGATTAAGGATAAAACTCAATATGTGTTTGATGCACGATATACAGTCAAACCAACAATTATTCAGACACCAGATATCATTTTTGATATTGTTTCACTAGTGTGATCAGGACACTATAGTTCATTTATGTGAGTGAGGAGAGCACAATAAAGTAAACTGTGACATATTATACCCAAATATTCTTCATACAGGGACTACCAGTGACATTAATAAACATTTGGGAGCAGAAATGATTGGGACACTTTGAGCTGATCATGTTTTGCTGAAGTGTTTTGTCTTTAATTGCTAATGCTCTTTTTACACACAGACTGAACAAAATGAACTCTGATAATGTGAGAAGTGTTGATGTCTATGTGTGTTTGACTGTATAAACCAAAGGAAAAGGAAAAGAGAAAGGGTTTTTAGGGGGTTTCTGCAGGAGTCCACAGTCGATCTGATAATACAGAACGGAAAAGTGAAGAATTTGTACATATTTTGCTCATAATTCCCATAATAATTTGCAGACGCAGTTCTTCAGTGTGCCGGTAGATGGAGCCAGAGCCCTCGAGACTGCAGGAACCCGGACACGATCAGATACACCACATGTGTTCACGCTAACACTGTACAATAAGCTTCATTAGTTAGTGTATTAACTAACATGAACTAACAATGAGCAATACAGTATTTATTAATCTTTGTTCGTGTTAGTTCACAGTGCGTTAATGTTCACAATTACAACCTTTGATTTTAATAACGTATTAGTAAATGTTGAAATTAATATTAACTAGGATTAATGAATGCTGTAGAATTATTGTTCATTCTCAGTTCATGTTCATTAATGAACCTTACTGTAAAGTGTAACCTGAACACTTAAAAATAAAGGTTCTTAAAGGCATTAATGGTTCCATGCAAAACCTTTAACATTCATGAAACAACCTTTTTTGCGATTGAAATGTTTCCAGTTTTTTAAATGCTCTTCACACTAAGAAAAAAAATGGTTCTTTTAAGACATTTTTTTTTCTTCTATGGCATTGCAAGCTTTATTTTTAAGAGTGAATAGGAAACCAAAACAACAAGATCAAATTCACCCAGACGACCACTTGCCGTGAGGACGAACCGATCGATTCAGGAACATTCAGTTTACTTTTTAGCACTTGATGTCCAATATAAAGTCTGGATCCAGAAGAAAAACCAGCCGAGAATCACTCGATATAAGCAAGACTTCCTTTAAAAACAGTGATCAATAGCCTACTATACATTACGTTTAATCGCGAGTTGGGAACCATAAAGCGAGTTACATATTGCAAAGGAAATCTAAGGACTGAAAAGTTTTATTTGTTTGACTTCTGCACAAGATAGATGTTTTATTGATTAATTCGTGTGTTTGTTTATTTAGTCTTAATCCCGTAAAACTATTATTGATCTCCAAAATGACATATTTAAATGTTTTTTTCCTTGAATTATGCCTGAATGCAACTCGACACCCTTGCCTCATTTAGTATGCGCGGTTCTATGAATATGCAAATGAGCCCCGCCTCCACTCACTCACTCAGCTCAGAGATCCACTGGTTGACGATCACACGTTGATCTGATTGGTTACAAGGTAGTTTGTGACATCAGAAACACCAGCGATTTCAAAGAGTCTGTCTTTGGTTCACTGCAGTTTTAAGGAGAAGATACTCAGCAATGGTGTCGACTTATGAACATGGTTTGTCTTAAAGCGAAACACTGAGTGTCTCAGATCCCCTTACCAGTCGAGGTTCCTGACAGGATCTCTCACTACTTCACATTCATTAGTTTCCACACATAAAAAAACAACTTATTAACATAATAATTCCTTTATCATCTCTAGCTCACGTTTACGTTCACGATTCATAACCATCCTTGAAGTGAAATCTTACATAAAGCTATTAAATATAATTCTGTTTAATTGCTTAGACCTTTTTCAAAGTAATGTCTCACTACATTTACTAAACCCTGATAAATCTCTAGCTTTATTTCCTTTCCTGTAAGTCTTTATTCATCTTTTGTTACTCATGTGCTTTTACATTGTCTCCCCGGCACAATAAAACAGAAGTTTGATCTTCACGTTAAAATGTCATTTATTGCCATTAATTCTGTCAGGAATAAACTGAAATTTAAATGCTTTCATTCTATTGCAGCTGTTATGGTGCAGTTTTGGTGTTTTGGTCCTTATTATAGGATGGATGGATGGATGGATGGATGGATGGATGGATGGATGGATGGATGGATGGATGGATGGATGGATGGATGGATGGATGGATGGATGGATAGATAGATAGATAGATAGATAGATAGATAGATAGATAGATAGATAGATAGATAGATAGATAGATAGATAGATAGATAGATAGATAGATAGATAGATAGATAGATAGATGGACTCACGAGTGCACATCATCTCTGCTTAGTAAATGTCGTTTGAAACAGTTACAATTGTAGTGTTTAGTTTGTAAATTAAGTTTTGTAATGTGCAATTTTGGGGGTTTTCAATCTGCTCTGAAAATAGGTTCGACAACATTGTTCAGATTTAAAAAAAAGGAGATCTCTACTCATTAAAATAAACTTAAAAAATTGAATTGCAAAACAAAAAAATGAACATGAAGGTGTGCAAATCAGGGTTAATATTGATAACTAAAACCATAAATTAAAAAAAAATCATTTTCATTACTTGAAATAGAATATTAAAGACTTAAACATTTTATTTAAGCTAGCTGCCAAAGGCAACATTTATTATTGTTTATTTGAGGTTGAAATACTAAAATAACTCAAACTAAATGTCTATACAGACATTTAAAAAAACAAAAATAGAAATGACAAAACAATTAAAATGGAAAAAAATAATAAACACTTAAAATTAAAATAAATAAAATCTAATTCAAATTTGACCAAAAACTACTGTAAGTGTACTGTATATCAGTGATAGTTAACACTTGTGCAAATATTAACAACATTAATATTTATATATCAATGATAATTAAATAACACTGGGGAAAATTATGACAACTTGAATTTCTTGGGAGAAAAAAAAAATCACATAAATAATATGGAGGAAATGACCATTTTAATTCCTTGGGATAAGAATCATCACAATGGGATGACAACAAGCATCAGAATCCTGTCTGACCAATCAGATTCAGGTGAGATCAACCAACATATATGTTGAACATTTGTCACTCTAAAAAATACTGGGTTGTTTTAACACAATTTTGGGTCAAATATGGATAAACCCAAACGCTGGGTAAAAAATTTAATTTAAAAATGTAACCCAGCCATTGTGTTTGTCCATATTTGACCCAAAGTTGGGTTGAAGCAACCCAGCATGTTTTAGAGAGAGAGAGAGAGAGAGAGAGAGAGTGTGTGTGTGTGTGTGTGTGTGTGTGTGTGTGTGTGTGTGTGTGTGTGTGTGTGTGTGTGTGTGTGTGTGTGTGTGTGTGTGTGTGTGTGTGTAACGACTCGTTCTCCATCTCAGAGTCTCATTTTCCCTGTTTCTCCCGTCTCTCGTTGGGAGAGAGACATCATCCCACGGGAAGAGACACGAACACAAAGCCTCGAGTCTCTGTGTGTCTGGGGTTCAGTCTCTGTGTGACCCAGACCTGCATCAGAGAGCCTGTATCTCAGTCAGAAGAGCTTATCTTGACCTACTTTCGGCTTGATGCTTATGCCATGGCTTTTAGATGTGCTTATTTGGACCTTGACACTAACACTGGGTCATCTGAGGTGAACTGAGAAACGTGACCGCGAGTGGAAAAACCTGCAGCTCTCCATGACTCATGAAGTGGTGCCAAAAAAAAGGATGCACAATTAAGTGGTGTGTCATCGCTCAACACACATTAGCGTTTATGCTTCTTTTGCTTGTCATAAAAGGCAGAAGGCACCAGCGTTTCTGTGTATAAATGCCTGGAGGAAAGACAAAATACTCCTGTCATGACGAGTCTCTGAGTGTTTGGCATGGTAATGGATATGACAACGTTGATATGTTTGTTCTTGGCAGAATAGATCTGCTACGCTGCGGATGATGATGATGATGATGATGATTTTTTTCTTCCCCAAAACAAAACAAAACAATCAGATGATAATCAGCATTACCAAACGTGGACGTTTTCCACTAGAAACAAACATTGATGTATTATTTTAATTTAATACTGTGAAGCTGCTTTGATACAATCTGTATTGTGAAAAGCGCTATATAAATAAACTTGACTTGACTTGACTTGACAAACATTTATTATTGTTGTTGTTTCTTTTCACTCCAAAACTAAAAATAACATTCCCAGTCTTTTTTTAAATGAAATAAAACAAAACCAAACTCAAATAAAATGAATTATTGTTGCTGTTTCTTTTTTCTTAAAGAAAATTATTGTTGCTGTTTCTTTTTTCTTTTCTTGCTGCTGTTGATTGTTGCTGCTATCAGTGCGGGACTTGCCAATACACACACACACACACACACACACACACACACACACACACACACACACACACACACACACACGCTGCTGTGAGCAAGCCAGACATGCTCCTGCTGTTCAATACAACAGCTCTACACAAGTGGAGCTGGGAAGGTGGAGCTGGGGGAGGTGGAGCTGGGGGAGGTGGAGCTGGGGAGGTGGAGCTGGGGGAGGTGGAGCTGTGGAGGGTGAGCTGGGGGAGGTGGAGCTGGGGAGGTGGAGCTGGGGAGGGGGAGGTGGAGCTGGGGAGGGGGAGGTGGAGCTGGGGAGGTGGAGCTGGGGAGGTGGAGCTGGGGGAGGTGGAGCTGTGGAGGGGGAGCTGGGGGAGGTGGAGCTGGGGAGGGGGAGGTGGAGCTGGGGAGGGGGAGCTGGGGGAGGTGGAGCTGGGGCAGGTGGAGCTGGGGAAGGTGGAGCTGGGGAAGGTGAAGCTGGGGAGGGGGAGCTGGGGAGGGGGAGCTGGGGAGGGGGAGGTGGAGCTGGGGAGGTGGAGCTGGGGAGGGGGAGGTGGAGCTGGGGAGGGGGAGCTGGGGGAGGTGGAGCTGGGGCAGGTGGAGCTGGGGAAGGTGGAGCTGGGGAAGGTGAAGCTGGGGAGGGGGAGCTGGGGAGGGGGAGCTGGGGAGGGGGAGGTGGAGCTGGGGAGGTGGAGCTGGGGGAGGTGGAGCTGGGGAGGGGGAGGTGGAGCTGGGGAGGGGGAGCTGGGGAGGTGGAGCTGGGGAGAGGGAGCTGGGGAGGGGGAGCTGGGGAGGGGGAGCTGGGAAGGGGGAGCTGGGGAGGTGGAGCTGGGGAGGGGAAGGTGGAGCTGGGGAGGGGGAGCTGGGAAGGGGGAGCTGGGAAGGTGGAGCTGGGGAGGGGGAGCTGGGGAGGGGAGCTGGGGAGGGGGAGGGTCTCTGAAAGCCACTGCACTGCTACACAGGTGGAGCTCGGGAAGGTGGAACTGGGGAGGGGGAGCTGGGGAGGGGGAGCTGGGGAAGGTGAAGCTGGGGAAGGTGAAGCTGGGAAGGTGGAGCTGGGGAGGGGGAGCTGGGAAGGTGGAGCTGGGGAGGGGGAGGGTCTCTGAAAGCCACTGCACTGCTACACAGGTGGAGCTGGGAAGGTGGAGCTGGGGAGGGGGAGCTGGGAAGGGGGGGGGGGCTGGGAAGGTGGAGCTGGGAAGGTGGAGCTGGGGAGGGGGAGCTGGGAAGGTGGAGCTGGGGAGGGGGAGCTGGGAAGGTGGAGCTGGGGAAGGTGGAGCTGGGAAGGTGGAGCTGGGGAGGAGGAGCTGGGGAGGGTCTCTGAAAGCACACTGCACTGCTACAGGAAATACTGGCCAAGTATTTTGAAAGTTGAGCAGCAAGCTCATTGGCTACTGATACAGCAGGAACCAATCAGCTGTGCCCTGTAGAGAATGATGTGATTGAGTTAAGGAGCTTTCAGCCTGCGACATCAAGAGTTTAATGACAGAACTTTGTATAAATGAGATCTCAGGCTTATCCCAGTTGTTTCTCCTACGCATCTAACAGGGAACGTTCTGGCAAGGCTCTTTCAAGGTTATGAACAAACGATCTTCCAGTAACGTTCACATAATGTTCTTTCTAAGTTATCTGGTATTTAATAATGTTCTCACAACTTTAATATGAAAACATTATTTATACATGTTGTTACTTGTTATTTATACATAGTTGTTGGTACATTGTTGTTGTTACTTGTTAGATTATTTATACATAGTTGTTTGTACTTGTTACAATATACATAGTTATTACTTTTTACATTATACATAGTTGTGACTTGTTACATTATTTATATACACGTAGTTGTTACTTGTTACAATATTTATACATATTATACATAGTTGTTAATTGTTACATTTTTATACATATTTGTTGATACTTGTTACATTATTTATACATGGTTGTTGATACTTGTTACTTTTGATCGTTTTTATTATTATTATTTTAGTTTTTACTTCAAAATGTAACATTTAATTCATTGTTACTTGCTGTTTTTTTGTAATTTACTAGCGATTTCTGAGTGAAGAGTGTTTCTACACCAATCATTTTTCTTTGAATACCAACTATTTACTTACATGTGTTTGTCTTATTTCTCCTTAGGAGTTTTAGCAAACACTTCCTTAAAGTCCTGCAGGATAATACTCTCCACTGATCTCCACATTAGCGATCTACAGTTGCAACGGTGGAAAATGTAACCAAAGCAATTTTGGCTTTACATAATGTCCGATTAGACTCGCGAAGCTTTATGAATCCACTCGTTTAGCTTTCTTTCAGGCCTGTGTCCTCTTAAATAGCTTGTCATTTTGAAATTATTTCCATTTAACCGCCTCATTTCATGCACCATAGCATATTGCAGTAAATAAATTGACATGCCCTGTACTTTAATTTTCTGGATGCCTAGTTCAAGGCAGAACGTTTGTTAGAAACGCACTATTGTGTAGACCTTGAAACCCTCTGACAAAGATTTGCACAGTTGCTATCAAGTGAACGGCCTTTGAATGGACTTTCAGAAACACACATTTGAATGCCCTAATTCTGCAGTCTCCACTAGGAGGCGCTCTTTATATGTCCACCTGCCTCTCAACAGCGCTGCTTTATTTGAACTTTCATGTCAAATCTACAGTTTTCAGGCTCTTGGACTGCACCATTTTCCAGAGCCTATCTAAGACACTGTGGGAATCTTGGAAGTCGGTTGGTATTCCCAGAATGCTGCAACTTCCCAGTTTTCAGTATACTTGTGCATTCCCAACAAATGCAATTTCCAAGATGTTTTGCCAAGGCATAAAGCGAGGTAGGTGACGTAAGAAGACTGGGAATGAGGCATGAGTGAGTCAGCTGTAAATTGTTTTGTCTGTTATGCATGACGCCACTGGTGACCCCGATGCTGGAGGTCAGGACATGTTAAATGCCACATTATCTTTTGATACATGACTAAAGAAATGAGTATCAAGCAGTCCAGTGTGGTTTGGAAAGCAAAGCTCATAAAATGGGTTTAAAAGACTGGAGAACCTCAAGGTCTATGGTTGTCTAGATAACTATTTTAGTTATGTCAGTTATATTGCTGTTTATAGCCGGATAGATATCCATGACACCACACTAATACACCAGTGTGGAGGAGAACCGAATTTAAGTAACTGTAAAAGAGTTGTAAATGTGTGTAGACCGTCTGTCATCAAACTACAGTACGAAGCTGAATACACAGTTATGCTTGTGGACATACTGTACATGCCTCGAAGATCTGATCCCAGTAAACACACATTGTTAGTGATTAGTTCTCAGTGGTTTGTTTTTGGATTTGGTGGATGAATGTGGGAACACTGTTGATGTTTGTTGGGTCAATGAAAGTCTTTAGCCTCCAAAGAAGCACAAACTGTAGTGAAACATTCTTAAATCAATTTACTTGAGAATCAATATAACTTATACTATAACTATAATATCTTCAGTTTTGAAAATTACTGCATTTTTTTCATTTATTTATTTTTGGTCAGTGAAATGAATGTTCTATATTTTAGTTTGATAATGTTTTAATATTTTGTATTTTTAGGGGATTTTTTTATACTAAATTATATTTACGCTATATTTATAATCCATTTATTCACCTTTTGAGCTCAGACCTGAAAATTAAATTTCCAACTTAAACTGTGGTAATAATTTAATGTTTTTTTTTTTTAATTGCTAATGCTCTTTTTACACACAGACTGAACAAAATGAAGCATTGCTTGGTGATTGGTTGAGCTAAACTGGTATTATCTAATTGTGTAGTTAAATTTAACAGCTGACAGATATTCAACATAATTCATGTGTGAGACAGTCTAACAGAAGGATGCAATTTTTTAGCAAGTGTACGTCATAAATCTATGATGAGGTAAATAATGACAGCAGTACTAATGATTTGTCAATGCAGTGTGTGTGTGTGTGTGTGTGTGTGTGTGTGTGTGTGTGTGTGTGTGTGTGTGAGAGAGATACTGATCCCAACAGAAAACACTCGATTTGTCTCTTTCTCAAAACCTTTTTGCAAAAACAAATATTTAGATCTACAGTGATTTTTGTGATGTAAAAAAAGAAAAGAAGCAAAAATAAAGCATATCAGAACTTTTGCACCTTTAGTGTAAAGATTACAGCCACTGAAAACCAAAGTGATGCATTTCAGAGAGAAAAAAAAAAACTTGGAAGAACTACATGCATAAGTGTTCACACCCCTAAACTAATGCTTAGTTGAAGCTTGTTCTCATTCTCATATTTTGATGGTTTAAACGAACATTTGTACGGTCATTAAACAAAAACGTCACTTTTGGCCATTACTGTATCAGCTTTGCACATCTTCACTTAGGAATATTTCTGGTGAGCCTTTGAAAACACTGTTGAAATGTTACTTGTATATTATTTTTTAAAGTGTCCCTATTATGAACATTTTTAACGAGGTGTTTATAATCTGCTTTAAGACAAACCATGTGTAAATTCATAAGTCGACAGCATTGCTGAGTATTTCCTCCTTAAAACTGCAGTGAACCAAAGACAGTCTCAAACACACGCTTTGAAATCGCTGGTGTTTCTGACGTCACAAACTACCTTGTAACCAATCAGATCAACGTGTGATCGTCAACCAGTGGATCTCTGAGCTGAGTGAGTGAGTGGAGGCGGGGTGAATTTGAATATTCATAGAACCGCGCATACTAAATGAGACGAGGGTGTCGAGTTACAGTCAAGATATTTTAAGGCATGACTTATTTTTCAAGGATTTTTTTTTTCAAATAGTTAATTTTAGTGATCAGAGATGAGTTTTAAGGAATAAAATGATTGACTACAGGTGTGACATTAAGGAACTATCAATTAAAAAAATTTAAATTCTCTCATTTAATAACATCCCATGTAATCAAACCCATATATTATACTTTTATATACAATATAAAAGCTTTTCCATGCGGACAGAAGAACCAGAGGCGTTTGCCATTCATCAAACCTTCGGCCGAATGGAGAATGAACATATTTTAGTCTCTTCCTCACACATAGTTATCATCTGGCTTTTAAAGGTTTGGAATATAGTGCTTATAGTGAATGTTTATAATCTGTAGAGCATAAAGTGTATGTAATGTTATTTTGCGATACTTGTATTGTCCTTGTATGATGAAGTTTTTGTCTTTTCTGTCTTTTTAAGCCAAAAATAAGAAATGTGTTATATATTTACATTTTAAACCCATTAATTGTATACTTTTATTATATATACTTTTTATTATTGTCTTTCCAGCGGATCTGGAAAGAACCATCAATCAATCATTGGCCGAATGGAGAATGAATACAAGTTATTATGTGGCTTTAACAGACTTATAATTTGTAGAGCATAAAGTGTAATATGTTATTTTGCGATACTTCTGTTGTATGATGATGTTTTTGTCTCTTCTGTATCATGACGGACTCGATCTCCACGAACGGCATCAGACTTGTGTTCTCCACACCGTAATAAAGGACATACGGGTTTGAAGCAACACGAAGGTGAGGAAATAAAGACTGCTTTTCCACTTCTGTTCCTTTATTCCGAGTCGAATCCCTCAGTATTCTGCCCACTGGAACTCACTCGTGCTGTTACTGTTTCCCTGCTTTTCTTCTCGCTCAGAGGATATACAGAGCCCTAGAACACTGTTTACACTCTTACACGTCTGAATGCATGGCTTTAGATACTGAGGGCCAGATTTACTCACCGTTTGTGTCAGGATTTACTAAAGACACGCAGTGAACATCAGCAATGAACAGGCGTGGACAGGATTATTTTTCACATTGCATTCCCTGGTGAAACAAATATATGTATAAAAGTATAGTTTCATCCAGACTATATCAGCTCTTCAAGTGTGTTCATGGTCAGATAACCTGAAGTGTGCTGTCTTAGAACAACTCATTTTGTACTAAGTATATTTTAGTTGTAATTAAACTGTAGTAAAGCGTAACTTAAAGGTGTTTAGTGCTTTTGTGTGCGAAACTGGAACAACTTCAAGTATACTTTAAGTATATCCCTGTAGGGACTCATTACATGCTTGATTAGTGATATTAAAGTGTACTTTATTTGTGTTACAAGTACATTACAAATTCATTACGAGTGTCTTCGAAACACACAAGCAATATATCATAAGTGTATTATATTTGAGTAAAATATAAAGTATATGCTCAGTAATTCCTCTGGCTTATTCCAAATACTACAAATTGCACACTTTGTCTTCAGTAACAAATGCACATTAATAAACTATACTAATATACTATTGAATACTAATGTATTTTGAAAGTATACTTTTAATGCATTATTACAATGATCATTTCCAGCACACAGTTAAAAATATACCCAAAATATATTTAATTAAAGTGCAAATAAAAAAAAATAATAATAAAAAAACAGATTTTTCATGAAAATATACTAAAGTACAATTATTTTAAAGCCTGTTAAAAGTTGTATTGTGAAAATAGGTAAAAGCATGACGCTAATATACTTTTAATACATTTAAAGATAGTAAAAAGTGTTAGTATATCTGCAGTGTACTATTGAAAAAGGGAATATATTTCAAATACAATAAAGTATACTTTTCTCCATTTGTATGATAATGAAAAACATAAAGCTGCAGTGAACCGCAAGACAAGTCCGTCTTTATCTTTCCCGTCTGAAAGAATAGAGGAAAGAACTAAAAAGAAAGAAACACATAAATGAAATATACAAACGACTGAAAAAAGATAATATGTAAGAAGATAAGAACAAGAATATTAAGATAAGAATAAAAACTAGCATGTACATTTCCTGAAGAAAATGTGAGTGGTGCTTGCAGTGGCAAAATTCGGCACGGTTGCTAGGGTTTTAATAGGCGGTTGCTATGGTGTTCTGGGCGGTTTCCAAGGTATTCTGGGTGGTTGCTAGGGCGTTGCTAGGCAGTTGCTAGGGTGTTCTGGGTGGTTGCTATTGTGTTGCTAGGCGGTTGCTATGGTATTCTGAGTGGTTGCTATGGTGTTGCTAGGCGGTTGTTAGGGTATTCTGGGTGGTTGCTAGGTGGTTGCTAGGGAGTTCTGGGTGGTTGCTAGGCGGTTGCTAGGGTGTTGCTAGGCGGTTGCTAGGGTATTCTGGGTGGTTAAAATCAAGCAGCATTTACAACAGTGTTGAATTTTTGAACAGTGCACTTCTGTACTTTTCCAAAATACATTTCTGGTTACACTTTATTTTCAGGTGTCATTGTTACAGTGTAATTATATATTTAAGTACTGAGTAATATTAAGTAACTACTTAGGGTTATTGTAGGATTAGGATAGAGGGTTAGTTGCATGTAATTATGCATAATTTACTGTTATTACTATAGTAAGTACATGTAACCTACATTTCTTGTAGGTGTTTTTGAATCTCCGCACGTTCACACTGCAGATATCAGTGAAATGTAGATGTGTTTAATGTGTCAGGGAAGTGCACATTGTTTAGTGTGAGGTCGTGACCCCGAGGCCTGGGGTATTACAGGGTGATGTTCGGGTAAGTGTGAGAACAGGATCAAGTGTGATTCCCTCGTTCACAGCTGGATTACGCCGGAAAACACTGACTGATCCTCAACGCCACAAATAAGTTTGTTTTGCCGTGGATGAAGAACTAATCGTGATCTCGCTGTTCCTCGTATCTGCTGGATTACCGGATATTAGCGGAAGTTCACCTCAGAAAACCTTCTTTCTCCTCACAGTGTAGATTAAAGCACAACCGGATTTCCGCTGTGTCTCATTAATTCTATTCCCAGGAAGCATGAATAATAAAATACATATTTCTGATGTGTTTAACCAGACTTTGAATCACTCTTAAAGGGGTCATATAATGCCATTTTTGTACAAGCTAATATGCTTCTTTATGGTCTAAATTAAAAGTTTGTAATATACTTTAATAAAAAATTCTCATTAGTATTGTAAGAAAACGTACTCGGTTACTAACGTAACCTCGGTTCTCTCTAGAAGAGGGAACGAGTACTGCGTAAGATATCTTACGCTAGGGGAAAATCCTTTTCCGCGAGATATTGAAGCCAAAAATTATCCTTAATTTTGTAATAATGCAAAACGCGTTGCAGCAGCAATGCAGACATAGGCGAGACAGCTCGCGCGCCTATTGGCTGCTCTGCGGCAACTGCAGCAGCCTATCGAGCGAGGCCTGGCGTGACGTCAGACCCAATCAGGGCACTTCGCGCCCGCTGCGTCACGTCCCGCCGAAATGGGCGTGGTCTAGGCCTATAAATATCGCTCGCAGGCAGCTATTATCTGGTTTTTCATCATCGAAGCAACCAGAGCGTGTGCATGCATGGCAAGATACGCAGTACTCGTTCCCTCTTCTAGAGAGAACCGAGGTTACGTTAGTAACCGAGTACGTTCTCTTACGAGAGGTCTCTCGTACTGCGTAAGATATCTTACGCTAGGGGACCCAATGTAAAACGCCGTGCATGCTGAGATCTGACACCAAAGACCCAAGGGCGAAAGCCCGGGGTACATATAGTGCACAATCACTCAGTGAACTCACAGAGAGTCCGGGAAGAAGGAGGGGTGCAGCCTCACTTTCCCACATAAAGTAGCGTCAAAGGGACGCAAATTTCATCATACAGACAGGGCGGGGTACGGCCTGAACTGATGGGAAAAAATGTGGGTCTTACACAGTTTGCCCAGCCTTAAACTGTCGAAAATTGAGCTGTGCTCAGCAAACGCAGCATTCTGAGCTGAACGCATCAGGTCAGATAATACTGGTAGTTTAGACCGACAGCAGCCTGGCCTGCAGGGCGGGAACCTCTAGGTTATAAAACCTTATAAATGTAGACGGGGAGGCCCAGCCTGCCGCCATACAAATATCTTGCAAGGCAATCCCACTTGACCAAGCCCACGAAGAGGCCATGCCTCTTGTGGAATGCGCTCTGACACCCAAAGGGCACTGCATGCCCTTGGAGGCGTATGCCAGCGCTATAGCATCAACTATCCATCTGGATAGGCTCTGTTTCGACGCGGCTAGTCCCTTAGAACGTCCGCTAAACGAAACAAAGAGCTGTTCCGTCTGTCTGAAAACAGACGAGCGAGACACATAAGCTCGTAATGCCCTGACTGGGCAAAGGAGGCTCGCGTCTCTTTCCTCATCAGGGACCGGTAGGGCTGACAGAGAGATAATCTGCGCCCTAAACGGTGTGTTGAGGGATTTTGGAACATAACCGTGCTTAGGTTTGAGTATAACTTTTGAGTCATTGGGCCCAAACTCCATGCACGCCGCGCTCACAGAGAGCGCGTGCAGATCCCCTATGCGCTTCACCGAAGCGAGAGCCAGCAAAAACACCGTTTTGAAAGACAGGTGTTTCAAATCGATTGACTGTAAAGGCTCAAATGGCGCACCTTTCATGGCTTCCAGAACCGTAGAAAGGTCCCATACGGGGACTGAGGGAGGTCTGGGAGGATTCAGTCTTTTAGCTCCTTTAAGGAAGCGGATGACTAAATCGTTCCTTCCTATTGACTGACCAAGCGTTGTTTCTGAGAACGCTGCTATAGCCGCCACATAAACTTTGAGCGTGGAGGGGGCCCTGCCCCCATCCAACAGCTCTTGTAGGAAGGAAAGCACCTCCGTCACATCACAGTTTGTGGGTGACACACCACGGGCTGTGCACCAGCCCGAAAACACTGACCATTTCGAAGAATAGAGTCGTCTTGTAGACGGAGCTCTAGCCTGCGTGATCGTGTTTAATACTCCTTTAGGGAGTCCAACATGTACCCGTTGATGGCCCAGACATGAAGGGACCATAGATCCGGGTGAGGATGCCAGATCGAGCCGCGGGCCTGTGAGAGGAGATCTCTCCTCACTGGTACTGGCCACGGGGCAGTACTTGCTAACTGCATCACGGCTGGGAACCAAGGTTGGTTTTTCCAGAACGGTGCTACCAGCAGTACTGAGCATCCTTCTTCCCTGATCCGTTCTATCACCTGAGGCAGGAGAGAGACGGGGGGAAAAGCATAGAGCGGGCGGCGGGGCCACACATGGGACAGCGCGCTCCTGCTCTTGGAGAAAAATTCTTGACAGTGAGCGTTTTCTTGAGACGCAAACAGGTCCACTTCCGCTCTGCCGAATTTCTTCCACAGCAGTTGGACTGTCTGTGGGTGTAGGGACCATTCGCCTGCCGGAACATTGTTCCTGGACAGTCTGTCTGGTCCTATATTCATGATCCCTGGCACGTGCGCTGCTCTGAGCGAGCGCAGGTTGCACTGAGCCCATACCAGGAGGCGTTCTGCCAGCCTGTACAGTTTCTCGGATCTGATGCCGCCCTGGCGATTTATGTAGGATACCACAGACATGTTGTCCGAACGGACCAAGACGTGGTGACCTTTTATTTGGGGACAAAAACGCGTCAGCGCGTTGTCTACTGCCAGCATTTCGAGGCAGTTTATGTGCAGGAGCTTCTCCCGTTCTGACCACTGGCCGAAGAACGGTCTGCCCTCGAGCAGCGCTCCCCATCCCGAGGTGGACGCGTCCGTGGACACCACTTTCACCCTCGAGGAAGTCCCCAGGCTTACACCTGATTGGTACCAGTCGTTCGCTTTCCAGGGTTTCAGAGCTGTAACGCATTTCTGATTGACCCTGAGGCGAAGCAAACCGGGTGCCCACGCTTTGCGTGGGACTCGCGCTTTCAGCCAAAACTGCAGCGGGCGCATGCGGAGCAGACCCAGCTGGAGTACTGACGATGCTGAGGCCATGAGACCTAGCATCTTCTGAAATCTTTTGAGCGGGACAGACGCGCCGCAGCGAAAAGAGTTCGCTGTGCGTCGAATGTCTACCGCGCGCTGTTGTGATAGTCGCGCTATCATGGATAGTGAGTCCAGTTCTGTGCCCAGGAAAGATATTTTCTGACTGGGTGACAGGGAGCTCTTCGCCCAATTGACACTCAGACCCAAATCCTCGAGGTGATCGAGTAAAATGGTCGTGTGTTCCATGAGCACTGCGCGAGATTGCGCTAGAATCAGCCAATCGTCCAAATAATTCAGCACTCGCATGCCTCTCATTCTGAGGGGTGCGAGCGCCGCGTCCATGCACTTCGTAAATGTACGGGGTGCTAGGGACAAACCGAACGGTAGGACTGTGTACTGATATGCCTGGCCCTCGAAGGCGAATCTCAAAAATCGCCTGTGACGTGACGCTATCTGTATTTGAAAATACGCGTCTTTCAGATCTATTGACACAAACCAATCTCCTTGGCGAATCTGCACAAGGATTTGCCTGGTCGTGAGCATCCTGAACTGTCGCTTCACAAGCACTTTGTTCAGTTGCCTTAGATCTAGTATGGGTCTGAGACCCCCGTCTTTTTTCGGTACCAGGAAGTATCTGCTGTATAGCCCTCCCTCGCTCTGATCTTGAGAGAGAGGTTCTATGGCCCCTTTTCTCAATAGTTTCGTCACTTCGGCTCGAAGTAGATGTGCTACTTCTGTTTTTACCGTGGTCTCGACGCGCGCCACATAGCGGCGAGGGCGTCGGCGAAACTGCAGCGAATAGCCTCTTTTTATAATGTTCAGCACCCACTTCGAAACCCCGGGTAGCTTTGCCCATGCGTCTGCATGGATAGCTAGGGGTCGAATACGAAGCGCGCTCCGCTCGCTCAGCGATGGAGAAGCTTCTGTGTGCTGTAACACAAGCGTGTCGCTCGTGACATTTGAGGCATGGGGCGCGCTGATGACAGCGGGCAGATTGCCCGCGCTCGACTCCTCTACGGTGGTTAACCGCGAGGGGGAGGGCTGGGCGGTTCCCGTGGGAACTGTCATGTCTATGTGTGGATGTGGGCGCGGGACAGCGGGCACATTTATCACACCGAAAGCATCGTTCGCTTGCGTGAAGCGAGTGCACGTTGGTTTCGTTTTTACAGAAACCGTGAGACATGCATAACGCGGTGTTAGTGGGCACTGGGTAGTGGGCACATTCACCATGTTTGAAGCGCAACCGACCTGAGTCGGTTTTATGTGCGCGAGCCCTGTGTGACAGGCTGTGCTTATGTGTAGGGATGGGCACTGGGCAGTGGGCATTCTTACTACACACGAAACACCATCGGCCGAGGCCGGGACACCAGAAAATACGCTCTTTTGGGGATTTATCTGGGTAGCCGTGAAAACGGCATTTGTGTGCAGGCAAGCGGGTGACAGAACCGACTTGTTGGCTGCAGAAAACACTGGAACAGTCACATTTTCTGGAACTGGACGAGCGAATAGCTTTGGTGTGAGTCCGGCCGCAGCGGGACTGGAACACCGTCGTTTTCCTAGCTGTGCTAGGACGACTTTGGGGCCTCGGGCTTCACCGTAATCCTAGGTCGCGAGCCGCGTCCTGCGGGGCGGCGACCGGATGAGCGGGAGCGCGGTCTCGCGCTTCTGGCCTGGCGGCGCTGTGAAGTGGAGGCAGTGGACGGTGGCTGTGGCTGTGAGCTCTGAGCAGACGGTTTCGCACGGCCTGCTGCAGAGCTGGAGCGCTTCGGGAGGAAGTGCTTCATAGCCTGAGACGCTTTCTGTACCTCTGCGAATCTCTCCGCGAAATCTTTGACGGAGGATCCGAAGAGGCCTGTGGCGGAAAGCGGGGCGTCGAGGAACGCGGTGCGCTCAGACTCGGCCATTTCCGAGAGCGTCAGCCATAGATGTCTCTCAGACACGGTGAGAGAAGCCATAGTCCGTCCAATGGCTTGCGCTGCGGACTTAGTAGCACGAAGAGCGAGGTCCGTGGCACTCCTTAAGTCCGGCACGCAGATCGCGTCAGGTCCTTCCTCATCCAGCTTACGGAGGAGATCGGCCTGGAAGATCTGGAGCGTTGCCATGGTGTGCAACGCTGACGCAGCTTGCCCGGCGGCGGAGAAAGCGCGGTGGAGCAAGCTCGACGTCGTGCGGCAAGCTTTAGAGGGTAGGGCCGGCTTAGCGCGCCGTCCAGCGGAGGGCGGGCATAAGTGGGCCGCTATCGCCTCTTCAACCGGCGGCAGCGAGAGGTATCCTCTGTTCTTGGCATCGTCAACGGCGGAGAATGCCAAAGAAACAGCAGGACGCACTCTAGCAGAATAGGGGGCGCTCCAGGACTTGGCGACTTCTTCGTGTAACTCAGGAAGAAAAGGCGCCGGTCTGGACACAGGTGAAGCGCGCTCCCCAGGCAGGAAAAATCCATCCAGCCGGTTGTGAGCGGGCTGCTCAGGCGAAGACCACTCGAGGCCGAGGCTCGCCGCGGCCTGTGCGAGTACTCGCATGAGTTCCGTCTCGATGGAAGCTCTCTTGCCTGACGAAGTGCGGGCAGGGGGTGCGGGGTCCTCAGAGCCCGCCCAATCCTCACTGCCTGACGCCAGGATAGAGCAGGAATCATCCTCTCCCAGCAGGGCTTCCTCATCCGCGATATCAACGGAAGCGGCGGCAGACGGCGGCCGCTGTCCGTCAGGAAGCGAAACAGAAGAAGCCGGGGAAGCAAGCGGGCGAACCGGCGAGCTTTGGCGGCTGAGGGAGGGTTCCGGGGCCCGCTGGGCACGGCGCTTTTTACGGCGCGACGCCGCGGCGGGCGGGGGAGCAGTCTCGGTGAAGACGGCTAGGCGAGTCCTCAGAGTCGCCATTGCCATCAGCTCGCAGTGAGGGCATCCGCCGTCAGCGAGCGCGAGAGCTGCATGTTCCTCACCCAGGCAGGAAACGCAGATCACGTGGCGGTCCCCGTCGCTGAGTGTGGCTCTGCACGAGCCGCAGGAAGGCATCTTTAAAAAGACGCTAGCTCTTTTAGAAACGTGTGTCGCGGCGGCGACACACACACACAGAAATACAGTGTAATAAAGAGAAGGATATATAAGCGCCGGAAAGCGCAGCAGGAAGGCAGGAAGGCGGCGCGGCCAGCGACTTCAGTGACTCGTCCCGCTGAAGGTGCTCTCTCTCGACGGCGCGGCTTCTAATCCAGCTCCAGCGATGCGTGTGCTTCGCTTGAAGGATGAAAAATCAGATAATAGCTGCCTGCGAGCGATATTTATAGGCCTAGACCACGCCCATTTCGGCGGGACGTGACGCAGCGGGCGCGAAGTGCCCTGATTGGGTCTGACGTCACGCCAGGCCTCGCTCGATAGGCTGCTGCAGTTGCCGCAGAGCAGCCAATAGGCGCGCGAGCTGTCTCGCCTATGTCTGCATTGCTGCTGCAACGCGTTTTGCATTATTACAAAATTAAGGATAATTTTTGGCTTCAATATCTCGCGGAAAAGGATTTTCCCCTAGCGTAAGATATCTTACGCAGTACGAGAGACCTCTCGTAAGAGAACACTCATTTTCCCTGGTCAACAACAGCTCTGTTTTCAGCACGCCGTTTCAGTGCATGTGTCTTTAAATGATAATGAGCTTTGCTGACCCCGCCCCTCTGTTCTGTGCGGACACCGTTTGTAATAATAACACAATAACCATAACGCGTTGTTCATTATAAACGTGGGATTATGAATTATATTGAGAACGTCGTACATAGAAAATGTACATAATGTACCCTGAGTGTAAACAGCTGCATTCATCGTGAAGCGCGCAAGCGATTTGCAAAGATTAATATAAAGGTTAATAAAACGTTACACTCACTTCAGTTCTCCTGGAGGAGCAGCAGGAACACGAATAGTTGGTACGGATCCTTTTTCCAGAAGCAGCTTTTAGCAAAACCAGCTTTATACTGACCCTCGTTTATAAAGCAGTCTGGTGAAATGTTTCGCGCAAACATGAAAGCATTGACGTTGATCATGGGGAATATTCCCTTCGAAAACAAACTCAGCCACTGCGTCTTCAGCGGTTTGTATTTAGGAACATCAACATGACTTCTGTGATCGTTATTACACCCAAGAACAGAACACCACGATCGTTTAGACGCCATTCTGCTCACAGACAGTCAGAGACAGTGCTCCAGCGAGACGCGCGGACTATGATTGACAGCTCGCTCACGAGCGAGGGCGGAGTCTGTGTTTGAACTGTGGCTGTCAATCAAAGATCGTGGGAGGGGCATCGATATTGTGACGTCACAAAATCGAACAGCTCAATTTGAGATGGGGAAAACATATAATAAGATAATAAAAAAAAACACTGGATGGATTTTTATAATTTTATGATGGTTGTGTACAGGCACTGCCAACACACATTTCAGTACAATCAACTTGTAAAAGTGCATGTACCATTATATGACCCCTTTAAGACTGGATCTGATCCAGTGGTGTTCACCAGATGAAGGTGAAGAACAACTCTATGCATGTGTTGTAAGATTAAACATATTGTATTGGACTGTCCTGGGTTCTAGTAGAACGCTCTTTTATGAAGTTACTTCACTTATTTAGTAAGTATTTAGTAATGATAAGGTTTTGGATTTTTTTAATCATATGTTAATTTTAAACAATTATTTTGCATTGTTTGGTTTTTATTGTATTTATTGTATTTATATGATATTTGTATTTTTGCAATTACATTTTTTGCCATGAGAATAGCCTTAGATGCGGACATGGCATTAAATAAAACTAAATATTTGTGTGTTTTTAAAATCTACAGTAAAAGGGTAAAGAAAATACTGACATATAGCAAAATATATTTATATAACTGTAAATTATATGGCCATTATTTTAATTTTAAAATCAATTTTTAAATATTTGTAAATTAAATTGCCTTGACGTATTTCAAAATACATTTATATAAATATAAATAGTTTATTATTATATTATATGGCAATCAAAATATACATTTCAGCAAGAATCGCTACTATTTTGGCAGAGTCTCATATTTACATTTACTTCATAAGTTTGGCAGAGACTGACCTTGAGCATCAAATCATCATATTACAATCTACAGTCAAACCAAACATTATTCAGACACCAAATATAATGTTTGATAAAAAAAAAAAAAAAAAAAATGAGAAATGAAAGGGACACTTTGAGCTGATCATGTTTTGCTGAAGTGTTTTGTCTTTAATTGCTAATGCTCTTTTTACACACAGACTGAACAAAATGAAGCATTGCTTGGTGATTGGTTGAGCTAAACTGGTATTATCTAATTGTGTAGTTAAATTTAACAGCTGACAGATATTCAACATAATTCATGTGTGAGACAGTCTAACAGAAGGACGGACAAAACCAGTCAAATATCAACTGAGTTCTGCTCATATTTTATCACCATTTTCTAAACTATAGCGAATAAACTGATAATGTGAGAAATGTTGAAGGTGTCTGACACATTTAGGTATGACTGTATATATAAAGCTGTTTTTTCTATGTGTACTCGTGTGTGTATGTCACGTGTCTATCACTGTGTACATGCATCTGTGTCTTGTTAATAAAAATAATGACTAAATAGTGTGTAATCCCGTCGTGCGGGCCGGAAGGGCGCTACAGATGGACAGGGGTCACGGCGGGGTCATCATAGGAAATAAGCAGATTTCCTCCGAGCATTAAAGCCGTTAGAAAGCTCGTCTACAACATGTTTCGGCTCAAACTCTCCCAGGATTCTCCGACTCTGCCGGAAATGCGTCACGGTTATGCACGGTAAACCTCTGGGTGTGTGGGAAGAGAGCGGAGCAGAGATGGGAAGCTTTGCGTCTCCATCTGATGAATTAAGGGCATCATGCCGCTTCCATTAGGCCAGATACTTTATTCCTCACGGATCAGACGGATGCTGGTTCTCTGAATAGATGCTAAAGAGCTTCCCAGAGGGAAACCCTGAGCATCTGACGCTGCAGATCTAGGACTTTACATAACTGAGAATATCTCATCTTAAAGAGCTGGCTTGATGGAGACTGGAGGATGTCTGCGTTATCGCATCGAAACAAGACGTCAAATTCTTAGAGAGAAACCTTGATATATATGCACTTCTGGGATGCGGTCCAGTGATTTGTTATTGTACAAATATTAAGTATTTAATTATGTTTCTTTATGGCTGACACTGTTAAACACAGCTGGTCAAAAGTTTTGAATAAATACGATTTTAAAATGTTTCTGAAAGAGTCTCTTCTGCTCATCAAGGCTGCTTTTATTTGATTAAATACAGTAAAAATTGTGAAATATTATTATAATGTAAAATATCTGTTTTCTATGTGAATATATAGTAAAGTGTAATTCATTCCTGTGATCAAAGCTGAATTTTCAGCATCATTACTCCAGTCTTCAGTGTCACATGATCCTTCACAAATCATTCTAATATGATGATTTGATGATCAAGAAACATTTATGATTATCATCAGTGTTGAAAACAGTTTGTATATTTGTGAAAACATTGGTATTTTACCATTCAAAGTTTTGGGGAGAGTAAGGAGACAGTTTTCACCAAAATTTTAAACGGCACAATCATTTAAATTGATAATAAGAACCATTACTAATAATTGAGCACCAATAATAATAGAGCATCAAATCATCATATTAAAATGATTTCTGAAGGATCATGTGACACTGAAGACTGGAGTAATGATGCTGAAAATTCAGCTTTGATCACAGGAATAAATTACACGTTACTATATATTCACATAGAAAAAATATATTTTACATTATAATAATATTTCACAATTTTTACTGTATTTTCAATCAAATTAAATCAGCCTTGGTGAGCAGAAGAGACTCAAAAACATTAAAAAAATCTGAATTATTCCACATTTTTTGACCTCCAGAGTGTGTGTGTGTGTGTGTGTGTGTGTGTATATATATATACAGTATATGAGATAATAACATTGAGATAATAATATTGAGGGAATGCTCTCCGCACATTCATCAAATACTTTCACTTCAAACTCACTAAATCCCGTCAGCACATTCAGAAATGTCGCTAATAGGTGGAAACCTAGGTTTATATTGTTAATATTGTTAAAATGTTAATATTAAAGGGATACTTCAGGATTTAGCATTAAGCTTTGAATCAGTAGAAAACCTGTAGTATTTTCAAATGACTGTGCTTCCCTCCCTCATATCCCCCTGAGACGAGAGATTTAATGTATTTTTATTTTATTTATTTTTTGTCTGGAAAAAATCCTCCCATGACGCAAAAACGTCATTTTGCGTCATCGGAGGACGTTTTGGCCAGAGGCTAGAAACTACAGCCAGTGCTAGGAGCTAGTTCTGCATGTTTTCAACCCGCCCATAGGGGGTGGGATCTCACTCACAGAATGTACAAATAGTGTCAGCCATCTTTTTTTGGAAGCTAAGCTATCAGGCTCTTGTTCTGTGGAGAAAGCTGAGTAGTAGGGTTTACCATCCTCTTTTTTTCCGGCCGTCGAGATCGTCCAAAATGTCCGGGATTTGGCTTTTGCTTTCTACAGTCGCCATTCATTGTTTACATGCACACCTTTTGTTTCAATCTAACTGAATTCATTCCAATTGGTGAATCTGAATGTAGTGTTTACATGAACGCTAAACAAGTGATCGGTTGATGTGCGTTTTAGCATTGCTAAGAAAATTCCCGCTCCTCCGTGAGAGAAAGCCTACGAGACCGGTGTCGCTCATCAGTAATCGCGCCGTTCTCCCACGCCCCTCAGCCTCGTCCTGCTCGCCACAGTAAACATAATGAATGGCGACTGTAGAACGCAAAAGCCGAATCCCGGACATTTTGGGCGATCTCGAAATCCCGGGCAAACTCGTGATGGAGACTCACTAGTAGCCTAGCCTAGTTGTTTAACTGCGCTCTCTTACCGGTAGGCGTGGCTTGGGAGTGGCCTCGTAGGGCAGAGAAGCAAGTGCATTCTGGGAGTTGTTGTCTTTCATCCACATGAGCCAAAAATACATTTTCTGGCTTTTCTCAGTGTAGAAGGCTCCAAATTCAAAAATAATTTCACATTTCTACTACATAAATGACTTATTTTAAATACACATTCATCGTTCCAGAGGTGAAGTATCCCTTTAAAGAAGAACGTTAGATGGACTTAGAGGCTTTTGCATCTGAAGTCTTAATGTATATATCCATAATTCTCATTTTTTATGCAAATAGGTATAAATGCATTATATACATTTACATGTGTGAAACTAAATTGTACTTTATACTGCATCTATAGATTGCATTTTCCTTCCACACACTTGTCCTCAGGATCAGCTCGGCATTGACTTTTCAAGGCCTGACACTCACGATATTGTCACATACATGCAGTCGGTTTACAGCATTACCTGCGAATCAGTTCAGAATGACGTGTTGCTCAAGAGTGGGGTCGTCTACACCGTTTCCACACACACACTCCTGTTTCACAAAGATGCTCCATGCCTTTCTATTATGGCACAAATAGATTGATCTCATAGCAACATGGTTGCCATGGTAACGCGGGATGCAGATGTCAGACCAAAAACGGTCCGAGTCTCTGTGTCTCTCGCCCGAAAAAAGGGAAGCTCGTTTCATTCTCTTGATTTCTCTCTCTCAGGCAATATGACACTGTTTCTGGCTTTTTTTTTAGTGTGAGACACACATTTCTGAAACCATAAAGGGTTTGAACACACACACAGGGATGTTGCATTCGGGTCTGTTCTGACCCGGAAGATGTACATGCATTTTTTTTTTTTTTTTTTCACATTTTTTTCATACGAAGATGAAAGTTTTAACACGCTTACAAAATGTCAAAATATAAAGTCGTGTAATGGAAGTTAAGTTATAATTATGTTTTGGCACAAAAATTAAACACTGCATAATCTTCACTGTATGCATTAAATATAAAGATTATTATCAAAGTCACTTAGTCATTCTTTGAATCTTTGTCTTGTTGTTTGCTGATCATTAATGACAGACAGCGTCAGGATTATTAGGCTGCTGTCTCTTTAAGATCTAACACATGGATCCAATATACTGATACATCCGAGCGTCTCCCAACCGTTCACATTCACTTTAGACACAACTGACGGGCCTTTTGGCATAACTTTGTGTATTTAAGTGTGTAAAAGCACAACAAGAACTTGATTCGGTATTCGCTCGCTGACTGAGAAGCTTAGACAGATTGCAAGTGTCGAATTGATTGAATAAACAGGCAAGACTTCAAAACACATATAATTGACTTTGGTGATGCAGAGGCAATCCCGTCAACTGTCCATGTCAGTCCTAAACGTTCAAGTCCGAGTTAAAATACATCCGAGTCTGTGACAAGTCCAGATCAGCGCAAAGTTGGAAAGTATTCATAATCAATTTATGGACTTGTTATTGACATAGACCTGAACATTACATGTCCAACTTAAACTGTGGTAAATCGTCAATGCTTTGGAGCAACGGATTGAAGTTTCGTCTCTTTTTAAAATCACACTTGGCAGATTATTAGTGAAAAACTTTTTAAAAGTGAACTTAAAGTTATAGAATTTTACATGTAAGAAAAAAAGCTATTTTAAATTTTTATATGAAATATATATTTTACAAAACATGTTTTACTTTAGAACTGTGAGAAAATCAAAGGCATAAATCTAAACAAGTTGTGTTCCAAATTTGAGGTTGATATGCCAATAAATGATCTTTCAGTGAGAGTGTGTTCGGCTGAAGTACCAAACGCTTCCACTAGAGGAAACTCTCATTTGTGCATTTTTTTGGTAACACTCAGGGCCGTATTAACCATAGGGCTGACGGGGCTAAAGCACCGGGGCAAGGAGGGGGCCCGTGATTGGCTATGGAGCATATTGACTAGCCATCGGTAACGCTGATTGCCAAAGCCTTACCACGCCCCACACAAATCAGCCCTGTTACTTGGTGGCGCTTAATATGCCGTAAATTACATGCATTATCATGGTATCATTATCAATATTATTAATTGACCGTTTGCAATTGACCCTCCTTTAGTTACTCACGAGTCACACCACACATCTTAAGGCCAATTTATACTTCTGCGTCGAGTGTACGCCGTAGTGTACGTCGTAGGCTACGCACGTAGGCGACGCCGTCGTGAGCATTTATACTTCTGCGAATGTCTGTGTTGCTCTGCAGTTACACCGCCGAAACGCTAGTTGGCGCGGGTGGGTTTTAATGTTCCATTGTGTTTACATTCCTCGCGGCTGTTTTGAGTCTAGGTTTCTACGAGCAATGGCGACTGAAGGAGTCATACAGATGGCTGTATTTCCGCACTTCTTCAAGCAATCTCTCGGTCACTTGGTCTATTTCCATGGCTCTTCACTGATCTTCGGAATTTAAAAATGGCGGGCGGGCGGTGCAGAGTGCAGAAGATCATTCCGGAAATGCGTAGGAGGAAACGCGATGCTATCCAGCTGACCAATCACAGATCTTGCGGTCCGCGTCGCCGCGACGCGTAGTTACATTTTTGAGGAGGTGCGCGTCAGGGTACGGCGAAGGGTACGACGTATGGTACACGTCAATGCGTATGCTACGCCGTACCTTCTACGCGCACCCGACGCAGAAGTATAAATTGGCCTTTACTCACGCAGTGTTTTCGGTGCTGATGCAGTAGTGACGCGTTCATAAACGGCACCTATAAGCTGTCACAAAGAACCAGCAAGTAATGATTATGAATATGTAAAATATTGCAATGAGACATTTTAATTGTTTATTGCAAAGATGAAGTTGACGACGATAGCCTACTGACTCGCAATCTTCAGTAGTGAATGCGCCGGGCCGGAGAGAAATGCACATTTCGATTACATAGTTTTATTTTGTTTTGAATGGTTCTGTTTAAAAGTAAAGATTTCAAGCTTTCTGTAGATAATAGATATATTTCAAAAAATGTTAGGTCTGTGAGGCGAGTAGGCTACCTTTTATACGCTGAGTTTCGGGATGATCTTAAGCTCCAGTTCAGGCGCCGGCTTGATTATATAGGCTATATTTAGCCTACTTTTTTATTTAGGCTATTAAATCCAGGTAATTGATTAATGGAAAATGTATAAAAATTAAGATACAATTAATACAAAACGAAAGTCGATTTAAAGAAAGGCTTTGTGCTTTCTGTTTGAGGTCTCTGTGAAAGTTTTAAAGTCTTTTAGTACCGCTTCTGTAATGGAGAACTGTCAGCCTAACATAAATGCGAAAACGAAAAATAAAAGACAAAAGACTTTTTTAAAAAGACAAACCATCAATTTTTGGAAAAAATGTAAGGATTTATAGCGTTTTGGAAAAAAATGGATGGATTTATAACGTTTTGGGGGGAAAAATGGATGGATTTATAGCGTTTTGAAATGAAAAAAAAAACTTTAAATTCATCATCAACAATATTGTTGTTTGATTTAATGATCAGTGTTCAACATGTTCAGACTGAGCCAAAAAAAAAGTAACTTGTAGCCCCGGGGCCCAGTGAGGTCTTAATGCGGCCCTGGTTACACTTTATTTTACAGTATCCTTGTTACATATGTTACATGTACTTACCATAGTAATAACAGTAAATTATGCATAATTACATGCAACTAACCCTCAACCAAACCCTAATCCTACACTAACCCTATAGTAAGTACACGTAGTTGCTTAATATTACTCAGTACTTAAATATATAATTACACTGTAACACTGACACCTTAAAATAGTGTAATCCATTTAACCTTTCCAATCATGTCTGTTTTGTGTGTGTGTGTGTGTGTGTGTGTGTGTGTGTGTGTGTGTGTGTGTGTGTGTGTCTTTGTTTGAGTGTGTGTGTGTGTGTGTGTGTCATCATAGCAAGTGCTAAACCTTAACTATTCTGTAAATGCCTATAATTTTGTATTGTATAGATGTATTGGTCAAAAATGACCGAAAAGCACCGGAGGGTTAAAAGCATGTTTCTGAGGAACACCTTCCTGAGGGGAAATAAAACCAACTTAAACCAGTCTAAGCTGATTACGGGTCTTAACTGGTTCCCAGGCTGTTCTTTTGTGTGTGTTTTAGGGAGAGTAGCAGGGAAACAGTGGCTAAACAAATGGCATTTGCAGGTCAAATGGAATAATGATGAGAGAGATTATAAAACACGTTCACATGTCCACACTTGCTCAGTCTATTCTGGCATTACTGTTATCTGTGTGTGTGTGTGTGTGTGTGTGTGTGTGTTGTGTGTGTGTGTGTTTGCCCCGGTGAATGCCAAACTAATTACTATATTGACCCTGTTTTGTGTCACTTTAGTCATGCAGCTCTAGAGATCTTTGACCTCTGACCTCTGACCTTATTTCGGTTGGGCAAAAGAACAGAGGCAAAAGGTCACTGATAGTGAAGGTTCTCACAACTGCAAAAATATGTTTGGACTTGTTTTGCAGTGTAACATATCTTCATATTGTTCTTAGAATATGTCTTGTATTGAGTTTTTTTAACCCCATTGATAAACTGTTCTAAGAATATATTTCTTTGAAATAAAGTGGATTTCATGCTGCAAATAAATAAATATAAATTGGGTAAGAAAAACACAAGATACATTCTCTGCCACGTTGACCAAGACGTCACACATTGTATATGTGATTATTATAGTTTTGAATTTTGTTTATATATATTTTTTATTTCAGTTTATCACGTCTTTAGGTTTTACAGTATTCAATTTGTATTTTAGTTGTATTTAATTTTAGTATAATTCAATAGTTTTAGAACTACCAAATGTAATGCATTAAGAAATATTACTGAAATATCTTTTATTATATTCTATGGAAAATTTATTATTTTTGATCGAAATGATTCATTTCTGTTTTGCTCTTGATAGTTTCAAATGATTACCATTTTATTTATGTATGTATGTATTTTTATTTATTTATTTATTATTATTTATTTATTTACTTTTATTTATTCATGTATGGGTTTCCATTTATTTTCATTTTTAACGTTTATACACAGTTGTGTTTTATTTAATGAAAATTACCAAATATAATGCATTAACTAAGATTAATTAAATATCCTTTATTATATTCTCTGGAATACTTGATTATCTTGAATTGAAGATTCATTTCTGCTTTACTCTTGTTAGTTTTGAATATATATATAGTAATATATTCATTTATGGTTTTCTATTTTCACATTTATTCCAGTTAACAAAAATGTTTTTACATTTAGTGTCGTTTTTTTATGGTAATAACTTTAACCACTAAAACTGGCAAATGCTAAATGTGTAAAAAAAAAAAAAAATCTCTCTATCTTTCTCCATCTCTCTGCCATCACGAACGATCCATCATTTTCTCTCAGGTGTCATGAGCTGATTACAGACCAAACGAGGCGTTTCACCTTTGACTTGGTAAAAGCTACTGTAAAATTTCCAATGCTTTTAGACAGAATGAAATCCTAGATTCTTTGATTGCTTTTAGTCATTTGGCCTCCTGATGGAAGCATTACATAATACCATCTGGTGACAAGGAACCGACTCTGGCTGGAAAACCACATAAACACATGCAAGCGGAGGTGTTGTACCAAACACATCATATCGGTTAACCCTCTGGTGCTCTTTGTTGTTTTTTGTCAATGAAATGAATGTACTGTATTTTAGTTTGATAATGTTTTTTAATTTAATATTTTGTATTTTTAGGGGATTTTTTTTATACCAAATTATATTTACGCTGTATTTATAATCCATTTATTCACTTTTTGAGCATAGACCTGAAAATAAATGTCCAGCTTAAACTGTGGTAAATCTTGAATGCTTTAGAGCGACGGACTGAAAGTTTGATCTCTGTTCAAAGACGACACTTGGCAGATTATTGCTGAAGTGAAAAAGTTTTAAAAAGTTCACTTAAAAAAAAGTAATAGAATTGTTCGAGTATTGATATGAAAAATGCACAAAAATACTTATTTTCAATTTTTATATGAAATATATATTTTCAAAATCACGTTTTACTCAAAAAAAGAAATTCAAAGGCATAAATCTAAACAAGTTGTGTTCCAAATTTGAGGTTGATATCTCAAAATAGGATCTTTCAGTGAGAGTGTGTTTGGCTGCAGTACCAAACGCTTCCACTAGAGGAAATGCGTCTCCATTCATTTCTAATGCGCTCATTTTAGACCACGAGGAGCACAAGTGTGACGATTTTTGCAGGACCATTAAACCTGTTCGAATCATGTCCATGATTTATTTTTTGTGTGTGTGTGTGTGTGTGTTCATATAGCAAGTGCCAAAACCTTTACCAAGTTTCGTAACATTCCAATGAAGTAAAAAAAACAACAACAAAAAAACACGTAAAATGTTTCGGTCAAAAATGACTGAAGAGCACCAGAGGGTAAATAGATTACCACTCTTGAAGCCAGTTTGCAAACTATTACAACTGTGATGCGACTGCTGACCAAAACCATACATGCATTTGGTTCTCATTCAACGGCACCATCTATTCTGAGACAACAGAACATTGTCATAGTTTCAGAAAGTTTGCCTGGAAGCTCGTCGCTTGACAACGTGATAAATTTGTATGAATTCATGTCAAGTGAAGCCGTCAGATGCTTGTGTTTACAGATGCGAATCATCGGACTGTCGTACCTTCAGGCGTCACGTAATTTCTTGTGGTGTTCCTCAAGGCTCAGTGTTGGGTCCGCTATTATTTAACCTATACATACTTCCTTTAGCTGGTATAATTAACCAGTGCAATATTTAATTTCACCAGTATTCAGATGCCAACTCTATCTCTCACTTGCACCAGATGCCCACACATCCTTTCCCAAACAACTGGACGGAATAGTGAGCATATAATTGTGGATGTCTCAGAACTTTACAGCTAAACAAAGATAAGATAGAGGTACTTGTTATTGGTAATGACACACGGAGAACATCTATTGCGCCACATATTGACTCTCTATCACTAAAAGCCAGTAAAAAGAACTCATGAACTCATAAAAGAGTTTGACAGTGACCTTAGGTTAAAAAACTTATTAGCACTGTTACTAAAACAGCATATTCTCACCTCCAAAATACGGTCATGTAAGGGATCAGGCAACATAATAATCCTTCACATCAAACACCGTCTCCATAGGACAGGAGCTACAGCTGTAGTTTTTATATATAAAAAGCACTTTGTTCACGTCACTTGTAAAGGAGTGAGAGCATGTTGACCTTGCCGAGTCTCTTGCATGTAAAATCATACAAGCATTACCCGATTAAACGCTCTATTATGAGAAGATACGCGGGGTGACTCAAGGTAATCATATGACTAGCACAGGAGCCGTTCAAGATCAGAAACCTTTCAGCAAATGTAGGGCACTCCTGAGTGTCTCAATCCCTGAGCTCAAATCCAGCCAAAAACAACAACATCTTCTGGCCCCATTTGCCACTTCATTTGTTTAGCTCATTTCAGCCAATCTGGAGTTATTCGGAGCCCGTGCTTTTATTGAGAACTTGCCCTAGTTTTTTGCATCTGTGAACGTGAAGGCCGAACGCACAGAGAGACCTTGTTTTCTTCAGGACGTAATCCTGCATTTGGTTCAAGCCCCAGATGTTTTGTTGGTTTGTTGACCTGAACGTGAGGTGAATCTGGACATTTTTTGATTGATTCTCTTGCCCTAACGTACCGAGAGCATGTTTTTGAGATGTTTTGAGTCGATCGCAATAACAGATTCCCTTCAACGGCCCTCGCGGGAAATAACATGTTTGCAGTCGTTCATCATAGACTTTAATCTAAACATAGAAACAACAACAAAAAAACATTAGAAAATCTCTCAAAATTTTGAACACAGTGTGTGTTGAACATAGTTTGTGTCAACATTGTTGGTACCCTTAATAAATATGAACAAAAAAGCCTGTGAAAATAAATCTGCATCGTTAATCCTTAAGATCTTTTATTTTTAAAAAATCACAAAAATCTAACCTTTATTGAAGTATAAGACTTTAAAATGGGTGGAAAATCTCATTATTAAAATGTTTTTCTCTAATACACGTTAAACACAATTAATGGCACCCCTAGAAATTCTATGAGTAAAATATCTCTGAATTATATTACCATTCATATTTACATTTTTAGGACACCAGGGTGACTAGGAACATGAAATTATCCAGTCAAGTATATATATATATGAGGAAACACAAAGGCCAGAGTCCCTTAATCATCCATCACAATGAGTAAAACCAAAGAATATAGTTCTGATGTGCAGCAAAAGATTGTTGAGCTTCACAAAATAGAAAGTTGCTGTAAGAAAATAGATAAAACATTGAAAATCCCCATTTCCACCATCAGGACAATAATTAAAGTCCCCCTGTAGTCAATCATTTTATCCCTTAAAACTCATCTTTGATCACCAAAATGACATATTTAAATGTTTTTCCTTGAATAAATTTCTTCATGCCTTAAAATATCTTGAATGTAACTCGACACCCTTGCCTCATTTAGTATGCGCGGTTCTATGAATATGCAAATGAGCCCCGCCTCCACTCACTCACTCAGCTCAGAGATCCACTGGTTGACGATCACACGTTGATCTGATTGGTTACAAGGTAGTTTGTGACGTCAGAAACACCAGCGATTTCAAAGCGTGTGTTTGAGACTGTCTTTGGTTCACTGCAGTTTTAAGGAGGAAATACTCAGCAATGCTGTCGACTTATGAATTTACACATGGTTTGTCTTAAAGCGTATTAAAAACACCACATAGACACATAAACAACATTAAAAGCTGGATTTACACCACAGGGGGACTTTAAACATTTTGGGCGTCTTCCTTCTTTAACCCGTTCATTTCAAGTGTAATTCCTCTAATGATCTGAAGAGCTGAATCTGGTGTGTTGGTTTATAAAGAGTTTTGGGAAACAGGATAGGGAAACATCGGTTAAAACTTGTTCTTTTCAGCAACTCCTGAATATTTAAAACTTCCCTTGTTCTGCATCTCAATTATTGGAAACTTAAACATACAAACAAATGATATTGGCATATGTGTCGTACTCGAGTGCATGATTATCACATAATGCAAGACAAACTTTTCTTCAGAGACGGAACGATCCCGTTTGATTCGCTGTTGTTTTACAGGAGCGTGTGGCGTTGCGGTCGGATTCCCACTGGATACTGTCAAAGCATTAACAACATTAAAAACTTTTTCACCACATGGGGACTTTCAACTAAAGATGATACGGATCTGCCTGGAAGAGGACGTGTGTCTGTCTACATTGTCTTAATGCACAGCGATGAGGAAAGTTCAAGTGGCCAAAGACTCTTCAAGAATCACAGATGGAGAATTGCAGAGATTAGTTGAGTCTTGGGAGTCAGAAAGCTTAAACATTTTTATAAAACAACCCCTACATCACCACATGTTGTTTGGGAGAGATTCAAGGAAAGTCCTCCTCGCTCATCCAAAACTTTAGTATATTCAGTTGTCAGACACGACTGGATCTTCAAATGGGACCGGATTCTATGTTCAGATGAAACTAAAAAAGGAGATTTTTGGCATCAAACCCAAACAGGGTTAAAAAGTACCCCATGCCTACGGTTAAATATATTGCTGTATCTAGAATGTTGTGGGCCTATTTTTTTGTTGGAGGTCCTGGACTTCTTGTTCAGATTCATAGTATCATGGATTCTAGAAAATACCAACAATAATGTAATTTATCTGGGGTTTGATATTTGACAGAATTTAATGAGAAATATTAATATTATAAGATTCATGTTCATAGTTCATATTGAGATCTCTGACTTTTGATTGCAGGCTTTTGTTTGGTCTCTTGTAAATCTGAACACAGTTTGAGAAATCAACGCATATCATCAATGGAATTTGCCATTGCAAAATGTGCAAGCTGTTATTTAATTGATCAATATTGATTGCTTTGTCATGCACATTTTTACACACACACCCACCCACACACCCACACCCACACCCACACCCACACACACACACACACACACACACACACACACACACAATCAGTCAAATGGCAAAACCCTCCGCAGAATCAGAAGTGAGCTTAAAGTGTTACAGGCCTCCGAAGCGCTGACATTTTGTTTTAATCTGGTGACCTTTTATCATAATAATTCATATTGTGTCTCTTCTGCAGGAGCTTGAGCGGACGACTCTTACACGAGAGAGAGAGAGAGAGAGAGAGAGAGAGAGAGAGAGAGAGAGAGAGACTGTTTATGAAGCTCCTGTCATTCTTTTCTATCAGCTGGGAGACTTTATGAACTTTATAATGCACATTTATCATTCACAGGGTTAAAACCTAGATATAGCAAAACTAAGACAGCAATTATCAGATATTAAAACCTCATTGGTTCTCGCTGAAGCTCAAACATGATGCGTAACACGAGAATGAACCTCATTGGTTCTTGCTGAAGCTCAAACGTGCTGCGTAACACGAGAATGAACCTCATTGGTTCTTGCTGAAGCTCAAACATGATGCGTAACACGAGAATGAACCTCATTGGTTCTTGCTGAAGCTCAAACATGATGCGTAACACGAGAATGAAACTCATTGGTTCTTACTGAAGCTCAAACATGATGCGTAACACGAGAATGAACCTCATTGGTTCTTGCTGAAGCTCAAACATGATGTGTAACACGAGAATGAACGTCATTGGTTCTTGCTGAAGCTCAAACATGATGCGTAACACGAGAATGAACCTCATTGGTTCTTGCTGAAGCTCAAACATGATGCGTAACACGAGAATGAACCTCATTGGTTCTTGCTGAAGCTCAAACATGATGCGTAACACGAGAATGAACCTCATTGGTTCTTGCTGAAGCTCAAACATGATGCGTAACACGAGAATGAACCTCATTGGTTCTTGCTGAAGCTCAAACGTGCTGCGTAACACGAGAATGAACCTCATTGGTTCTTACTGAAGCTCAAACATGATGCGTAACACGAGAATGAACCTCATTGGTTCTTGCTGAAGCTCAAACATGATGTGTAACACGAGAATGAACGTCATTGGTTCTTGCTGAAGCTCAAACATGATGCGTAACACGAGAATGAACCTCATTGGTTCTTGCTGAAGCTCAAACATGATGCGTAACACGAGAATGAAACTCATTGGTTCTTACTGAAGCTCAAACATGATGCGTAACACGAGAATGAACCTCATTGGTTCTTGCTGAAGCTCAAACATGATGTGTAACACGAGAATGAACGTCATTGGTTCTTGCTGAAGCTCAAACATGATGCGTAACACGAGAATGAACCTCATTGGTTCTTGCTGAAGCTCAAACATGATGCGTAACACGAGAATGAACCTCATTGGTTCTTGCTGAAGCTCAAACATGATGCGTAACACGAGAATGAACCTCATTGGTTCTTGCTGAAGCTCAAACATGATGCGTAACACGAGAATGAACCTCATTGGTTCTTGCTGAAGCTCAAACGTGCTGCGTAACACGAGAATGAACCTCATTGGTTCTTGCTGAAGCTCAAACGTGCTGCGTAACACGTGAATGAACCTCATTGGTTCTCGCAGAAGCTCAAACGTGCTGCGTAACACGAGAATGAATCTCATTGGTTCTCGCTGAAGCTCAAACATGATGCGTAACACAAGAATGAACCTCATTGGTTCTCGCTGAAGCTCAAACGTACTGCGTAACACGAGAATGAATCCTGCTACTAGAACAGGTTTTTCCAAACAAAGTTTTGTGAGCTTGTGATTGTGCAGAAATGTCAGTGCTGAATTAAAAATACATAAAAAAAAACATGGAAATATTCTACATGAACATGCAAAGATGAAAAATGCATTACGTTTTTGAAAGTTTTTAACATTACTGAAAATATCAGAGGGTCCTTTTACTAAATACTTTCGTGATTTAGCTGAAAAGAAAGTGAGGATTTAGTGGTGTCATGTAAACTAAAGTTAATAGTTGCTTATTACTAGATCACCACTGGATTAACCAATCAGAAGACAGAACCAGAGCGGTATGCTTTATAAATGTTCTTTAATGGTATCGTTGGTTCCGTGAAGAACCTTTAAAATCCATGGAATCTTTCCATTGCACAAGGTTCTTTATAGAATGTTGGTTTATTTTAAAACTGTTCCCTGAAAGGTTCTTTGGGGAACCAAAAATGTTTCTTCAATGGCATCGCTGCATAACCTTTCTTATTAATGGTCTATAAACGACTCACCTTTTACTGTTTATGTCTGTTATTGATGGCTGGTGAAAACAAGAAATGAAAAGCCTAGTTTATGTCTGTGCTTGTTTTTCTGATAGATCGTCGATGGCAGACGACAGGATCCTCTTAGTGAGCAGGTGAATAGTGTTGGCGAGAGGAACACGCAGTGCAGATTAAAGGACTCCTCGCACGGCTGATAAAGAAGAGGACTGAATACATTAAATCGAGCCGCGAGGACGAGCGCCACATGGGCCTTAATCACATCTCCTGCTGCTCTGCACTCAGAGAGACTCATTCAAAAGCCATCATGAAGCACTCAAGCCTCACGTATTTCCATCTATCCCCCCGAAACCGGCCCAAACAATCTCTCTCGCTCTTTGTTCAAACACAGACTAAACAATCACCGGAGTGTGGGCCGCAGAAACGGGATTGTCGCTCCAACAAACTCCATCCTGTCAGATCGCAGACGAGTGTTTGATAAGGACAAGAACATCATGGAAAATCTGACGAGACATCTTTCCTTTGTCTAAACACTAGTATAGACGTTCTTTTGTCAAACACACTGAACCGCAGCATTTTAAGGACAGAGAAGATTGGAATAATTCATGTTTTTTTTAAAGAAGTCTCTTCTGTGGCAGATATTATTTGCACATCAATGTATTGTAGTATATTATAAAACAGCATGCAATAATAACGGTAACACTTTACAATATGGTTCATTAGTTAACATTATTTAACTACCTTAGTTAACATGAACTAAGAATGAACAATACTTCTACAGCATTTATTAATCTTAGTTAATATTAATTTCAACATTTACTAATACATTAATAAATAAAAAGTTGTATTTGTTAAAAGGTAAAGTAAAAGGCAGATTCAAACGCGAGTTGGTCATGTTCAAATGAATGTTCTAGTATGTTCTAATGCCCCCCGCCTTACTCTCAGTGCTACGGAGCCCCTAAAGGGACCTTTGCAAAAATAAAAAATACAGACTTTTGAATGTGCACAAGAAGCTTTTGCATGAAAATGACAAACTTTTGCATGCACATGAGAAAATTTTGCATGCGTACGAGAGACTTTTGCATGCGCGAGAATCTTTCGCATGCGCGCGAGAAACTTTCACATGCGCGCGAGAAACTTTCGCATGCGCGCGAGAAACTTTTGCATGCGCACGAGAATCTTTTGCGTGCGCAGGAAAAACTTTTGTGTGCGCACGAGAAACTTTTGCATGCACACGAGAAACTTTTGCATGAGCACGAGAAACTTTTGCATTCGCACAAAAGATTTTTGCATGCGCACAATAAACTTTTTCATCCGCACGAGAAACTTTTGCTTAGGCATGAAAATCTTTTGCATGCGCGCTAGAATCTTTCGCATGTGCGCGAGAAACTTTTGCATGCGCACGAGAATCTTTTGCATGCGCATGAGAATCTTTTGCATGCGCACGAGAAACTTTTGCTTACGCATTAGAAACTTTTGCATGCGCAAGAGAAACTTTTGCATGGGCACGAGAATCTTTTGCATGGGCACGAGAAACTTTTGCATGGGCACGAGAAACTTTTGCATGGGCACGAGAAACTTTTGCATTCGCACAAAAGATTTTTGCATGCGCACAATAAACTTTTGCATCCACACGAGAAACTTTTGCATGCCCACGAGAAAATTTCGCATGCGTGCGAGAATCTTTTGCGTGCGCACGAGAAACTTTTGCTTAGGCATGAAAATCTTTTGCATGCATGCTAGAATCTTTCGCATGTGCACAAGAAACTTTTGCTTACGCATGAGAAACTTTTGCATGCGCAAGAGAAACTTTTGCATGGGCACGAGAAACTTTTGCTTACGCATGAGAAACTTTTGCATGGGCACGAGAATCTTTTGCATGGGCACGAGAAACTTTTGCTTACGCATGAGAAACTTTTGCATGCGCAAGAGAAACTTTTGCATGCGCAAGAGAAACTTTTGCATGGGCACGGGAATCTTTTGCATGTGCAAGAGAAACTTTTGCTTACGCATGAGAAACTTTTGCATGCGCAAGAGAAACGTTTGCATGCGGCATGTGCACGAGAAACGTTCGCATGCGCACGAGAAACGTTTGCATGCGCACAAGAAACTTTTGCATGTGCACGAGAAACGTTCGCATGCGCATGAGAAACTTTCGCATGCGCATGATAAACTTTTGCATGTGCACGAGAAACTTTTGCATGAGCACGAGAAACTTTTGCATGCGCACGAGAAACGTTTGCATGCGCACAAGAAACTTTTGCATGCGCACGAGAAACTTTTGCATGCGCAAGAGAAACTTTTGCATGTGCACGAGAAACTTTTGCATGAGCACGAGAAACTTTTGCATGTGCACGAGAAACTTTTGCATGAGCACGAGAAACTTTTGCATGAGCACGAGAAACTTTTGCATGCGCATGAGAAACTTTTGCATGCGCACGAGAAACGTTCGCATGCGCACGAGAAACTTTTGCATGCGCACGAGAAACTTTTGCATGTGCACGAGAAACGTTTGCATGCGCACGAGAAACTTTTGCATGCGCACGAGAAACTTTTGCATGAGCACGAGAAACTTTTGCATGCGCACGAGAATCTTTTGCATGAGCACGAGAAACTTTTGCTTACACATGAGAAACTTTTGTTTAGTTTTTGTGTTACCCAGATCCTGAGTCAGACGTAACAACCCAGGGGTTGAGTTATTTATTGCGAGCTATTTGCACCTGATCCAGCGCCATTATGGTGGAAACGGGATAACAGTGAGTGGTCGATTACACTTAATTACTTCTAAATATTTTATTTTTACTTCTAATGGTTGTTAAACGAGCATAAATGTATGCAATATGTATTAAAACGATATAAAAATATGTTATACTATAAAAATCTATCGAAAATAAAGGAATAATCGAGCAAACCAGTGGTTGTGTGGAGTATTTTAAAAACTTTCGAGGATTTAAGTCAATCTGTAATCATTAATTCATATGTGAAGTGAAAATAAGCTAGTATTATAGTAAATATTATTCAACCCAATATTCTGGTTTAAAAAACACCCAATTATTATTAACCCAACATGTGTTCCGTCCTATATTTACCCAGCCCTTTGGTTAAAAACAACCCAAATTGGGTTGTTTTTAACCCAGTGTTTTTTTTTGTTTTTTTTAAAGAGTGTATAGTAATTGCCCTTGGGCTCAATCAAACACTATTACCAGCTTTCTGTTTGCTTAGCTCTCTCTCTCTCTCTCTCTCTCTCTCTCTCTCTCAGACGATCATCTCTAAGATTGCTCATCTTTCTCATGTTAAAGCTCTAAAGACAGTTCACTCCACCAGACATTCCTCCAGAGCCTAGTTAGGTGGATTGCAAATTGATATGAAGGAAATGTGAGTGGTGTTTGCTTTATTAAAATGCACATGAGCAATATTAATAGTGATCCTTGGTTTATCAAACGCCACTAAACATGGATCGTTTGTGTTTGCATTTTTGGTAACCCTTTTTAGGCATTCTATAAGTAACTTTGCAAATACATGTCAACTTTTTCTAATAACCATGTCAATAAATACTCTAATGAGAGTTAGTTGATGTAGTTGCAAAGTTACTTATACTCAGTAGAATGTCTAAAGTTGATCATGCAGCGAAATAAAGTGTAACCGCATTTTTAATTACATATTTTGGTAACACTTTACAATAAGGTTCATTAGTTAACATTTGAAAATGTAGCCTATTTACTAACATGAACTAACAATGAGCAATACATTTGTTTTAGTATTTATTAATCTTTGTTAATATTAGTTGATAAAAATCCAGCTGTTCATTGTTTGTTCATGTTAGTTCACAGTGCATTAACTAATGTTAACAAATACAACCTTTGATTTTAATAACGTATTAGTAAATGTTGAAATTAAAATGAACTAAGATTAATAAATTGCTGAAGAAGTATTGTTCATTCTTAGTTCATGTTAACTAAATGTACTTAACTAATGTTAACTAATGAACCTTATCGTAAAGTGTTATCCATTTTTTAATCAAAAGAAAAATTTCCCAATGCCTAATCATGCTTTTTGAAGCTAAAAATTTTGCTTTTACATCCCTTTTAACAGGCAATATGAGAGAGAATTTACAGTACGTTTGGCGTGTAAAAATGTCTCAGATGCAAAGACATATTATAGTCAGGAAAAACAAGTATTGCTGTATTTTACTTTCACAGAAGTGCATCATTCACCTCACATTATATTGCTATATTTCACATAACTGTTTATTTTTCACATTTCAGGTCCAGCCGAGTCTCTAACACATTTAGAAATTATGGATAAAAGCGATTTAGAGGGTGCTCTACCATTTATTTAAAAAAAAAAAAGTGTTCAATAAAATATACACCATTTACAAAACAACATTTGGCAATACGTCTGGAGGCCATTTCTCTGTCCTGTACTCTAGTGTCAAATTACATCAGTATCGGTTTTCTGGTTAAAATCCTTTTAAAAACCGATCTTCACAATAACTCCAGAGTACAATGAAACGGCCTCCTGGCCGCACACACACACACACACACACACACACACACACACGCTCACAAGGGAAAGATACCATACAAAAATAAAAATAGGATATGTTATAGATAGATAGATATACTGTTTTTGCAATATTTCAAATAAAATGCCAGGTTGGATTGACATAAAACAAGAAGAACAGAGACGAAAGCACAACAGCTATCATGCGGTTGCTTAAACATCTGTCTAGATAACTGTATGCGTGAAAGTAAAACCCAACATCTGCAGTATTGTGTGAGAGTCTGTAGCAGCAGCTGAAGACACTGGTTTGACGGCTGTGTTCAAAACCTGTGAGATGCAGATCTTCACTTCTGTCTGTGTGACGCGTTCTCCTCCAGATCAAGGGCTCTCAACCTTTTACACGGCAAACAATGCTTCAAAATGCTTCAAAATGTCTTGTTTTCTGGAGGAAAAAATCTAAATGAAGTGAGTTTTTGCTTAAAAACAAACAAAATGATCTGCCAATGGGGTCAGAAACATCATCTTAATTCAAATGGAAAACAGGATTATTTTCTTGACCTCATTGGCAGATCATTATGCTTGTTTTAAGCAAAAACTCACTTCATTTAGATTTTTTCCTCCAGAAAATAAGACATAATATCTTCTGGCATTTTACTCATCTAGTAAATCCATCTTTGATTTAAGCATTTTTTTTATATTTGGACTGGAAACAAGACAAAAATATTGAGTAAGAAAATGCTCGACGACACTTTAGAGCTTTCACTAAGAACATAATAAGAGCGTAATATAGTCCTAAACTATAATGTTTATTCGGACAGTTGGATCTGTCATAGACAATGCTCTGCTTGAAAACCCCGGATCTGCCGTTTATTCCTGAACTGAAACATCAATGACTTTCTTTCTTTCTTTCTTTCTAAAACGCATCTCTATGACGTGAAGAAACACATTCACGTTGGGTTTTGAACACAGCTCATTACTTCATTATAAAGACACAAGAGTTTGCTGGGGAAACATCCATCCATCTTATATAGATATATATGTCATGAAAATATATTTTAAAAAAGAATCATTTTTCTCCACACCTCCTTCGCGGCCCCCAGGGGTCCACACTGTAAACAAAGTGAAATGTGCAACTGTTATGAATTGTTATAAATGACTTTTTAAATGGTGTGTAACCCATTTTTAAATTTTTAGGCTACCTGAGGAAACGGTTTTACAGTGATGGACCCCTGGTTAAAAAGAGCCTGGCTCAAGCTCAATGGAAACAATCTTTATCCAAAGAACCATTAGCTTATTTTGAAGAACCCAAAAAACTAAAACATGGTAACACTTTATTTCGATAGTCCACTTTAGACATTCTACTGACTATAAGTAACTTTGCAACTACATGTCAACTAACTCTCATTAGAGTATTAGTAGACTGTCTGCTTAATATCTGCTAACTCTTTATTTTGATGATCCTCAACAGATATTTCTCTGATTATAAGTGACTTTGAGTGACTCAACTTATTATACTAACCCCAATCCTAACACTTAACCCTAACCTAACAGTCTACTAATACTCAGTTAATTGACATGTAGTTGAAAAGTTACTTATAGTTAGTAGAATGTCTAAAGTGGACTATCGAAATAAAATGGAACCAAAAACACTGATCTGTAGAAGCTAAACATTATAAAGATCCCAGTATAAACGGACTCTATGGGGTCCGTTTATAAACCGACTTTTAGGTCAAACAAGGACAAACTCAAACGTTGGGTTAAAAATGTAATTTAAAAATGTAACCCAACGCAACGGCTGGGTTTGTCCATATTTGACCCAAAGTTGGATTAAAACAACCCAGCATTTTTTTATTTCTTTTTTTAGAGTGCATGTCTTTATGTCTTTATGATAAGGACACAAGAGAAGTGGAAAACATCCAAACATCCATCCGCGCGCGTCTTTTACACGTGCACAACCACCGGCGCGTCAGACGCTTCCAGCTCGTTCCGGTAACGCTCGAGCCAGTCTCTGAGCTCCGAGATCCGGTAGCCCTCCGGACCCCTCCCGCCTTGATACACGACCTTCTCGTCCTTTAGTATGTAGAGGCGCTCGAAATACGCGCCGTACGCCGAGTTGGACGAGTTCTCCATGGTGTCCACGACTATTGCGCTCTCCGGTACTTTCTGGTTCATGAGCTCCGCGGCGCGGAGCCGGTCCTCCAGGCAGCGGTGCCGCGGGATCTGATACGGCGCGTCGGAGCTCACCCAGCCGTCTGACGGATGCGCTTCCTCGATGTACACCAGCAGCGAGTCCGCGATGTCCGCGTACTGCCGTGCGACGCGTTGGAACGCCGACAGGCGCGTCATGAACGGCGGTCAGGAGCAGCTCCCGAAGTTGATTATGAGAGGTCTCCTCCCGCGGGCGTAGTCTAGAATCCTCCGCGTGCCTCTCCGACGCGCGTTGTCCAGCGGAACCACCTCTGTGTTGGGCGCCGCGCCGCCCAAACGCGCTGTTTTAAAGAAGTCCAGCTTCTGCCCGTACCACACGGCGCGCAGCGACTCGAGCGTGAACATCTTGTTGGAGTCGGACACGCACATCGGCGGGTCGTCAGGGCTCGCGAGATCGCTTTCCCCGCATCTTCATTAGAAGCTTCCTTCGGATGCAAAGGAAATCCAGGAGCCAGAGCGTCAGTGCCGCGAGGAGGAACCGCGGGAGAAGCATCAGACACACGGCCGCGTTTTTCAACGCCTTCGCCGTTTGGACACCTGCGGATCCATGCAGCATCTCCATCCCCGTCCGGACAGGTACAGATACAGCCGTGTCGTTTAACGCTCTCTCTCTCTCCCTCTCTCTCTCTCCCTCTCTCTCTCTCACTCTCTCTCTCACTCTCACTCACTCTCTCTCTCTCCCTCTCTCTCTCTCTCTCTTTCGAGCACCGAGTCCCGCTTTTTATAGGACTATAAGGATTTGAATGAAAAACAACACGCCTACACACCCGTGCCGCCTCCTCACATGGAGGGGATTCCCTCCCGTCAACTCTCCTGTCTGGAGGAGAGAGAGAGAGAGAGAGAGAGAGAGAGAGAGAGAGAGAGAGGGGGGGGGGGGGGGGGGGGGGGGGGGGGGGGGATGCGATCGAATGCAACATGCTGCTTGTTAGATTTGACAGCTCCTCATGCATTCCATCAAAACTGATATATGCACAGTTGAAAAACATTGGGTTATTCTTTTAACCCAACTTCTGGGTTACACGTTGTTGGGTCATTTATAAAAATCGTTGGGTAATTTCTAGTGATAACCCGGCTGTTGGGTTAAATACGTATGTTGTATGTACACTTGTGAGTTTTGAATTTATGCACACAATTATGTATATTTACCTTAAATTCTAGACTCCCCAATATTTCGTTTGTAATAAAATGTTTTATTTGAGACATATTTGTTTTATACAAATAAACAATCTATATTTGAAAACAAGGTGTATTGTATTTATTAAAATAATGTCCTAAATAAAAATAAATAGTTAACTGAACTGTTGGGCTACTTTTAACCCAATGCACTGGGTTATAATAACCCACAGTTGTGAAGGTGCTGCTACACCAGCCCATAGTTGGGTTACTCGTTGGGTTATTTTTAACCCAACATTATTAAGTTAGTGTTAGATCATTTGACATGGTATAAAAAAAAAAAATTCAAGACATGATTTCTTATTTTAACTGCAATGGTGAAATGTAGAGAGAGAGAAAGATAGATGTTAGATTGTTTGACATGGCAGTTGCATTTTTTTAATGCAGGCATGCTTCTTACTCACTTAATAATGTTGGGTTAAAAGTAACCCAGCGAGTAACCCAACTATGGGGTGTTGTAGCAGCACCTTCACAACTGTGGGTTATTATAACCCAGTGCATTGGGTTAAAACCAGTTGGGTTAAAAGTAACCCAACAGATAAGTTAACCATTTATTTTTATTTATGAAATTATTTTAATGAATAAAATACACTTGGTTTTAAGATTGTTTATTTGTATAAAACAATAAATATTTTTTAATTACTAACTAAATATTGGGTAGTCTAGAATTTAATGTAAATATAGCCTATACATAATTGTTATTACGAGAAATTACGCAGCGATTTAAAAAATGACCCAACGTTTTTGGAAAAATAACCCAACATAGTGACCCAATATGTGTAACCCAGCGGTTGGGTTAAAAATAACCCAACATTTAATAAAAAATAACCCAACAATAACCCAACATTTTTTACTGTGTATTGTAAGACTTGCTTTTTATTAAACTTGTCATGAGGTATGATGAGATTGAGGATATATGACAGTTGCACTTTTAATTCATTGTTGGCTTAATGAAAGTACATTGATGGAGGAGTCGGAAGAGATGCTGAGATTGTTTTAATGCATTACTAGCTTTAATGCAAAATGAGCTTCTTTATGAACCCGCGGTTAAGTGGAGAAATAGATGCTGAGATGTTAGATGATTTGACATATTAAATTTTTTTTTTTTTTATGCATTAGTGCATTATGTAAAAAATGCTTCCTAATGAAAAAAAAAAAACATTAAAGAGAGAGACTGTATGCTGAGAGAGATGACAAATTATTATTTGATTAGAATATGTTTTGAATGCATCTTGTCATCAAATGAGAATTCAGTGATTGTAAAGAAACAACAACACGCTGCTTGTTCGATTATTTGACACTTTTGAATACAGCGCTGGTTTAAATGTGTTGCGGAAAGAAATGCGGAAACACTTTATTTTACAGTGTCCTTGTTACATATGTTACATGCACTTACCATAGTAATAACAGTAAATTATGCATAATTACATGCAACTAACCCTCAACCAAACCCTAATCCTAATCCTAAGTACATGCTGTTAATCAGGCTTGCATTATGCAATGTTAAAAAAGTATCTTAAAACGTGGAATGATGGAATCCATAACAAAGAAATGCAATTTCATGCATTTCTATTATCCCTCTGGTGCTCTTCGGTCATTGTTGAACGAATTTCTTTTACGTTTTGTTTGTTTGTAATTTTTGTCCTCACCGGAATGGTACAAAACTTGGTAAAGGTTTTGGCACTTGCTGTGTGAACACACAAATAAATCATGGACATGATTCGAAAAAGTTAAATGATCCTGTAAACAATAGTCACACTTGTGCTCCTCGCGGTCAGAAATGACGCATTGGAAATGAATGGAGACGAATTTCCTCTAGTTTCCTCTTTTTTAAGATATCAACCTCAAATTTGGAGCACAACTTGTTTAGATTCATGGCTTTGATTTTCTTGCAGTTTTAGAGTAAAATGTGATTTTGAAAATATATATTTCATATAAAAATTTTAAATAAGTATTTTTGTGCATTTTTCATAACAACAAACTTAAAATTCTGTAACTTTTTTTAAGTTCACTTTTTAAAACTTTTTCCACTTCAGCAATAATCTGCCAAGTGTCGTCTTTGAACAGATCAAACTTCAGTCTGTCGCTCTAAAGCGTTCAAGATTTACCACAGTTTAAGCTGGACATTTATTTTCAGGTCTATGCTCAAAAAGTGAATAAGTGGATTATAAATACAGCGTGAATATAATTTAGTGCCATAAAATCCCCTAAAAATACTAAATACTAAATAAAAATCATGTCAAACTAAAATATTGTATATTCATTTCATTGACAAAAATAAATAAATAACAAAAATATATATATTCGGTCATTTTTGACACGAGAAGAGCACCAGAGGTGGACATTGAGAGAAAACGAGTTTTTTTGACAATGTTAGTTGTGCTTTTGCATTAGTTTTAATATATGTCACATGAAAGCATGTTATGAAAGCAGTCCTAATGCCTGAAATGACTTAATGAGCGTGCACTGATGCACACAGAGGAGTCAGTGTGTCGTTTCAAGCCAAAGACGTAAGCGCAAACCAAGGCATGCATGAGATCTGTTATACCTGTAAACCCAGGTATCAGAATATTTCCTATATTCTTCTAATCTGTTTGTAATGCACTTTTGTCATAGTCCGAAAAAAAATAGATTAAGACGCATTCTATCATCTCTGTAATATGATCTAATCATAATTACTTTTTAAAAAGCAAATGTTGAAATGCCCCAAAATATGCATGTTATATGTGTGTTGCATTGTGTGAGCGCACGGATTCTCTCAGGAGAATAAACAAGGCTTAACGTTCAATGTGAATCCAAAGGTCTCGGGCCGAAAACTCATGATCCCTAATGAATGCATTTATTTACTTGCATGTAAGTTAATGAGCCTAAATCCTACATTTACCTATTCCACAGAAACCTATTTACAGGGGAAACACTACATACACTACATGTAATCCTGTAATCCTGGTAATTCAATGCTTGACACAGTTTTCCCCGATAAACAGTTCTTAATCAGTAACAGCGCTGAGTGACACTGGCAGAAGGGAAACTGGGCTTCTGAGAATCTCTTGTCTGATATAGTGAAACTGTAGAAGTTCCCTGTTACTGTCAAGGCACACGTTTGCTGAGAAACACTGGTGTACTTGGTGAAACTCAGCATGTATAACTGAGATGTTCACCTCGTGTGTGATTCGGTTACGCTGGTGGAGCAGAGATACATGCACTACACACCTGAAGGAAGATAACCTGCTATCTTTGCTCATTCCAGAGACATGTTTTGAGCCAATAACCTGAGCTGAAAATATCATGTGACTAATGAGCCAGACAGCATTGACTGACACCTCATACACACACAGTTCATCTACTATCATATGATTTTTTTATTTACATTTATTTAATACTTGCAGTGTGAGAGTGTGTGTGAGTGTGAGTGTGTGTGTGTGTGTGTGTGTGTGTGTGTGTGTGTGTGTGTGTGTGTGTGTACAACTATCTTTGTGAGGACCAGTTTGAGTGTTAGACCAGTGGAGTGAGGACAGAGAGAGTAAAGTGAGGACATGTTGGCCGGTCCTCAGTCTCTGAGAGCCTTTAAAGGCCTGTTTGAGGGTCAAGACTTGGTTTTAGGGATAAGGTTATAATGAGGTCAAGGGTCGGGTTAGGGTCAGGGGTCGGGTTAGGCACTTAGTTGTGATGGGTAAGGTTAGGGTAAGTGGCTAGAGATTGCATTGTGTCAATGAATGTCCTCATAAAGATAGATGTACAAGAATGTGTGTGTGTGTGTGTGTGTGTGTGTGTGTGTGTGTGTGTGTGTGTGTGTGTGTGTGTGTGTGTGTATTTTTGTGAACGTTCAGAGAAAATTCAGAAGTAACAATAACATTCACATAATTTTGTAAAATGTTCGCATAACCAAGAACATTTTTAAAAACCTGGATGTTTTGAACGTTCACAGAAAATTCAGAAATAATGTTTTTATAATTTAATTGGAATGTTAAGACGCAAGAAACATGCAGAAATGCAGTCCTTCGAGTCCGTGGATTGAGCAGAAGTGTCATGAAGACACAAAGTCAGGGTTAACATACACAGTAACAAAAACGTTGGGTTACACATATTGGGTCACTAGGTTTTTATTCCCATATTTTTCCAAAAATGTTGGGTCATTTTTAAAATCGATGGGTAATTTCTCGTAATAACCCGGCTGTTGGGTTAAATACGTATGTTGCATGTACACTTGTGTATTTTGAATTTATGTACACTATTATGTATATTTACATTAAATTCTAGACTCGCCAATATTTAGTTTGTAATTAAAAATATTTGTTGAAACATATTTATTGTTTTATACAAATACATAATCTGTATTTGAAAGAGTGTATTTTATTTATTAAAATAATGTCATAAATACAAATAAATAGTGAACTGAACTGCTGGGTTGCTTTTAACCCGATGCGTTCGGTATATACCACCCCATAGCTGGGTTACTCGTTGGGTTATTTTTAACCCAGTATAACAAGGAGGGACAGAGTAGTGTAGAATAATGGTTAAATATGTGAAAAATAATGTGAATTTTTAAAAACGAAGCATGAACACATGTTACAGTGCACCCCACAAACACAATCAAGCCTTCGAAAAAAGGCGTTTTACCACCCCTTTAAGCGAGTACCGATATTGCTTAAACATGTTGCTTAAATATGATATGCGAGTAGACTGCAAACGTCGGGTTTTAAAGCAAATTTCTGTCTAGTTTATTTTTCCTTTTCATGCAGTCTGACAGGTCAAATTCCTACACACAAAATACAAAATCCTTGAAAACAAACGGTTACACAGTTCGACAGTCTCTCCTGCCAAGTCAAGTCCCCGTTTTACTTCAAGAAAAAAATCCTGGCCGTCCAGTACCGTAAAAATCTCCTTGACACGAAGTCCCAAGACATTCAGACATCTCGAAGATCCTGAAACTCGACGCTCGCCAGCATGAACGCACATTTGCCAGAACAGGTATTTGTGGACTGAAAGCAGGCCAGCTGTTCCAAGAAACAGGGATGTGTGGAGTAGATTTGCGATCCTTTTGGGAAACTCTGAGCCTCGGTGGGAGACGCCAGCGTAACACAGGGGTCAACTAGTCCTAATAATAGAGTAAAACACAGCGTTTGTAATGCTTTTCAGGACCGAGAGACGCTGAACTTCTGAACCCCTGCTGTGTAAGACGCTCAAATAGCAGGAGTCGCTGCTAATTTCAAATCCTGCTTCTGGTGATGCTAATGTGAACCGAGGTCAAGAAGATCAGTGCGAGACTTTCACCTCTCAGCTTTAGGAAACCATTAGTTAAAGTCTCCCTGTGGTGAAAATCCAGCTTTTAATGTTGTTTATGTGTCTATGGGGTGTTTTTAATACGCTTTAAGACAAAGCATGTGTAAATTCATAAGTCGACAGCATTGCTGAGTATTTCCTCCTTAATGAACTAGTCTGGCTATCACCAGACCAAGCTCAGTCTTTTAAGATTGAACATTAGTCTGGAGAGTCTGCTCTATGTTTCCACTGGCGTGACCAAAATGACCCTGTACGCAGTTGGATAGTCCTTCAACCAATCAGTGTCAACAAACGTGTTGGTTTGCAGCACTGATCGGCGGTTTGCAGAAGCAGCGATGGCATCCATGAAAGCGAGTGGTATTAACACTCACTCGAGCGATTTGTTTGCTAAACTAAAGAAGCCATTGAGCATCGTCCAGAGGTTAAAAGGAATTGGATTGGATTAAATCCGCCAATAGCACCAGTTTGTGATTGGTCCCTGCAAATTTGTAACGAAAGCAGGATAGATAGCAGGACGAAATCGAATCTCTGTCAGATCGCGCTGGGTTTACCCAGGCTAGCAGTGAACCAAAGACAGTCTCAAACACACGCTTTGAAATCGCTGGTGTTTCTGACGTCACAAACTACCTTGTAACCAATCAGATCAACGTGTGATCGTCAACCAGTGGATCTCTGAGCTGAGTGAGTGAGTGGAGGCGGGGCTCATTTGCATATTCATAGAACCTTTGAATACTAAATGAGTGTCGAGTTACATTCAAGCTATTTTATTTTATTGGGACTTTTTCAAGGAAAAAAACATGATTTTACTATGTAATTTTGGTGATCAAAGATGAGTTTTTAGGGATAAAATGATTGACTACGGGGGACTTTATTAGTTAACACTGTGCACACTAGATTTGTATTACGCTCAGGGTTTTCTGGTTCTTGAATCTGATTGGCTGAAAGCTTTTTCCAGTTGTGCGATGTTCCCCCAGTATCAGCTCTGGAACCGCTTCACCGTTTGTATCACTCCGCCATAGCAAATCCACCAAATCTTTTACAAATACTACTGTTGTTGTGTCACGGAAAGTACAATAAGCTTCATTCAATGTTATGAGTTCTAAAATGACGTTTTAGATTTAGTATTGGAGGCTCGGGCTCGACTGATAAACTGTCAACACTATAGTTCATTTATGTAAGAAAGGAGAGCAAAATAAACTAAACTGTGACATATTATACCCAAATATTCTTCATACAGTGGCTACCAGTAATATTTATAAAAAAAAATGTGGATGCAAAAATGATTGGGACACTTTGAGCTGATCATGTTTAGCTGAAGTGTTTTGTCTTTAATTGCTAATGCTCTTTTTACACACAGACTGAACAAAATGAAGCATTGCTTGGTGATTGGTTGAGCTAAACTGGTATTATCTAATTGTGTAGTTAAATTTAACAGCTGACAGATATTCAACATAATTCATGTGTGAGACAGTCTAACAGAAGGACGGACAAAACCAGTCAAATATCAACTGAGTTCTGCTCATATTTTATCACCATTTTCTAAACTATAGCGAATATACTGTGATAATATGAGAAGTGTTAAAGGTGTCTGAATAAAGTTTGGTTTGACTGTATATGCCAAACCCCCTAAACCAGCCGGCTTGGCCTGACTGCACACACTACAGCACACGGATCCATTCACAATTACTAAACGCATGAAAGATTAAAACATTATCCTGAATGTGTGTGGAAACAACATGAATATACTGAAATACTATATGTCTGTGCATAAACACAATGTGACGTCACTGCAATAATCTTTACCTTGATTAGAGTCCGCATCATCAAACTTCACTAGCCAGACGCTGGTTTGCTTTATCCGGCCGAGAATCACGTAGTTTGCGTATCATCTGGCCGTACAGCTCCATTCTTGTTCTGGTATATGTTTTTGTTTGTTAATAAGTGAATCTGAATAATAATAATTAAATACAAATTAAAAAAGAACGGTATTCAATTTAATTGTTTTTAATATTATTTTTATTTTTTATTTACATGATTGTGTTTACATACAATATTGGCAAAGCATTATAACAAGCAATGACAAGAATATATACTGTATATATATATATACACACACACACACACACAAAATAGACATTTATCAAGACAAGATATTCTTAAAGTTCATAAATGAAGATAATCTTTTAGAAATTTTCTGTTTAGTATTGATATTTTTACTAAAGTCACTGTGAAGTCAATCATTTTATCCCTTAAATCTCATCTCTGATCACCAAAATGACATATTTAAAAGTTTTTTCCTTAAAAATAATTTCTTCGTGTCTTAAAATATCTTGAATGTAACTCGACACCCTTGCCTCATTTAGTATGCGCGGTTCTATGAATATGTAAATGAGCCCCGCCTCCACTCACTCACTCAGCTCAGAGATCCACTGGTTGACGATCACACGTTGATCTGATTGGTTACAAGGTAGTTTGTGACGTCAGAAACACCAGCGATTTCAAAGCGTGTTTTTGAGACTGTCTTTGGTTCACTGCAGTTTTAAGGAGGAAATACTCAGCAATGGTGTCGACTTATGAACTTACACACGGTTTGTCTTAAAGCGTATTAAAAACACCACATACACACATAAACAACATTAAAAGCTGGATTTACACCCAAGGGGGACTTTAAATAAAACGATTAAAGATAAAGGTTATTGTAGTGGTAGTAGTTTTACATGAAAATACAATGTCAGTCTTTCTACTGTTACTTGCCATTTCTTTGTAATTATTTGTGAAATATACCAGCAATTACACTAAAAAACACCAAATGTTTGTCAGTATACACATGATTTTGTTTCCCTTGTGTGTCTTTTTCACTGTGACCTTAATAGCGTTGTTTTCTCCCTAATCACATATGCATGCTTCAGACTTCCTAGTTATGCATTTTTAACAATCTGACAGACACGAGAAACGCAAAAAAAAAAAAAAAGTAGATGAAATATGCTGCTGTCTCCTAACCCCGTTACCTCCAATAAACCCTGCTGAGAACTTGGCATGAGCTCTCGGGTCACGCAAGGACAGCGGAGAACAGGAAAACAGCCAGAGCCTGCAGCAAACCTGAGAGATCTAGCGTTCGCTCCACTAGATAATCATCATCAATGTTTCTCGAGCATCGAATCATCATATTAGAGTGATTTCTGGAGGATCATGTGACACTGAAGACTGGAGTAATGATGCTGAAAATTCAGCTTTGATCACAGGAATAAATTACACTTTACTATATATTCACATAGAAAACAGATGTTTTACATTAGAATAATATTTCACCATATTACTGTTTTTTTTTTTTTTATCATATAAATTCGGCCTTGGCGAGTAAGAGACTCTTTCAAAAACATTAAAAACAGTCTTAATTATTGGAAACTTTTGACTATATATATTAATCAAATGCTAATATTTTGTGTGTTTTAATTGAGTTTTTCTGAGCCGACCACCAGAAATCCTGCCTACGGTTAATGAACACACACCAGCACATTTACTCACTTCTCATTTCATTCTCTGTTGTTTCCCAGACTCTCTTTCTCTGTTCTGACGGTATTAAACAGGCATTGCGTGATTGGCTGGAGAAGCTGAGAAGGATCATGGTATCATAGCAACTGTCATCAAGGTCCAGTCAGGATTATCCTGTTCGAAAGGCCTGAGTATATACTGTCATTTAGCACACGCTTTTGCTTTTACTTTATCCAAACAGTGAGTGAAAGAGAGACTTCAGATGTGATGATGGTGTGTTACACACACACACACACACACACACACACAGGCTGATGGTGTGTTACACACACACACACACACACACACACACACACACACACACACACACACACACACACACACACACACACACACACACACACACACACACACAGGCTGATGGTGTGTTACACACACACACACACACACACACACACACACACACACACACACACACACACACACACACACACACACACACACACACAAGATGATGGAACCTTTAGTTTTCGTTCAGATTTACTACTTACTAATTAATATTAGTGATGCCATTTCTTAACGTTACATTTATGTTTTTGCTTATACATTTTTAAAACCGTTTTTTTTTGGTTTTGTTCAGATTTTTCTTACTATTCATTTTCTCTCTGGAAAATGTAATGACAAACAACTTAGTGATGCCATGTTACATTTATGTTTTTGCTTATATATCTTTAAAATGGCTGGAATCTGTGTTATTTTGATATTAATTATTGCTTTTATTAAAATTATTAGTTGGCTTTCATTTTTATATTTTCATTTTTAATTTAATTTTTTTTTTTGCAATCTTATATTCAGGAATGTTTAGTTTTAATAGACTATTTAAAGTGCCCCTATTATGCTTTTTGGGGTATTATCTTTCCCTCACTTAATAATGTTGGGTTAAAAGTAACCCAGCGAGTAACCCAACTATGGGCTGGTGTAGCAGCACCTTCACAACTGTGGGTTATTATAACCCAGTGCATTGGGTTAAAACCAGTTGGGTTAAAATTTAAGTTAACTATTTATTTTTATTTATGACATTAGTTTTCAAATACAGATTGTTTATTTGTATAAAACAATACATATGTCTCAACAAATATATTTTTTATTTACAAACTAAATATTGGCGAGTCTAGAATTTAATGTAAATATACCCAACGGTTGGGTTAAAAATAAATAACCCAACGCTTTTTACTGTGTGGTAATGTTCTGCTGGTAAAATTTAATTTCAGATATTAAAGTTAAAATGAATCAAATAAAAAACAATTATAGCTATGAACAAAAATGGCAATATCTGGCAGCTTTGGCTCATTCATGAGTCTGTAATGATATCTGATTCATGAACTGAACGTTCTCTCAGTGTTTCACAAACGGATCTCAGTGACTCATGCTATTCGTTTCCTCATTCAGAACTTCTACAGAAGTCATACGTGTTTAAAAACACATGATGTGGAAATCACAGCCTCGAGTCGGCATCAGTGTTATGGGAAAGGACACGGTGTTTTATTAATGTCTAGAAATAAACATCAGAATAATCATTAAACATTTGATCGTGAATGGTAACTATTCTTCTTTTCTTGAGCATTAAATATAATATTACAAACATATCTCTCATGCATGTTTTATAAGAGTATTTGCAGTAACATTTCCCTGTTGACGTGTATGTGTGTGTGTGTGTGTGTGTGTGTGTGTGTGTGTGTGTGTGTGTGTGTGTGTGTGTGTGTGTGTGTGTGTATGTGTGTGTGTGTGTGTGTGTAATGAGTGTGTCATCGCTGCGGTTCGGTGCAGAAGGGCCCTGCATTAATTATGCATTACATTTACATAATCTCTTTTGATCCAGGGATCCTCTCTGTGTGTGTGTGTGTGTGTGTGTGTGTGTGTGTGTGTGTGTGTGTGTGTGTTTGTTTGAGTGTGTGTGTGTGTGTGTGTGTGTGTGTGTCTCACCTCAGATGTGTGAATCACTGCAGCTCGACGGCATCCCAGAACCAAAGACTGGTGACTTTCGGGAAAACATTAGACTTAAAGAGAAACGCTCGAGGCTTTGTTTCAAACTCTCTGCCTCTGTAGGCTCAGCAAGACTGCATTTATTCTATAAAAATACAGTAAAAATTATGAAATATTATTCCAATGCAAATCATCTGTTTTCTATGTGAATATATAGTAAAGTGTAATTTATATCCTGTGATCAAAGCTGAATTTTCAGCATCATTACTCCAGTCTTCAGTGTCACATGATCCTTCAGAAATCACTCTAATATGATGATGCTGACAATTCAGCTTTGATCACAATTTTTACTGTATTTTGATCATATAAATACAGTCTTGGTGAGTGGAAGAGACTTCTTTCAAAAACATTAAAAACAATCTTAATTATTGCAAACTTTTGACTGGTTGTACAAACACCAGAATATAAATAATAATACTGTATAGCTTTTATATTAATGTGCAATATATAATCATTATCTTCTTCTTGATAAATTGTATTCTATTGGTCTAACTAGAAATGCTCTTCTTTAGTTCAGTGCTTATCTTCATAGCAGACATCAGTGTGTTGTTTCCCAGGGTTTCTCATGTCAGATTATGTGATTGTTGAAAAAGGTGTTCCTCAAGGCTCTACTCTTGGACCATTGCTTTTCTCTATTGTTATTAATGATTTACCTCATATGCTCATATTGTTCGGTACATCTTTATGCTGATGACACTGTCATTTACACCACTAACTCTGATCTGTTACAAATTCAGAATTCTTTACAATCTGATTTTAATTTGGTTCAAAAATGGTTTTATAACAATATGCTTATATTGAATTAGAGGACATCTTCTTGTATGATGTTTGGGACGCGTCGTTGTCATTCCAATACTTTTGATTTGAATATGATGATGGCTTATCTCTTGATAATGTTGATTCATTTAAATATCTTGTTTCTCAGTTAAAATGGCCTCTTATTGATTATGCCGATATTGTTCATTAAAATACCCATGATATTTATCTTAAGCCTCTTAATGTTGTTTACAATTCGTTGTGCAGATTTGTGTAAAGGTGTCCATGTCGTCCTCATCTTTGTCATATGTATGAATTGCTTAATTGGTTGCATCCTAAATCTAGAAGACAGTTCCATTGGCTTCTGTTTATTTTGTTTGTCCTTTTTATTTGAAACAATTTTTGATCCCATATAGATCTTCTTACTCACTTAGACATACGCAATACCCTTTTTTTCTTGTTCCTAAAATGTTTAGTGAAGTCGGACGTAGGTCATGTCAGTATAAAGCCCCCTTTGACTGGAATAATCTTCCTGTTTCTCTGAGATCTATTACCTCCCTTAATCGCTTTAGGCTATCTTTATTTTCTTATCTTAAAATTACTTGTTCATGTTTTTGATTTGATTAGATTTTTTATATTTTTTTTTTATCTTTTGTGTGATCAATTCGAGGATTTTTTGTTATTAATTGGTCTTATGTTGATGATGTAAAAATCTCTGAAAAAAAAAGAACTGTACTTCACTGGAATGAACTGTACTTCACTGGAATGAACTGTACTTCACTGGAATGAACTGTACTTCACTGGAATGAACTGTACTTCACTGGAATGAACTGTACTTCACTGGAATGAACTGTACGTCGAGTCTTCCGTGTGCGTCACATGAGGAAGGTCGTTCGAGTCGCTGCTCATGTCACACACTTCAGTTAGTGTGTTCCCTTGGAAGGCGGCCGCCTACACAGAACAAAACATTGGGTCATTTTGAGTGGCTCAACCGCATTTATTAATTTATTTTGATTTATTTGTTGCTATATAAATAAGTGTTACGATGTGGTCAGCATGCACAAAAACGAGTAGGCCTACATTTTCAGTAACCAATAAACCGAAACTAAACAGCGTCTCTGCGCATTGAAAGCCTGTCACTCAGCGCGCAGTTGTTACGGCAACGGAGTATCTTTGAGTGAGTCATTATAACCGTTCATTCGACAACACGTTCAAAAACGCTGATTGATTCATTAAAAGATAGTAATGAAACAAGGTTAATTATTTTTAATTTTGAGCTCCACTTTTCAAGGCTCAGCTGACCAGCAATGCGTCGCATGGGTAACGCTGAAGCTTCTCTTTATAGAGACAAATGCCATTGATTCAATGCGTGACTCACTGAGTTTTGTCAACTTCCCGAGTTCGCGAGTTCCTCGCGCTGTGGATGCTGACCAGCGCTGTCGCTGATGCCATTCATGGTAAATACCCTTTATTTTAAACGTTAAAAGGATGACAGGACAAATATTTAACTTTCCTTGGACACAGCAACCTTTTCACGAATATGACTTGACCTCAAAGACAGACGCAGGTAATCGCACGCGCTCAGTCGATCTCTCTCATTCACTGTCTGTTTAGGCTTAAGTGCAAATCCACGAAGCCTCTGTGCAAATCACCATGATAAAACCATGATCACCACGTCTTATCATTATTAACTTATTTAACATTCAATACACATGCACGAAGTTCAAAACAAGAAGGGTATAGCCTTATGAAAAAAGAAAACATGCGAATATCGCGGTTGCTGTGCGGTTACTTAAATTCCTCAGCGGTTGGCTTGTCAGTAGTACTGCGATATTGCGGTTATCGCGACAGCCCTAGTAATAACCCGGCTGGTTGTGTGTAGGCTACACTTGTGTATTTTGAATTTATGTACACAATTATGTAGGCTATATTTACATTAAATTCTAGACTCCAATATATAGTTTGTAATTCACTTAATATATTTGTTAAGACATATTTATTGTTTTATACAAATAAACAATCTGTATTTGAAAACAAAGTGTATTTTAATTATTAAAATAGTGTCATAAATAAAAATAAATAGTTAACTGAACTTTTAACCCAACTGGTTTTTAACCCAATGCACTGCATATTAAGTGAGTATGTCGAATATATGATACAGATATACAGAGCCCTGTAGAATATGATACAGATATACAGAGCCCTGTAGAATATATGATACAGATATACAGAGCCCTGTAGAATATATGATACAGATATACAGAGCCCTATAGAATATATGATACAGATATACAGAGCCCTATAGAATATATGATACAGATATACAGAGCCCTATAGAATATATGATACAGATATACAGAGCCCTATAGAATATATGATACAGATATACAGAGCCCTATAGAATATATGATACAGATATACAGAGCCCTATAGAATATATGATACAGATATACAGAGCCCTATAGAATATATGATACAGATATACAGAGCCCTATAGAATATATGATACAGATATACAGAGCCCTGTAGAATATATGATACAGATATACAGAGCCCTATATAATATATGATACAGATATACAGAGCCCTATAGAATATATGATACAGATATACAGAGCCCTATAGAATATATGATACAGATATACAGAGCCCTGTAGAATATATGATACAGATATACAGAGCCCTATATAATATATGATACAGATATACAGAGCCCTATAGAATATATGATACAGATACAGAGCCCTATAGAATATATGATACAGATATACAGAGCCCTATAGAATATATGATACAGATACAGAGCCCTATAGAATATATGATACAGATATACAGAGCCCTATAGAATATATGATACAGATATACAGAGCCCTGTAGAATATATGATACAGATATACAGAGCCCTGTAGAATATGATACAGATATACAGAGCCCTATAGAATATATAATACAGATACAGAGCCCTATAGAATATATGATACAGATATACAGAGCCCTATATAATATATGATACAGATACAGAGCCCTATAGAATATATGATACAGATATACAGAGCCCTATAGAATATATGATACAGATATACAGAGCCCTGTAGAATATATGATACAGATATACAGAGCCCTGTAGAATATATGATACAGATACAGAGCCCTATAGAATATATGATACAGATATACAGAGCCCTATATAATATATGATACAGATACAGAGCCCTATAGAATATATGATACAGATATACAGAGCCCTGTAGAATATATGATACAGATATACAGAGCCCTGTAGAATATATGATACAGATACAGAGCCCTATAGAATATATGATACAGATATACAGAGCCCTATAGAATATATGATACAGATATACAGAGCCCTGTAGAATATATGATACAGATATACAGAGCCCTGTAGAATATATGATACAGATACAGAGCCCTATAGAATATATGATACAGATATACAGAGCCCTGTAGAATATATGATACAGATATACAGAGCCCTATAGAATATATGATACAGATATACAGAGCCCTATAGAATATATGATACAGATATACAGAGCCCTGTAGAATATATGATACAGATATACAGAGCCCTATATAATATATGATACAGATACAGAGCCCTATAGAATATATGATACAGATATACAGAGCCCTGTAGAATATATGATACAGATATACAGAGCCCTGTAGAATATATGATACAGATACAGAGCCCTATAGAATATATGATACAGATATACAGAGCCCTATAGAATATATGATACAGATATACAGAGCCCTGTAGAATATATGATACAGATATACAGAGCCCTATATAATATATGATACAGATATACAGAGCCCTATATAATATATGATACAGATATACAGAGCCCTGTAGAATATATGATTTTTTAATGCCAGTCTAATTTAAAATGTCTCCATATTTAGTCACATTAAGAGTGAATAATGAGCTGTATATTCTTGGTTTCTGATGGACAGATCGAGTCTCTGACAGCTTCATGTCAGTTATCAGCCTACGCGAGTATGTGTGTGTGTGTGTGTGTGTGTGTGTGTGTGTGGATCTCAGCTCACATTATACCGCAGTAAATCACCAGTGTTCAGGAAGTGTCAGGAGTTCTGACATCATTTACTGTAGTAACCGGTTAGGGGTCGGTGTAACATGAGCCGTCGCTGATTCACTGTCTGAACTCTTTAAATGGCCTTAAATGACTGTGAGCGCAGGAGTGTGTGTGTGTGTGTGTGTGTGTGTGTGCATTGTCTGACATAAGAAATGATTACATTTCCATTACAGTTAAACACATTTCCTTTTACAGTTTTTCGATTGCTGACGCACTATAACCCGTTTCACCAGTTTTCATATTCCAGTTTTCTTAATGTTTTCTGCCGATCATTGATCTAATTTGATCTAATTGATCTGATTTTTAAAAACATATTTATTTGTTATTAGCACATTGAAAAATCCTTGAAAAATTATTTCATTATTATTATTATTATTAGTGCATTGAAAAATCACCATTGGAAACAATAAAATTATTTAAATGCTGATTTATTTATTTATGTGTGTGTGTATATACAGTATATATATATATATATATATATATATACAGTGGGTACGGAAAGTATTCAGACCCCCTTACATTTTTCACTCTTTGTTATATTGCAGCCATTTGCTAAAATCATTTAAGTTAATTATTTTTCCTCATTATTGTACACACAGCACCCCATATTGACAGAAAAACACAGAATTGTTGAAATTTTTGCACATTTATTAAAAAAGAAAGACTGAAATATCACATGGTCCTAAGTATTCAGACCCTTTGCTCAGTATTTAGTAGAAGCACCCTTTTGATCTAATACAGCCATGAGTCTTTTTGGGAAAGATGCAACAAGTTTTTCACACCTGGATTTGGGTATCCTCTGCCATTCCTCCTTGCAGATCCTCTCCAGTTCTGTCAGGTTGGATGGTAAACGTTGGTGGACAGCCATTTTCAGGTCTCTCCAGAGATGCTCAAATGGGTTTAAGTCAGGGCTCTGGCTGGGCCATTCAAGAACAGTCACGGAGTTGTTGTGAAGCCACTCCTTCGTTATTTTAGCTGTGTGCTTAGGGTCATTGTCTTGTTGGAAGGTGAACCTTCGGCCCAGTCTGAGGTCCAGAGCACTCTGGAGAAGGTTTTCATCCAGGATATCCCTGTACTTGGCCGCATTCATCTTTCCCTCGATTGCAACCAGTCATCCTGTCCCTGCAGCTGAAAAACACCCCCACAGCATGATGCTGCCACCACCATGCTTCACTGTTGAGACTGTATTGGACAGGTGATGAGCAGTGCCTGGTTTTCTCCACACATACCGCTTAGAATTAAGGCCAAAAAGTTCTATCTTGGTCTCATCAGACCAGAGAATCTTATTTATCACCATCTTGGAGTCCTTCAGGTGTGCTTTCATGTGTCTTGCACTGAGGAGAGGCTTCCGTCGGGCCACTCTGCCATAAAGCCCTGACTGGTGGATGGCTGCAGTGATGGTTGACTTACTACAACTTTCTCCCATCTCCCGACTGCATCTCTGGAGCTCAGCCACAGTGATCTTTGGGTTCTTCTTTACCTCTCTCACCAAGGCTCTTCTCCCCCGATAGCTCAGTTTGGCCGGACAGCCAGCTCTAGGAAGGGTTCTGGTCGTCCCAAACGTCTTCCATTTAAGGATTATGGAGGCCACTGTGCTCTTAGGAACCTTAAGTGCAGCAAACATTTTTTTGTAACCGTGGCCAGATCTGTGCCTTGCCACAATTCTGTCTCTGAGCTCTTCAGGCAGTTCCTTTGACCTCATGATTCTCATTTGCTCTGACATGCACTGTGAGCTGTAAGGTCTTATATAGACAGGTGTGTGGCTTCCCTAATCAAGTCCAATCAGTATAATCAAACACAGCTGGACTCAAATGAAGGTGTAGAACCATCTCAAGGATGATCAGAAGAAATGGACAGCACCTGAGTTAAATATATGAGTGTCACAGCAAAGGGTCTGAATACTTAGGACCATGTGATATTTCAGTTTTTCTTTTTTAATAAATGTGCAAAAATGTCAACAATTCTGTGTTTTTCTGTCAATATGGGGTGCTGTGTGTACAATAATGAGGAAAAAAATGAACTTAAATGATTTTAGCAAATGGCTGCAATATAACAAAGAGTGAAAAATTTAAGGGGGTCTGAATACTCTCTGTACCCACTGTATAATTGATTTATTATTAATCTTTCTTTTATTATTATTGCTGCATTGAAAAATAACATTAGGAAATAAATACATTTTATTTATATTATTTTTT
>CM038638.1:35944930-35994930 GCA_021554675.1 Leuciscus idus | reverse complement strand
TAGGGTCCAAATATGAGACAGCAAGTTTTAAAGTTGAGACACTCACACACAGATATAACGCATATTTTAAAAACTTTGTTGTATAAAATGTATATTTATTTGCAACAGTTATGTTAACAGCAATAATACTATATTTCTGGTAAGAACAGCTATTCAGCTGATGGATATACGCTGCATTGTCATGGGAACATCCCAGGTGAAAATAATGAGGAAATTACGTTGTCTTTCGTTGCTCCCTTCATCAACATAATGGCACACAAGTGCCCCGCTCCCTCCAAAGTGCCCAATTCAAGGGCTCTGCCGTCTGCCCTTTAAAGAGAGTAGGGCATAGGTAAAGCTCACGAGCAATAAGCACGTCCCAGTCGTCCGTCCGTCACTTATTGGGTTCCCCGGAAACATTTCCGTTGTGTTCTGTCCTATTTGCAGAGCGTTTCTGTATTTGTTTGTGTTGTGAACTTTTGCAGAGCGTTTCTGTATTTGGTTGTGTTGTGAGTATTTGGAGCACACATGTGTTGTGAAACTGATGAAGATGTTTTCTTAATTTGCGGGTGTTTTTTCTATTTGCATGTGTTTTCTTCAGTTGCAGCGCGTTGAGCTCTCTCGGCCACCGTAGAAAATAGTTTCTACACCCTTTTTTTTTTCAGTGTTTGTTTTATCATATTCAAACAGCTGCAATAAATAGTCAGTAAAATTAATGAATGGGTCCGATTGTTAATTGTGCCAAATTTCACTATTGCGACAAGTATTCTTTCGTATTAATGCAACTGAAAGTGATTATGTCATTAAAGTCACCATGAAATCAAAATAGTTATTTTATGGAATATTGCAGTGTTTATTCTAAATTGTTTATCGATGCACATCATTATTGTTTTAAATTCATTTGCCTCATAATCTTGAATTAAAATAACTTTTTGAAGCGATTCTTTTCTTCTCTGATGACGTGGGCGGGGCAACCTGTCAGTCACACGAAATCCACCAATAGCGAACCACAACCATCCAATCAATTCCCCACAGACAAAATCAAGCCCCGCCCACATTTGTTCTTATTCCAGAAGCATTTCACTCGATATACGGAACAATACATAAGAAAAGACCAGCGCAACTTCCCTTTCATGCCGACTTTCATGAACAATAATGAAAACACTACATGAGAAATATTAGAGCTTTTACTTTTTGACAGAAGTCTGTGTAATCGTATTACGATTCTCTGGGTTTGATGCATGTAATCATGGTTGACATTAGCAGTTTTCAAAGCTGCATTTGTAGAACGTCTTAGATCAGTGTTACGACTTGAAGTGAATGGTTAGGTATTACATTTTTTAAGAGAATTTTCCATCTTCCATCTTATGAATATTGCATTATGCACTTCTTTCATTTTCAGCTGTTACCTATGAAAATCACTCTAGATCTGCGAGAGAGAGTTATGCAAACGCTTTAGTCTGCAATTCAGTAATACGAGCTGTAGAAAGTGTGCATGTCTTGATGGTTTTTATTTCAATTTATGTCTCAATGTCTGCCGATTTCTTGAATAGCACATTTATTTTATTTGGTTAGATTAGGTTAATGTTAGTGGTGAACGGATATGTTTTCTTGTTTTTTTTTTGTTTTTTTGATGGCCAAATCTAATGCATGCATTACAAAATTGAACGAAATAACCTTTGAGATCCATTAAGAGTCCAATTATCAATTAACTGGTAAAATCATCATATCATTCAGAGGTTTTCTCAGGCCTTCACTGCTTCACTCTTGCAGTTGTAGGAGTGTTTTTGGGGAATTATTGTGATGAATATTTTGAAAATGCTTTCAAGATAATGACGTGAACCAAAACGAGGGTTTCCATGGTGATATTCCACATGCTTTTCCATCTTTGACTCGGACATCTGTCTGTTTTTCATCCTCCACTTTCTTTTTATTTTTACTGCTGTTTGCAAAGTCAATTATTTGGTTTGATCTGAGCAAACCTCAAACACTGAGTATGAAACTTTGACATGTAACCGTTACAAGGTCATTAACTAACATTATAACAATGAGCGATTCATTTGTTACACTATTTATTAATCTTTGTTAATGTTAGTTGATAAATATACATCCGTTTATTGTTAGTTCACTCAGGTCTATTTAAGTAATATACAGCTTTTGATTTTAATAATATGTTAGTAAATGTTGAAAATAACATTAACTAAGATTAATATGTGCTTTAGAAACTACTGTTAACAAATGAAACCTGATAGTAAAGTGTTACCAATGTAACTCGTCCTGTATGAGGTTTGTTATTTCTTATTATTTATTTTGATAGAAATCTGTTAAGGATAACTGAATCTGTAATACTTTACAATAAGGTTTCGTTTGTTAACTGAACTAACAATGAACAATGCTACAACAGCATTTATTAATATTAGTGTATTTTATTCTCAACATTTATTTAAACAGAGATGTTAAGATCAAGTTGTATCCGTTAATATTAGTTATACTACGGGGCTGTTGAATGCTTGAATCTGATTGGCTGACGAGCGTTCTAAGGTGTGCAGTTGTTTTTAGGGAAACTCACGGCTAAAGTAGTTCCGGCAGGTTTCGACCGCATTACAGGTCCGTATCACTTCGCCAAATGATTTCAGTAATTACATTTTATTATGTACAGAAAGCACAAACTCTCTTTCTCATGCTCAAACACACACACATACAGTACAGACACACACTCGCACAGAAACGTGTTGTCAGCGCTGCTCTGACGATTTTATCAGTAAAATAGTTCAGCAACTTAAAAGCTACATGACATTTCTCACTAGCGATATATTGACAGCGCTGTTTTTGAAGCAGATAAACTTACAGTTTCACTATTAGTCGAGACGCTGCTGTCGAACACTGACAGACACACAGACTCAGGTAATTCACACACGCTTAATCTCTCTCTCTCTCTCTCTCTCTCTCTCTCTAATAACTGCATTAATAACTGCATTAATCTGCTATCAGTGGCTCTAAAATGACGTTTTGGAATCAGCAATGAAGGCGTGGGATGAGATGCGTAAGAAATTAGTTCCACACACAAAAGTGTTTTAATGACAAAAACCTGAGAAATGTCTTGAAATAAATCATCTGAACAATGTTTAGAGGTGTTGTAACCGTAGTATAAGGCAATAATTGACTCTGGGCCGTTGAATTATTAGAAAATGATGCACACCTTCGTGCCGTGGCCACATTACCACCTCGGGTGTGCGTTATTTCTCTAATAATTCAACGGACCTTTGTCAATTATTCCTTGCTTAATGCACTGTGAAATAACATGAACATTAAATTTTTTTTATTATCTAACATTAAAGAGGCTACATGCACACTTCACAAGTCATCCGCTGCAAAGAAGTCAACATTATGTTTACAGAGGTAAGAACAGTCAAATACATATATTGTTTGAGAAACTAAGTTTGTTTGCTGACTAGCGGTGGTGGCAGAGTGATCTGAAACGTTTAACATGAACGCGCTTGACGTCACATCCGCAGACAGCGCGCGAAAAATCCGACCCGACAGAAAATAGAAAAAATAGGATACAGGCTTATAGGTGCACCCACTGTGAGCGGACAAGGTGTCAGTATGCTCATCAGGAGATGTTTGAGTCATAAATGGTAAAATAAAAAGGCTATTGTTACGTTTATTTTGGGGAAAAAGTTGCATATAGCCTCTTTAACAAAGGTTAATAAATGCTGTAGAAATATATTGCTCATTTAGTCTATTGTCAATGCATTAACTAATGTTAACCAATGAGATCTTATGAGACTGAATCTTATAATTTTTTTGGATTATTTTAATAGAGTTAATTTTTTTTATTTAAAAATTCTTGTTTTCCAGCACAAATATCCAAACACTCTTAAATCAGGACACATTTACTGGAGAATAAGCAAAATGACAGAAGATATTAAGTCTGAAAAATGGGTCAGAAATGAGTTTTTGCTTAAAACAAGAACAAATATCTGCCAATGGGGACAAAACAATAAAGTTGTTTTCCCTTAGAATTAAGTTTATTTTTCTGACTCCATTCGCACGTTTGTTCTCGTTTAAAGCTAAACACAATATCTTACGCAGTTATGCTTGTATCTTGATTTAAGAATGTTTAGATATCAGTACTGGAAATAGTTAAATTAAATTAAATTCACATTTATTTGTACAGCGCTTTTCACACATCGTTTCAAAGCAGCTTTAGAGAAAATGCATGAGTCCATATTACAATTTACAGTGATCTGTCATCAGAGGAAACTGTTTAAGTTATGTATTTCAGAAATGTACATATACAAAATCACCGTTAACGAAAAATGTATTAATACATTTACTAAGCATCATTTTAATGCAGAGGTTTCATTGTTCTCACAGACCATTGGGCAATTCTGAATAAAAATAGGCATCACTCATCAATGTTTTAATTAGTTTCCCCTTAGAATTAAGTTTATTTTTCATATGCATATGTACATTCTCGTTTTAAGCTAAACAAGCTACAAGACTATATATATATATATATATATATATAATGATGAAATATCTTACGTCATTATGCTCGTATCTTGTTTTAAGAATGTTTCGATATCAGTACTGGAAATACTAAGCATCATTTTAGTGCATTTGTTCAATTTTCTCACAGACCATTGGGCAATTGTGGATAAAATAGCATCAGTCATCAAGGTTTTAATGAATCAGCGGTTGATTCATACACTCGTTCAGTCAGTCGGAGAGTAGGAGTAAATCAGGACAGCATGAAGACTGCAGGCGTTCGGCTCTCTGTGGGTTTCTGTCGGGAACACGAGGGGAAGGGTGACGGGAAACAGCCTTTCAATCTAAAAACACACGCTTTCGCTGAAGGTCAGACGGGGTCACTGCGGGAGTGAGGAGCGGGAAACCGTGGGCCATATACGGGCAGGTGTGTGTGACAGCTTCGAATCGGAGGCTCGTATGAACACCTGGTCAGAGTGTGTGTTTAATGAATGGTTCCTGTTTTCAAAGAGGCAAAGAGCTGGAATCACTAAAAACCAGTCACACATGTTGAACGACAGATGCGAACCGACAGTCTGTGTTTTTCTGCGGTTTCCTACACAGTCTGGCATACGGGTGTCTTTAATAATGGAAGAGATAAATTCACTTTTAGATTGGGAACCCTTACTTATTACTTTAAAGGGTTAGTTCATCTAAAACTGAAAATTATCTCATAATTTACTCACCCTCAAGCCATCCTAGGCGTATGTGACTTTCTACTCTATTTTTCACCTTTGTTGCTTAGTTGGGGACATTTAATTTAATATTCAACAATAATATTGATCTCCTGCATTGACACCATTATATGAGAACTGAACTGGGCTGCGTTTCCCAAAAGCATCGTAAGCCTAAGTTGATCGTAAAAACGATCGTACGACTGATCTTAATATTACGGTCTGTTTCCCAAAAGCATCGTAGCTTAAGTAGCACTTGAAAATCTTCGTAGATCTACGAGTGCTCTGGAGTAATCGTACATCACCAAGTTCATCGTAAGAAGACAGATTTATGAGGACACCTGCAGGACAACCGACAGATTACACCTTTAACTTTATTCAAATGCAATGTGATTATAATATAAGGTTTGATTGTACTTTATTGTACACTTTATTACTCTTTTTTTGTTGTTGGTTAAATTAATGTATAAATTAAATAATTAAAAAGGTCAGAAAACAAAACAAAAAATAGAAATAATTTAATCTAATAATTTTAATCAAAATTAAATGAATGAACAAAAAATAAATAAAAGAAATCCTTTTAATCTGTTAAAAATTACATCTTTGTTTCACTCTATCTCCTCTAAAAGGACATTAATTTCATCTTTTTGAAAGGAATCTTTATTTTTTATTTTATTTTTTAGCTATTTTGTCAGTGCCTCCGCCTGTAGGTGCTTTATATAGACTTGTCTTGATTGCTAATCCACAACAGATGACAATTATTAGGTTAAACGTTCCATATAAGGTTATGTTTCAGCACTTCACGAATGGACAGCGACTCTTAAGTAACACGTAGAGCGCATTCTCGCGCGTTCATGTTAAGTGCATTTTTGGGAAACGCTCGTGGAATTGCTGCGAGCGTTCGTAACCTTGCACGTAGAAAGCGCTCTTAAGAGCTAAGATACATCGTTATCGGGAAACCCGGCCCTGGACAATGACATCACGGTTTACTCCTGAGAGGCTATATATATATATAGAATTGCGAGATATAAAGTCAGAATTGTGAGATATAAAGTCAGAATTGCAAGATTTGAAGTCAGAATTGCGAGATATAAAGTCAGAATTGCAAGATTTGAAGTCAGAATTGCGAGATATAAAGTTGCAATTTATGTGAAGTAAAGTTGCAATTGTGAGATATAGTCAGAATTGCGAGATATAAAATCAGAACTGCAAGATATAAAGTCAGAATTGTGAGATATAAAGTCGGAATTGCGAGATATAAAGTCTGAATTGCGAGATATAAAGTCTGAATTGCGAGATATAAAGTCAGAATTGCAAGATATAAAGTCGGAATTACGAGATATAAAGTCGGAATTGCGAGATATAAAGTCGGAATTGCGAGATATAAAGTCGGAATTGCAAGATATAAAGTCGGAATTACGAGATATAAAGTCAGAATTGCAAGATATACAGTCAGAATTGCGAGATATAAAGTCGGAATTGCGAGATATAAAGTCGGAATTGCGAGATATAAAGTCGGAATTGCGAGATATAAAGTCGGAATTGCGAGATATAAAGTCGGAATTACGAGATATAAAGTCAGAATTGCGAGATATACAGTCAGAATTGCGAGATATAAAGTCGGAATTGCGAGATATAAAGTCGGAATTGCGAGATATAAAGTCGGAATTGCGAGATATAAAGTCGGAATTGCGAGATATAAAGTCGGAATTGCGAGATATAAAGTCAGAATTGCGAGATATAAAGTAGAAATTGCGAGATGTAAAGTCGGAATTGCGAGATGTAAAGTCGGAATTGCGAGATGTAAAGTCAGAATTGCGAGATATAAAGTCGGAATTGCGAGATATAAAGTCGGAATTGTGAGATATAAAGTCGGAATTACGAGATATAAAGTCAGAATTGCGAGATATACAGTCAGAATTGCGAGATATAAAGTCGGAATTGCGAGATATAAAGTCGGAATTGCGAGATATAAAGTCGGAATTGCGAGATTTAAAGTCAGAATTGCGAGATATAAAGTCGGAATTGCGAGATATAAAGTCGGAATTGCGAGATATAAAGTCGGAATTGCGAGATATAAAGTCGGAATTGCGAGATATAAAGTCAGAATTGCAAGATATAAAGTCGGAATTGCGAGATGTAAAGTCGGAATTGCGAGATGTAAAGTCGGAATTGCGAGATATAAAGTCGGAATTGCGAGATATAAAGTCGGAATTGCGAGATATAAAGTCGGAATTGCGAGATATAAAGTCAGAATTGCGAGATATAAAGTCAGAATTGCGTGATATAAAGTCAGAATTGCGAGATATAAAGTCAGAATTGCGAGATATAAAGTCAGAATTGTGAGATATAAAGTCAGAATTGCAAGATTTGAAGTCAGAATTGCGAGATATAATGTCAGAATTGCGAGATATAAAGTCAGAATTGCGAGATATAAAGTCAGAATTGTGAGTTATAAAGTCAGAATTGCGTGATATAAACTCGAAATTGCGAGAAAAGATCTATTATCTTTTTTCAATTATGCCCTCGCAATTATCTTTTGAAATGTTTTATTCTGTGGCGGAAACAATCTTCCACACCAACTCTTCAGTGCGATCAAGAGTAATATAGTGTCATTAGGCTTTCGGAAACACTTCTAATGATTTGTTACAAATGTAAAAAGTGTTTCGTTTTGTTTTCATCCATGTATATGTTCTGCAGCAAACGCATTTCTTTTCCAAAAGAGGAGTGTGTAGATGCAGAGCAGTTTTCAGCGTCTGGCTGCTCGTCTTGTAAATGCTCCCCTCGGAGCGATTCCGGTTCTCTTGCCCTTGTAAAGCAACCTTAATAAAGTTGAACAGTGCTCAGTTTAAGATAGCCAATAACAGGCAAGCCATCAAATCCCTTTTCCTGGAAAGAGCATATCGAGTGGAGTCTAAACCGGAAAATGGGGGTATTGTGGAGTATGTTAAATGCACACAAGTTAAACAATCTCAATGGGTTTTCCTTACATGTCTCGCTCGAGTTAAACTTTCATTATGTAATGTGTGGAAGTGTTTTGACAAGTTGCACTTAATCAGACCGTTAAACATAACGCAGACAATCCAAACATCTCTCAGCGTCTCTAAAAATAGCAATGAGGGTAATGCTCAGGATTAACTAGTTCTCGGTAAGGAAGTCTCCTTCTCTAGCACACCCAGGATACACTCCTGCAGAACTTGTGTGTGAATGAGGAGCTGTGTGTGGAAAGCTTGCGGGTTTGGCCTAGAGGACCGGCGGTAAACCCGTCTGAGCGGACAGGTGTCTTTTGAGGGTACGTCCACGAACGATTAACACTTTGAGCATCGGCTACCAAGAAGACGACGTGCAGACCTAATTTTGTAGCAGGATTTCTGGTGATGACGAAAGGCACAATTCTTGGCGGTTAATTGCATAGAGTTCGCAATTATACCGCGCATTAACCAAACCTTTATAGATTAGCTGAAAGAAGCTTAGTTTTAAAGGTAATGGTATTTTGTGTCTTGGATGTTGTGTGTTTGATGCAGAATGTTTTATACTGATTGATCTGACACAGGCTTTATTAGAGCACTACTGAAAGAAAAACTGCTGTAGGATTTACTTTGAAACTATTTTCACTCAGAAGTTACTGGTACATTTCACAAATAATTACAAAGAAACGGTAAGTAACGCATTGAGATAAACGTGAAATTGTGATTCCTCGAGAGCCCCTTTAACGCTGTTTTCTCAGAAAACGCTCATTTTAATTGAAAGTCAGAAGGTCAGCTATGAGCATCATGCAATGCAGCATTTTCCTCTCTGGTTGTAGAAGTGATTGTGTGAGTACAGATGCATGCGATAGCAGCGAGATGAAAGTGAGCGCTGGTGTTTCCCTGTGGGCATCAAGCCCAACCATGCCATTGGATTTCCCTCTTGAAAAGCCGCCAAAACGTCAACATTAATGAACAACGTGCTCTCCCACCATCCTCCTCTTACACACACACACACACACACTCACGCACATTAAGCAATCAGCATTGTGCGTCATGCGAATTTGAAGAGACATGCTGTTTTTTTGTTGTATTTTTGTAGTTATTTTGAAATATTTGCGTAAATGAGAGCGAGTGTGTTGTTTGTGACCCTATTTAAGTCTCATCTCACTCTGATATCAATAAGACATGACCAAGCCAATTGTTATTGTTGTTCGGATTCGTTTAATACTAAATGTACGTGTGTTGACACAGTTTCAACACAAATTACGAAATGTTTTGAAGGTACATCAAGTTGCGATCTCTGTTCCAAAACTTAGCAAGTTGCTTGTTGATCTGTGTACATGCATTCCTCTCTGGTTTCTTTATTTTCTGAAATGGGGTAAAAGTATTTAACTAATCGATTTTACACCGTACTTCATCAGTTGACTGATTACATTAGGAATTGCAAACATTTCTTGTGTTACAATTTTACAAGTAAATGTTATGTTTAAATGTGGCATTGTTTCATTAAATTTGCACTCATTTCCAGAACAGAAATCTGAGCATTGGATAAAGCCAGGTTGAAAATTATTGAAAATATTACTGAATGGATTTTGGATTTTTTATTTTTTTTTATCACTCCATAAATCAGAAAATACTGTCAAAAAAAAAAAAGAGTTTTTAGGAATAAAATGTTGATAAGGAACTCCCGCACACTATCGTTACTTGCAATTAAAATGAATATTTATTATCAACGTTTTGGTCACACAACCTTCATCAGGAATAAAATGTTAACAAACCTTCAGTATGAAGGTATGATGAAAAGTATGAATGAAACTATTAAGTTTGCTGAATGTAAAGCTGCTGAATAGGAGATTTTTGCCAAAATAGCCAAAAAGCACAAAATCTGAAAAACAATGCTTTTTCAGTGTCTCACCTTAAAGGTACAGTTCACCTTAAAATTTTAATTAAGTCATCATTTACTCACCCTGGTGTTGTTCTAATGCAGTATGCCCTTTATTTTCAATTGCTTGAAATATGATTGGAATAACTTCAAAAAAGGAAAATACAGTTTAGTGCAACATGCACAGCACAAGTCTGTCATATAAGCTACATAAAATTATAATGAGAACATTTTAATTGTGTACTTGGGACGTGGCTTTTAATGGTGAGACTTTTGTTTTTGTAATCAGGCTCTCAAAATGTATATAAAAATTTGGATTTAGATTAATCAGCCAATATATCGGTTATCGGCTTTCAAACATAAAGGATTATCGGTTATCGGTATCGGCCAAAATGTGCATTTTAGGGTGAACTGTCCCTTTAAGACTTCAGTTAACACTATTTCAGTTACTTTTAGTTAAGCGTAGTTCAACAGCGTCTTCTTTAGATCACTACATTTTACTCTTTTTCTGTCATGCTCTGTTTAGCTTTGTGTCCTCTGTGATTGGCCCCTAAAAAGCTTGGTTCTGATAAAGCAATAAGTGAATTGACTTGGTGAATTGTTATTATTGTTAAGTTTGTTCCATAGTAAATGCATCAAATTTGAACACATACTTCGACATGTTGGATGTGATCAGTCATTTAGTCATCAATAAGTACGTATCAGTTTGCATAAGTCTTGTACATCGGGTCAGTAGGAAAGTGATGGTCATCGTTTTCCGTGAGTCGGCATGACCGCAGGGTCAAGTCATTACAACAACAGAAACGCCACGTTGTCCCTCAGGTGTCCCGAGTTAAACAGAAGCGAAAGAATTCTGTTTGTCTATGTAAAGCAAAGTCCAGGAGTGCTTTAGTGTGGATGGTGAAAGTTTCAGGAGTCAATCTAGGACAGGCAGGGTCATCGGGGTTCACCATCAACATGCACTCAAACTCTTCAGCTCATTCAAGAGCCGCAGATAACATTGTGCCTTCTCTCTAAATCATTAAACTGCTGAGTTTTGAATCTTCGGGAATGTGTAAGATTATCTAAGCCGTATATCTTCAAGCCAAAGCACAGCCATTATCAAATGCTCACCCCAAGGCACCTTTCTTACATGCGAAACAGCCCTTTGACAGTCTTTTATCATGCAGTATCTTATTATATTGTCATGAACAGGTGCAGATAAATCTTGTGTTACGGCACCTCGGGTCGAAAATGACTGACAGACATTTAACATAGTATTTCTGGCATCTAACTCCAGGGTCATTCTCAAGAAAACTTTTTTTTCTTTTTTTTTCTTTTTTTTTCTCAGAGATTGAGGTTGATTGTAAAATAATTTTTATTTTTAAATAATACATTTTCATAAACAATAATACATTTTCAAAATAATACATTTCATAATATGGTGTATTCGCTCACCTCAAGCCCAAAATATCTGTTAAAGACCACTAGTGAAAGCATTCTTTTTATTTAATTCATTTTCATTTTATCCTGCATTTTGGGTTTTTTTTAATGTTCTTTTTTCAAATAATAAAATAAGCAATGTATTCGTTTAATAATAATTAGTCATTTTTAAAGGTTATTTTTTATCTATCAAATAATATTCAGTATGTTGTTAGGCCTAATTATTTTAATTCTATGCCACACATAGCAAACAAATGGCACAAATGGCTGGTTTGCAGATAATGACCTTGTTTAGATAATCCAATAACTAATGCTAATGTAAAGGGGAATGGAAAGTGTCAAGACAGGTCAGACAAATTGAATAAATTGTGATAATCTTGTCCAGTCATTTACACATATGACAATTTTACTGCGGTGCTTTTATTAGGGGCCAAGCACAGAATGTGCGTAGGCACCTATTGTATCTGTTGGCGTACCAAAAATAATTCTTCTTTTTCTTCCGCTCTGGGAGTCTATGGCAGCCCATAGAACCGCTTGCGGGAAAGTTGTGCAATTTGGCACACTGATAGAGGACAGACTGAACAGTCACCATAGCAAATTTGGAGTCTCCAACTCATTCCCTCTAGCGCCACCAGCTGTCCAAATTTGCACTCATGTTTATGCTAATAACTTTTCAACCACAAGGGCTAGAAACACAATTCCTTTTCCCTCTGATTCCCTAGCTCAAGACGATTCGATTGCACCCTATGACGTCATTTTCCGTCATGGAAAGTTTTCCGCCATTTAGAATTTTCCGAAAAACCTACTTTTTCGAACTCCTCCTAGGCCGTTGCTCCGATTTTCACGAAAATTTAACCAGATCATCTACAGACCATGCCGACAAAAAGTTATGGAATTCAAGTTGATTTGCTTAGCAATTTTCGAAAAAACCCACCAACAAATTTTACGTAGCGCTTGCGAAAACAGACGTAAGGCTGTATCACCGCAACGCTTTATTGGATTCAGACCAAACTTGGTACATGTCATCCCAACCATGACCTGAGGCTACATGCTGCGTTTCGGCGCAGCGCCACCTACTGGTCCGGAGATATGAAAAATGGCTATTTTTGCTTACAACTTCTGAATAGTTTGCCCAAAAATCATAAAATCGGTCTCGTTAGATTCAGGCCAACATGCTGAGTCGACTGACATTCAATTTTACCATATCGGCCATTTTGGCTGTCGGCCATTTTGAATTTTGTGCTAAAATGCTGTATTTTAAGAACGCATGAACGGATTGTTACGAAACTTGGTATGGGTCATCAGCAGAATACCCTGAAGGAGCGTGAGAAGTTTCGAACCAGCGCCACCTTGTGGTCAAAAGTTATAACAACATTTCCAAAAAGGCTAATAACTTTTGAATAAATCTGCCTATTGAAATGCCACTGGTCTTAATAGATTCCCTGGGTCACGCTGAGAACATAGATACCAAGTTTGCCATATTTGGCCGAACTTCCTGTCCACCATCTTGATTTTCAATCAAAACCTACTTTTTCGAACTCCTCCTAGATCGTTTGTCCAATTTTCACCAAAATCGAATCGTATCATCTCCAGACCGTGCCGACTAAAAGTTATGGATTTCGTGTCGATAGACGAAACCGTTTTCGTATAGTGCAGCAGCAAAGTTGAGGCATGATGCTAATAGCACTATTCAGGCTTTATCTCTGCAATGCCTTGACATATTGACACCAAACTTTGTATGTGTCATTGTCACTTCACTCTGACCACATCACATCAGTTTTGTAACTGCGCCACCTATTGGTCGAAAGTGATAATCCATTAAATTATATTTTTAATTATTGTTTCTATGATTTTTCAGGCATTTTGCCTAAAATCCTCTTTAATGTCTTTAATTGCTCATTGTTGCAGTTGGTCTGACACTTTCAGCAATGTTGGCATGTCTTGTCATCTGATTGTGCTTGGCCCCGATAATTGCTGCTTGCAGCTATATTTCTAAATGAGTTTGTAATGTGCCGTGTAAGTTTGGATCATTTAGAGCTGCACGATTAATCGTTAAAATATTGCGATCTCGATTCAAACACCCACCTGATCTTATTCCTAAATTACTGTGATTCAACTCAGTCCTTTAAAGGTTTGACAAGTCCGATCAGAGCGAACATTCAGATCTGAGTTCTGATCCAGAGAGAGACGTTGTCATGTACAGGTATGAAACAGCGATGCAGTTGCTATGGTGTTTAAGTGTTTGTAGTGTGTTGCTATGCAGTTTCTGTGCTTTAGGAGTGTTAGTGTGTTTCTATGCAGTTGCTATGGTGTTTAGGTGTTTGTAGTGTGTTGCTATGCAGTTTCTACAGTGTTTTAGGTGTTTTAGTGTGTTGCTATGCAGTTTCTACAGTGTTTTAGGTGTTTTAGTGTGTTGCTATGCAGTTGCTGTGGTTTAAGTGTTTGTAGTGTGTTGCTATGCGGTTTCTAAGGTGTTTTAGTGTGTTGCTATGCAGTTGCTGTGGTATAAGTGTTTGTAGTGTGTTGCTATGCAGTTTCTAAGGTATTTTAGGTGTGTTTCTATACAGTTGCTATGGTGTTTAGCGGGTTTAGTGTGTTGCTATGCAGTTTCTAAGGTGTTTTAGGTGTTTCTATGCAGTTGCTATGGTGTCTAGGTGTTTTAGTATGTTGCTATGCAGTTGCTATGGTGTTTTAGTGTGTTGATGTGTAGTTTCTACAGTGTTTTAGGAGTGTTAGTGTGTTTCTATGCAGTTGTTATGGTGCTTAGGTGTTTGTAGTGTGTTGCTATGCAGTTTCTACAGTGTGTTAGTGTGATTCTGTGCAGTTGCTGTGGTTTAAGTGTTTGTAGTGTGTTGCTATGCGGTTTCTAAGGTGTTTTAGGTGTGTTTCTATGCAGTTGATATGGTGTCTAGGTGTTTTAGTGTGTTACTATGCAGATTCTAAGGTGTTTTAGGTGTTTCTATGCAGTTGCTATGGTGTCTAGGTGTTTTAGTGTGTTGGTATGTTTTAGGTGTGTTAGTGTGATTCTGTGCAGTTGCTGTGGTTTAAGTGTTTGTAGTGTGTTGCTATGCGGTTTCTAAGGTGTTTTAGGTGTGTTTCTATGCAGTTGCTATGATGTCTAGGTGTTTTAGTGTGTTGCTATGCAGTTTCTAAGGTGTTTTAGGTGTTTCTATGCAGTTGCTATGGTGTCTAGGTGTTTTAGTGCGTTGCTGTGCAGTTGCTATGGTGTTTTAGGTGTTTCTATGCAGTTGCTATGGTGTCTAGGTGTTTTAGTGTGTTGCTATGCAGTTTCTAAGGTGTTTTAGGTGTTTCTATGCAGTTGCTATGATGTCTAGGTGTTTTAGTGTGTTGCTATGCAGTTTCTAAGGTGTTTTAGGTGTTTCTATGCAGTTGGTATGGTGTCTAGGTGTTTTAGTGTGGTGCTATGTAGTTGCTATGGTGTTTATGTGTTTTAGTGTGTTGCTGTGAAGTTTCTACTGTGTTTAGGTGTGTTAGTGTGTTTTTATGCAGTTGCCATGGTGTTTAGGTGTTTTAGAGTGTTGATATGCAGTTGTTATGGTGTTTAAGTGTTTGTAGTGTGTTGCTATTTAGTTTCTACAGTGTTTTAGTGTGTTGCTTTGCGGTTTCTAATGTGTTTTAGGTGTGTTTCTATGCAGTTGCTATGGTGTCTAGGTGTTTTAGTGTGTTGCTATGCAGTTGTTATGGTGTTTAAGTGTTTGTAGTGTGTTGCTATTTAGTTTCTACAGTGTTTTAGTGTGTTGCTTTGCGGTTTCTAATGTGTTTTAGGTGTGTTTCTATGCAGTTGATATGGTGTCTAGGTGTTTTAGTGTGTTGCTATGCAGTTTCTAAGGTGTTTTAGGTGTTTCTATGCAGTTGCTATGGTGTCTAGGTGTTTTAGTGCGTTGCTATGCAGTTGCTATGGTGTTTGTGTGTTTTAGTGTGTTGCTGTGAAGTTTCTATGGTGTTTAGGTGTGTTAGTGTGTTTTTATGCAGTTGCCATGGTGTTTAGGTGTTTTAGAGTGTTGCTTTGCAGTTGTTATGGTGTTTAAGTGTTTGTAGTGTGTTGCTATGTAGTTTCTACAGTGTTTTAGGTGTTTTAGTGTGTTGCTATGCAGATTCTAAAGTGTTTAGGTGTATTTATATGCAGATGCTATGGTGTTTAGGTGTTTTAGTGTGTTGCTACGCAGTTGCTGAGGTTTAAATGTTTGTAGTGTGTTTCTATGCAGTTTCTAATGTGTTTTAGGTGTGTTTCTATGCATTTTCTATGGTGTTTAGGTGTTTTAGTGTGTTGCTATGCAGTTTCTAATGTGTTTTAGGTGTTTCTATGTAGTTGCTATGGTGTTTAGGTGTTTTAGTGTGTTGCGATGCAGTTATTATGGTGTTTTAGGTGTGCTTTAATGTAGTTGCTATGGTGTTTAAGTGTTTGCAGTGTGTTGCTATGCAGTTGCTATGGTGTTTAAGTGTTTACAGTGTGTTGTTATGCAGTTTCTAAGGTGTTTTAGGTGTGTTGCTATGCAGTTGCGATGGTATTTAAGTGTTTTAGTGTGTTGCAATGCAGTTGTTATGGTGTTTTAGGTGTGTTTTATGTAGTTGCTATGGTGCTTAGGCGTTTTAGTATGTTGCTATGCAGTTGCTATGGTGTTTAGGTGTTTTAGTGTGCTGCTATGCAGTTTCCAAGGTGTTTTAAATGTTTTAGTGTGTTTCTATGCAATTGATATGGTCTTTAGGTGTTTAGGTGTGTGTGTTTGTGTGTGTGTGTGTGTGTGTGTGTGTGTGTGTGTGTGTGTGTGTGTGTGTGTGTGTGTGTGTGTGTGTTTCTATGCAGTTGCTATGGTGTTTAGGTGTTTTAGAGAGTGTGTGTGTGTGTGTGTGTGTGTGTGTGTGTGTGTGTGTGTGTGTGTGTGTGTGTGTGTGTGTGTGCGTGCATGTTTGTTTCTATGAGGTTCTCTGAAGAAGGAACCCAATCCATATCAAGAGATCAGGATATCAATGTAAGTCTGTGAGGGTTTGTTCGAATCGCAGTGACATTAACAATGCACAATAGAAACAGTGATGCTTGACTTACCAAAATTCACATGTACACCTTGAATGCTCAACAAATCACTTAAGATAAAAGCATCTTCCAAACGATTTTTTTTTTTTTTTTTTTTTGCATTAAAATTACATTTGCCAAGTAAGTAGTAACTCAGACGTTCAAAGGAGAAAGTCGTGACTGAGGATTTCTGAACCCCTGCGGCGTCAGAGTGCAATCTAGGACACAGCGTTGCAAACACGTTACAGTCCCATCAGGGCTCTTTCCTTTTGTGCAGTTGCTTTTTCTTTATTATGCTGTTTACACAGGCAGCGTTCTGGCAGCGGATCCTCCTGCGCTCAGATCTGGTACGCAAAACCCCCATCCTTTCTCTTCAGACGCGCTCGCAACAGGGTTTCTGCTCCACCAGTGGCTGTGAAGCTGTCCTCAGTCAAGGTTGATTACGTAATATCAAAGAGCTGACGCTAGGAACCAAGCAGCGTTTTTATTTTGACACAGAACGACCTAAATTCACCCCGCGCTGCAGAACGAGGCAGTGCAAATCGGGTTATGTAAGGTCAGACAGTCATCTATTAAGAGGTTTCAGGGGTGTAACTTGTTTCAAAGTTCCTGGGCCAAAATCCACCACAGTATTTATAGGACGATTTACAACATTTGAAAGGCTGCTTGCTCAAATAAAATTAAATAAAACATCTTGTTGTGCAGTCTCCATCTAAGAGCTTCTTCCTAACAAGAAAACCTAGTTATAATCTTTCTTTAAAGTGGTTGCCAACAATGTTTTCCGGCTGTCATTCATGCACCATTTTTACTCTTTACTCTTTCACCAGCTTTAAGTTACGAATTTGCAAAATTCCCGGGATTACGAGGATCCAAGAAGTCTGATGGCCTCTTCCCCGAAGATCTGGGATTTGCATTTAAATCATTTAGATTAAATTGAGATTAGCTAATCGCATACTAAAGAGATTGATTGAATGTATAGACAGTTAATTAGTGGTGCAAGTTCATAGTTAAGGCCGGTTCACACCAAGAACAATAACTATAACTATATTAGCGTCCACACCAGCAGACAATATCTTTCTGTTTATTATAAGTGCTGCAGTTTTGTCGTCTGTCACTTTAAATGCTCAAGCTCTGAAAGCAGGATGGATTCTGATTGGCTGTCAGTATTTTTATCGTTCATCAGCTGGAAAAAATTACTCTGATTCTAATGATGATGTTTCTCTGTGCCGTTATCAATATAGTTGTGGTGTGGACTAAATTTATAACTATATATTTATCGTCATTAGCGTGAACGAGCATTTAACCTCTATTACTTTATTACATTTAACCTCTATTACTACACTATAAAAAAATATTATTGGAGTATGTTACTATAGAAATACTATTTCAGTTTTTTCAGTTTCAAAATTTCACTTTTAATTCAACGTGTTACCATTTCTTACCGAAATTTGCTATAGGATTTTTTGGGGGGGCCGATACAAATTTTAACAAACAACTATTGGCCAATTCCGATATCGATATTTGTCACTTTACTCTCTCACACACACTCACACTCTCACACACACAGCACACACACACACACACACACACACACACACACACACACACACACACACACACACACACACACACACACACACAATGCCTCTGCACTCTGATTTCTCTCAACTGGAGGACAGGACAGCTGTCAGTCAAAAAATGGGACAACAAAGTAACTTGCGTTACTTATTTGAAAAAGTAACTCAGATATTTTGTTGTAAATTTTAAAAGTAATGTGTTACTTTACTAGTTACTTGAAAAAGTAATCTGATTATGTAACTCACGTTCCCTTTCAGTCACTCTGTAGGGATCACGCTTAGGGAGCCTGTCATCTTCGAGTATTGTTAAAACGAGCCAATGCACATTGGCGTGCGTGAATTGCATCTCGCGCTCCGTGTGCGTGTGTGCAATGGTGACCGTGAGCTACGGAAGCTCTCAACTGCTGTTTTAACAGCATTTAAATAAGAGTGTTTTGTTGATGGCCGGTTTGAGGGCGGAAGTGGTGAGTGCTTCACTTAAAAGTGTTGCCGCGGTTGTTCCCCTGTGTGCTCCGGCACTGGTGACGGGTCCCATTTCCTAAAAGAGCTACACGGGTGCATCACGTGTTTGGAATTACAGCACTCTGAAGCAGCTCTCGTGGATGTCTCATGTTCTCACTGCGGGAACATGACCGATCTCGGTGTTAAGATCGAGACTCGCCTTCGTTAGCGAAGGTGGAGTCCCCACTCCCATGCCCCGCTCTAATCTTTCTTCTGTGCTACATAGCCAGTTGGGTCTTCAGGTCAACTGGGGAAGAGTAAACTCATCCACGGACTGAGGATCTCTTTTTCGGGTTTGGAGTTGGACTCGGCCTACACATTCCTCAGCAGGAACGTGTCCGGTCGGTGAAGTAAGAAAAGGTCCCACTGAAACTTTCAGAGGCTCCTGGGGCATATGGCAGACGCATATAACCGGCTTCCTCCATATGAAGACCGTTTCAGCACTGGCTTCATGGCCGAGTCCTGAGGTGGCCATGGCAGAGCGGCACGCTCCGTGTGTCAAACTCTCAGCCGTGTTCAGACCTTTTGCTTCTCCGGGCCAGACGCTCCTAGAACAAGTGTCTACTAAACACCAGCTGAAGGGCCACGTATAACGGGCATGCAGTTACGGGGGTCTGGGAGAACCTCCCACTGCATTGGCATCCATTCCCTCGAGTTGTTAGCAGTTCCCTTGCCTGATGCCTCTGCTCAGTAAGCCTGCACTGCTCAGTACAACAACTGTTGCTCACACGCTTCCCTCGCATGTCACAACTCGACCGCCACCTCCTCCTATGGAGTCAGAAGCTTCTGAGGTCGCTTCTTCCACTTTAAATTCCAGCCTGCTCAATCGTGCCGCCCATGAGGCCTCATGACAGCCTGTGGCCGAGGAGAGTGGAGACTCCATCCCCAGGTGGTTCAGCTGTTTTGGGATCACTTTGGGGCCGCACAGTTACATCTGTTGCCTCTCCGAACTCGTGCCTTTCACAGTAGTTTACTCCCTGAAACACGGAGACACTGGCATACAGCTGACCCCGGGGCCTACGCAAAATGCGTTTCCCCAGTGAGCCTTCTTGCACAACATTGTGCTAAGTCAGGAAGGAGAAGGAGGAGGTCTCTTAGTTGCCCCTTAATGGCCCAACTGGACCTCGTTCCCCCGAACTTATGCTCCACTCAAAAGCCCCTTCCTGACCCATATCTCTGAGACATCTCAGGGACGGGGCACCGTTGGCACCCGCACCAGACCTCTGGAAACTCCAGGTCTCATTGCGGAGGTTCAGTTATCTACCTCAAAATGACCGTAGATACCATCACTTCTGCGAGAGCTCCCTCTAAAAAGAAGACCCCCGAAGGTGTTTCGATCACTTCTGTGCTTCTTTCCTGCAAGATGGGTCTCCCTCCTCCCTCAAAATGTATGTTGCCTTTATATTAACGCATAACATGATGCAGTAGATCTTAAGGAAGTACGTCTTGATCGTCAGGTTCCTGAGGAGAGCAAGGAGACTGAATCTCTATACCTTCTTGGGACTTATCTCTGGTGCTACTGCGCTCTGAGACCTCCCCTTGAGTCACTGCAGGCAGCTGAGTTAAAAATTAAAGAAACAGTTCTCTTGCTTGCTTGCCTCAATCAAGAAGGTAGGGGACCTGCACACATTTTCGGTCAACGAATCTTGTCTGGAATTCGGGCAGGCCAACTCTCACAAAATCCTGAGACCCCGCCCTGAATACGTGCCCAAGGTTCCTACCTCTCCCTTAAGACGAGACCAGGTGGTGAGCCTGCAAGCGCTGCCCCGGAGGAGGCAGACCCAGCCCTGGCTTTTCTCTGCTCCTTCCGCCTTGTGGTTACTCAGGACAGAATGCAAAGCCTCAGGACCTCATCCAGCTCTTGTCTGTTACGGAAACCAGGCTGTTTCCATGCAGAGGTTGGCCCACTGCATAGTGGTTGTTGCCATCATCTTGGTGTGTTTTTCCCAAGGTGCACCGTGCCCTCCTGGGTAGTGAGCCCCTCCAAAGAGAGACTGTAGCTCCTTCCTGGGTGTTGACACGAGTGCCTCGCTGACAGATTAAGAGTTGTGGGCTGGGTGACACCCGCACATTCGCTAGAAAATAGCCTATGTGTCGAGCCGGATGCTTTCTGTGGGCTCCCTTCACATGAAGCCAGCTTCACTGATAGCCCAGTTTGTAGTGTCGGCTTGTCCCTCCTATGGACTGGATACGTGCGCCATTTTCTCCAGTTGAGTTCCCCTTTAGCCGAACCCTGTTGTGTTCCTCCACACCCCTTAACTCACTTAAGCTGGACTGTGATGCTATTTTCTTCTGGAAACAAACTTTGTTGCAAATACTTTATTTTCCTCACTGTAAAAAAATTCCTGTAGAATTTACAGGAATTTACTGGCAAAAAAGTTGCCAATAAAGTCCTGTAAAAATTTTGGTAATTGCTGTAAAATTCATTACAGTATAATACTGTAAAGCAATTTACAGTTCATTGTTGTATATGAAATACAGTAATTTGTAGTATTTTTTACAGTAACATTGAATTAAACTTGTATTTTACTTTACAGCAATATTTTGTAATTTCACTAAAGTACAGTATTTACCTGGCAATAAAGTTGCCAATAAAATCCTGTAAATATATTTTACAGCAATTTTTTGTATTTTCACTAAAGTACAGTATTTACCTGGCAATAAAGTTGCCAATAAAATCCTGTAAATACCCCCAAAATTCAAGAAGATGCTGGAATAGTTTAACATTTAAAAAGCTGAAAAGAATCATTTTAACAGTAAACTGTACTCTATTATTTACCATTATATTGATGTAAATGCATTAAAATAAACATTTAAAAAAAAAACACACAAAGTCAAAGCTGTTGTAGAAAAATATTTATTAAAATAATAAGCAAATTACTGCAAGACTGGTAACAACAATTTTACTTTTTCAAGTACAGAAAATCTTTTCAAAATCAGTCACAAAATAACTACAAATAACTTGTAAGACTTAAAAGCAAGATTCTGGGTTCAATAAAAGTTAAAGGGATACTTCACCGTTTTTTCATATTAAACTATGTTATTCCCTTAACTAAGACGAGTTGATGCATACCTCTCTCGTCTCAGTGCGTGCACTCAATCGCTCTGGCGCGTGGTGACACTTTGATAGCACTTAGCTTAGCCCAGTTCATTCATTAGGATCCAAACAGAGATGAAGCTAGAAGCGACCAAACACCTCCACGTTTTCCCTATTAAAATACAGTTACACGAGTAGTTACACGACCAAGTATGGTGACAAAATAAAACGTGGCGCTTTTCTAAGCGGGTAAAAAGGATAACTAACTTCAAGTGCTATTCCGCCATACATTATAGTTATCCTTTTTTCACCCGCTTAGAAAAGCGCCACGTTTTATTTTGTGTCACCATACTTGGTCGTGTAACTACTCTTGTAACTGTATTTAAATAGGGAAAACGTGGAGGTGTTTGGTCGCTTCTAACTTCATCTCTGTTTGGATCCTAATGAATGAACTGGGCTAAGCTAAGTGCTATCAAAGTGTCGCCGCGCACCAGAGCGATTGAGTGCACGCACTGAGACGAGAGAGGTATGTATCAACTCGTCTTAGTTAAGGGAATAACATAGTTTAATATGAAAAAAACGGTGAAGTATCCCTTTAAAGGGACAGTTCATCCAAAAATGAAAATTCTGTCATCATTCTGTTTACTCACCCTCAATTTGTTCCAAACCTGTATGAGTTTCTTTCTTCTGTTGAACACAAAAGATGATATTTTAAAGAATTTTGGTAACCAGACAATTGAAAGTAAATGGCTACCATCAACTGTTGATTACCAACATTCTTCAAAATATCTTCTTTTGTGTTCAGCAGAAGAAAGAATCCCATATAGGTTTGGAACAACATGGGGGTGAGTAAATGATGACGGAATTTCCATTTTTGGGTGAACTAACCCTTTGAGCTCAATCAACAGAATGGCATTATGGTTAACTCACATCTCCTGTTAAAACTCACATTTCTGCTTTTATTATTATTATTTTTTGTATAAATGTTTGTGATAAACACAAATGCTGGTGATTGACAACATTCCCTCTAAAAACATTTAAAACATCTCCTCTTGTAGTTTTTTTGTTTATATACATTTGACAACTTACAGTACATGCTTAACCACTCAAAGTCCGTTAGCCTTCTGAGAAGACTAGACACATGAGGATTGACTGTGTTGTTCCTCTTCTCTGAGGTCTTTCCACTTTTTTTGACTGTCTTGGTACCAGTGGATGGGTTGATTCCAACAAAACATCTGCACAAAAATCAGTCAGAAAAACACAAGCAGAAGCTTTAGGATCATGTGCAGACTAATGAAAATATACCACTTTACAATAAGCATTCGCTGCACTACTAATGTATTATAAAGGGTTAGTTCACCCCAAAATGACATTTCTGTAATTAATTACTCATTAATCTGTCATTAATTAACTACTGACCTTCATTCATTTTCAGGAACACACATTAAGATGTTTTTGATGAAATCAGTAAAAACATCATTAAAATAGTCCATGTAACTCCAGTGGATCAACCTTAATGTTATGAAGTGATGAGAATACTTTTTGTTCTAACGTAGAACCTGGAAGCGCTGCACTGTGTTTACTACATTAACAGCGTCAGAGACTGACACAGAAGAGAAGAGATTGTTGAATAAAGTCGTTATTTTGGGGGGTTTTTGCGCACAAAAAGTATTATCGTGGCTTCATAACATTAAAGGGATAGTTCACTTTGAAATTAAATTTTGGTATGTTTTAGCTTACCTCAAGGGCATCCAAGATGTAGGTGTCTTTTTTTCCGCAGTAGTTTCAATTTTGATATTTTTAGGTCAAACCGTTCTTGTCTGTCAGTCATATAATGCAGGTCGATGGTCACTGTCTCAAAGAGCATGCACAGAGTCCAAATTAAAACAATTCCCCATCGTCCAAATTAAACAATTCCCCATCGTAAGTACACATTGATGGCCTAAGACACGAAACGAGCGGTTTGTGTGAGAAAACGAACAGTATTTATATCGTTGTTACCTCTTGTACACAGCCACGTCCAAGTGATCTGAGGGCGCGGGCGGGTATAGATATATACACTAGATGTCGCCTTGGCTACGGTTTCGTTCCAATGAACTGCAGTAGCCAAGGCGACATCTAGTGTATATATCTATACCCGCCTGCACACGTTGCAAAAACTGCTTCATTTAGAAGCTCATGTGGACTGTTTTTGAGAGTTCATGAGATATGAGATGCAAATGTGGATTTTACACTAAATGTCCTCTCACAACTCTTAAAGGGGCATTTTATTTCCCTGCCCTCATCAATATGGCCTTTTAAATGCATAATTAAGTCATTCAGAGTTGTACATGTGAAATGACAATATCCAATCTGGCAAATCAGTGTTGTGTCTATTTGGTCAAAGCTGGCACCTTTACGAGACTTCTGATAACCTGTATGGTCTCTATATAGATGAGACTTATAAGCTGCAAATTTTGTAAATGCACGGGAACAGTCAGGTACACCACAGGTAAAACAGCAGTGTGGAACATTACTGTGACCTTTCATATGCTTAGTAAAACCTACAATGGTATTGCTCTCATGTTGACACAATTTACAGTGATACATTTCTCATTTAGATTTAGGTTCAAGTTATATTAAGAAAACGATAACTATGGGAACTTTGAACAGAAAATAAAATGAACGTTCAAATCTTTTGCCAGTCATTTTGAATTTAGTTATGACGCAGGGATTTGTTAAACACTGGATTCTATGCCTCGCCTGAAACAAGAAATTTAAAATTAAAGACACATTCCTTTACTAAATAAACGTAACGTTTCGGGGGACAAATATTGGAATAAAACACTTTTACATCCCACTTACATTCCTATATCATTGTTCGCAGCAAATTTTTTTGCGTTAAATTTAGTTATGACGCAGGCCTTTGTTAAACACTGGTTTTACATGCTCTCAATAAGAAATCAAAACTGGTGAAATAAATGAGAAAATAGCAGCATCCAACGATGTTAATATCATATATTTGTCTTGTCTGCCAAACTGCAAATGCTCTAAAAATACTCTCTCGAGAGCAAATGAAAATAAAACGGTAACAAAATGCAGCATTCGTCCATAACATTTACGATGGTTTTACCTTGTAACAGTTCAGCTTCGTCTCACCACTGTTATGGCGCGCCCCGTCGCGATTCTATGCCTCGCCTGAAACAAGACATTTTAAATTAAAGACACATTCCTTTACTAAATAAACGTAACGTTTCGGGGGGAAAAAATATTGGAATCAAACACTTTTACATCCCACGAAATGTCCTGATAGCACGCAGTTGTTAACAAGTCGATCAAATTAATTGCATCTGACATGCCTATGTTATGAATTCTGTTTAAAATATGAATCGCTTAAACAGCATTAAGTAATACATTCGATTGTAATATTTATGGACGTAAATACATTCGATTGTAATATTTATGGACGTAAATTTAAGTTAACTTACCAAAAATTGAGTAAATAGTGCCTTTTATCTTCAACTCTTCTTGCCCTGCTCCAGTCCACCAGTTTTCAAACCTGTATTCAGCCCGCGCAATCCCATAATGCCACATCACAGTAAATTGTTGTAAAACCGTATGCACTACAGTGAAAACATCTCTTACCTGTAAATCAATTTACAGTTGACAGGGAAATATACTGTTAACAACTGTAATACTCTTTTTGACCCATAATGCATTGCGAATTACAGTAAAAACTTGTAAAATGATAAAACAATAAATTTCTGTAGAATTTTGCTGTAGAATCTACAGCAATTTGTTATCTCTGTAAAGCTGCTTTGAAACAATCTGTGTTGTAAAAAGCGCTGTATAAATAAATGTGACTTGACTTGTTTCAGAGTGAAGGGAAGCACACACGATTCATATACACATGATTGGTTCATGATCCGCCGGTGTTTGCAGCGTCTCAGAGCGTCTCAATTCACAGTAAATGCTGCTGAGTTTGAGTCCCTTTAATGTGCATTTGTGAACGTAACATGCGACCAACTATCTTCCCATACTTGTGATGAGAAGTGCTTTTCAACAGAAGAGAAGCTTTGAGGATCCCTGCGGGTGTCAGTCAAAAAGTTTGATGGTTTTAATGAAAATTAAGATATTCATATACATAAGTTTGTATTAAAACTAGTGCTGGGCAACGATTAATCGCATCCAAAATAAAAGTTTGTGTTTACATAATGTGTGTGTATAATTATTTTGTATATATAAATACACACAAATGCATGTATATATTTCAGAAAAATTTGTTATTTATATATTTATACATAATTTATTATATATATATATTTATATATTTTATATATAAACAACATTTTATTCTTAAATATATACATACATGTGTGTGTATTTATATATACAAAATAATTATACAAAGTACACACACATTTATTATGTAAACACAAACTTTTATTTTGGATGCGATTAATCAAGGTTAATCGTTGCCCAGCACTAATTAAAACTGTATCATGTCATATTCTAATAGCATTTCTTTAGCAAAGATAATTTAACCTCACCGCATATGTTCAATGTGCACTAAGAATATGAAAACTCGTGAAATAGCCCTGAAAATGAGCCTTGTTCTTAATAATATTATGCTTTTCATCCCATGCTCAAGTAGGTCAAAGGTGGCCCTCATTGTAAATAGAAATGTAAATGTAAAATACTGCACAGTAAATTGCACTGTTAAAGTCTTGTTGTGGAAAATATCCCGACAGATCTTGGAAAGGCCCCAAATGAAATATGTGCAAGCAGTTTAATTCAATGCCATTTTGGCATCCATGCGTACATTTGGCATATATGCCCTCGCAGACTCTCCAGGACACGCTTTGTTGTGAAAAATATTTATTGTTTTGTACTGTGTGTCATCTATTGAAATTTATGGGGCCTGAATTTCCCAATGCTTTCACAAGACCAGACCCAGTATGGCTGGATCCCAAGATCACGGCGGGACCCTTAATTGCATCTCTCTTTTTGACTGATTTCCCAGAGCTTCCCAGTGTTTTACGACTTTGCTCCCTCTTTCTAGGGATGGAGCGCATGTTTTGCCAGCGCTGCGCCACATATGCTCTCTGCTCCTCTGTGCTGATAGTATTTCATTGCTTTGTGGATGCATCAGAGGAAGGCATCTTGGTAGTTTGTTTGCATATTTCATATTCAGTTACATTTTTCAATGTTCAATTATAATAGCTTTGATAGCTCTTTTGTAATGTGATTTAGCTTTATGAAATGCTGCTGTGCTCTTCAAGACTTGACCAACAAGACTGATGGCTTCTTCTGGGAACTGCGTGCAGTTTTCATTGGAGATGGGAGTGTAATTTAACCCGGAGCAAAAGAGCTGCTCGACTCTGGATACATTGAGAATCACAATTTTTGTTTAAAAGAGAGATCAGGATTCTCCCACGATTCTGAATAGACAACTGAACAAAATAACATGTAATTAACTAGAGATTCGGACAAAATGTTTATTGCTGCTGTTGATAAAAAAATAAAATAAAATAAAATAAAAAGTTTGAGTGAATGATTCAATGACTTACTCATAAAGACTTCACTTGTTTCATAACTGGATGAATCAGTGTTTTTGAACGAATCTCTTGAATGAATGATTCAATGACTCTCTCATAAAGAGTTCACTTGTTTCATTACTGGATGAATCAGTGTTTTTGAACGAATCTCTTGAGTGAATGATTCAATGACTCACTCATAAAGACTTCACTTGTTTCATTACAGGATGAATCAGTGTTTTTGAACGAATCTCTTGAGTGAATGATTCAATGACTCACTCATAAACACTTCACTTGTTTCATAACTGGATGAATCAGTGTTTTTGAACGAATCTCTTGAATGAATGATTCAATGACTCACTCATTAAAACTTCACTTGTTTCATAACTGGATGAATCAGTGTTTTTAAACGAATCTCTTGAGTGAATGATTCAATGACTCACTCATAAAGACTTCACTTGTTTCATTACTAAATGAATCAGTGTTTTTTAGCGAATCTCTTGAGTGAATGATTCAATGACAAACACATTTTTAGCAGTCTCTTGTCGCCACCTACTGGTGTAACGATGTAATGATACAATCTTTATTTGAAGCGTCAAGTTACTTTCAAAGGTGATTTACTCTATTTTGATCATTACCGTAGACATCAGTGTTTATATCCGAACTATAAACTTTATCCAAGTACTTCTGTGATAATCTGAATTATTATAAGACAGAAATAATGATACTGTGTGGTTGAAAAGACTGTTTGTGAAGCTGTTTCATATCTATACATAACAACGGCTCTCTCTGGATCAGAACACAGATCTGAATGTTCACTGTGATCGTATTTGACAAAGCTTTAATAGAAAGAGTCGAATCACGGTCATTTAGGAATAAGATCATGTGGGTGTTTGAATTTTAGATATTTGAATGATTAATCGTGTCCAGCAATTCATTCATCTGTGCAATTTTTAAATTGTTGGTCTATGTACACATTTGTCCCATGCAGATTTGTTTTCATTGAAAATAAGCACTGCATTTAAAAGATGCTTAAATATAAAATTAGTTTTGGTTTTGATGCACAGACTGCATTGAATCAATCCAGGTTTTAAATCAGATCAGATTTATGAATATATTACATTTGGATGCACTTCATCTAGCGGTTTTTCCTCCAGAATGCATCGCTTGTGAACGCTCCCATAAGGCCTGAAACATACAAGTATGCAAACGCAGACTTGAAAGGATTGGTCAATGCACGTGCATTTCTGGCAAAGCATTATGAATTGAGTGCTGATGCATTTTAGAAACTGAATAACATGGAAAAACCAAGCATGAGAGTGTTTGACACACTTGTGTAGAGTTGCACGTGTGGCTGTGCAAAGCAAAGCTGGAGTAGAAAAGGAGCGCTTTGCCCAAACATTACACGCATTTTATTAGAGAGAACAGAAAGCATTTCAACACATAAGGATTAATATCTAGACTGACGTACGTCAGAGGTCTTAAATATTACCATGTGTGCCGTCTTGCAGCTTTGTTTGTGTTGCCCTACAAACAATTGTGTGCACTGGTGTGCATTCTTGTTTTTTTGACGCTGGTGTCATTAATTTGGACCTCACCAGACGCTTCAGATGAAATCTTGTTAAAAGCCCTATCAACATTTTCCCCTCTTTTATTTTGAAAAGCGTGTTCCAGAGACGGCTCGGCAGTGAAGTGAGGACACGCTGCTGATAGATCTCAGCTCTGGGTGGCGTGTTTCAAATTTGTGCATGTCATTACCCATTTTCACAATGTGTTTTTATAATGTTCTCCTTGTGTTTTGAAGACTGATTGATTGCCTCAGGGATAGAAGCTTTTTTAAGGATCAGGCGCATCTTTTGTAGTATTAGAGAGCTCGACTTGTCTATTACTGTGCGACTCTTAGGCCTCTTAAATTTAAATAAATTTTTTCAGCACGCGGTTTAACCCTAGATTCTGTAGATGTTTGGCAATGAAACTTTCAATTGCAAGAACTCGTCTTCACCAGCGTCTGTGAAACCGCAGACTAAGGGAGAAAGATGTAAAACATCAAAGTAGACAGATATCGTTTGGTTCTTAAGTTATTCCTGCAGTAAATATGAGCTGGAATAATGATAGTAATAAATAATCTGCAGGGCCATAATTTCTCGGTTCAGTGCAAATTCCTGCACTCACTTTAAAGCAGGGTGGGATGTAAGACAAGAATAACTTTTATGATTGACACTTTGTTTTTGAACTGTAAGGTTTGTAAATCTGTTATTCATATGCATCTCAACACATTTGTTAACTGCTCCAAGCTCTACTCCGAAAAGCTTATCGTAACCGGCGCATGCGCTGAACTTCAATGCAAAACTCAATCTGCATTCAGATTTTTAAGTTCTCTCAACTATTCCTAAAAATATAGTTGCACTACACTATCTTGTTTTGAGAATTTTAAGTTATCATATGTGAAGTGAATAATGCTATCTTGTTTCTGCAGGCGCATAAACCTTACAAACAGGGCGTAATACTAACTTTTTGCCACACCTGCCAATGGCCGGTGACTTAAGAAAATGTACTGGCCAAAATTTTTTTTCACCAGCCATGACACAAAAGCAGGCAGTTATGACACCAACACTTTAGATACTAGTGAAAATTCACAATCCTCTATTCCAATTTGACACCACAGCTAAAACTATAGCTTAACTAATATGAATTATAGCCTAGATTTTTAAAGACACGTAAACGGTGTGTAGTAAAATAAGAAAAAAACATCAAATGAAAAGAAAAGCACAAATAAATATAATACACAGTAAAAAAATAAACAGTGCTCTTCTGGAAATTTTTGTGTTATTTTTTTTCAGTGTTTGTGTAGTTTTTGTGTTACCCAGATCCTGGTTCAATCGTAACAACCAAGTGTTTGGGTAGTTTTTGTGTCACCCAGATCCTGGGTCAGACGTAACAACCCAGTGTTTGAGTAGTTTTTGTGTTACCCAGATCCTGGGTCAGATGTAACAACCCAGTGTTTGAGTAGTTTTTGTGTTACCCAGATCCTGGGTCAGACGTTACAACCCAGTGTTTGAGTAGTTTTTGTGTTACCCAGATCCTGGGTCAGACGTAACAACCCAGTGTTTGAGTCGTTTTTGTGTTACCCAGATCCTGGGTCAAATGTAACAACCCAGTGTTTGGGTAGTTTTTGTGTTACCCAGATCCTGGGTCAGACGTAACAACCCAGTGTTTGAGTAGTTTTTGTGTTACCCAGATCCTGGGTCAGACGTAACAACCCAGTGTTTGAGTAGTTTTTGTGTTACCCAGATCCTGGTTCAATCGTAACAACCAAGTGTTTGGGTAGTTTTTGTGTTACCCAGATCCAGGGTCAGATGTAACAACCCAGTGAATGGATAGTTTTTGTGTCACCCAGATCCTGGATCAGACATAACAACCCAGTGTTTGAGTAGTTTTTGTGTTAGCCAGATCCTGGGTCAAATGAAACAACCCAGTGTTTGGGTAGTTTTTGTGTTACCCAGATCCTGAGTCAGACGTAACAACCCAGTGTTTGTGTAGTTTTTGTGTTACTCAGATCCTGGTTCAATCGTAACAACCAAGTGTTTGGGTAGTTTTTGTGTTACCCAGATCCTGGGTCAAATGAAACAACCCAGTGTTTGGGTAGATTTTGTGTTACCCAGATCCTGGGTCAAATGAAACAACCCAGTGTTTGGGTAGTTTTTGTGTTACCCAGATCCTGAGTCAGACGTAACAACCCAGTGTTTGTGTAGTTTTTGTGTTACTCAGATCCTGGTTCAATCGTAACAACCAAGTGTTTGGGTAGTTTTTGTGTTACCCAGATCCTGGGTCAGATGTAACAACCCAGTGAATGGATAGTTTTTGTGTCACCCAGATCCTGAGTCAGACGTAACAACCCAGTGTTTGTGTAGTTTTTGTGTTACCCAGATCCTGGTTCAATCGTAACAACCAAGTGTTTGGGTAGTTTTTGTGTTACCCAGATCCTGGGTCAGACATAACAACCCAGTGTTTGTGTAGTTTTTGTGTTACCCAGATCCTGGTTCAATCGTAACAACCAAGTGTTTGGGTAGTTTTTGTGTTACCCAGATCCTGGGTCAGATGTAACAACCCAGTGAATGGATAGTTTTTGTGTCACCCAGATCCTGAGTCAGACGTAACAACCCAGTGTTTGTGTAGTTTTTGTGTTACCCAGATCCTGGTTCAATCGTAACAACCCAGTGAATGGATAGTTTTTGTGTCACCCAGATCCTGGGTCAGACATAACAACCCAGTGTTTGAGTAGTTTTTGTGTTACCCAGATCCTAGTTCAGACGTAACAACCCAGTGTTTGAGTAGTTTTTGTGTCACCCAGATCCTGGGTCAGACGTAACAACCCAGTGTTTGGGTAGTTTTTGTGTCACCCAGATCCTGGGTCAGACGTAACAACCCAGTGTTTGAGTAGTTTTTGTGTTACCCAGATCCTGGGTCAGACGTAACAACCAAGTGTTTGGGTAGTTTTTGTGTCACCCAGATCCTGGGTCAGACGTAACAACCCAGTGTTTGAGTAGTTTTTGTGTTACCCAGATCCTGGGTCAGACGTAACAACCCAGTGTTTGAGTAGTTTTTGTGTTACCCAGATCCTGGGTCAGACGTAACAACCCAGTGTTTGAGTAGTTTTTGTGTTACCCAGATCCTGGGTCAAATGAAACAACCCAGTGTTTGGGTAGTTTTTGTGTTACCCAGATCCTGAGTCAGACGTAACAACCCAGTGTTTGTGTAGTTTTTGTGTTACTCAGATCCTGGTTCAATCGTAACAACCAAGTGTTTGGGTAGTTTTTGTGTTACCCAGATCCTGGGTCAGATGTAACAACCCAGTGAATGGATAGTTTTTGTGTCACCCAGATCCTGAGTCAGACGTAACAACCCAGTGTTTGTGTAGTTTTTGTGTTACCCAGATCCTGGTTCAATCGTAACAACCAAGTGTTTGGGTAGTTTTTGTGTTACCCAGATCCTGGGTCAGACATAACAACCCAGTGTTTGTGTAGTTTTTGTGTTACCCAGATCCTGGTTCAATCGTAACAACCAAGTGTTTGGGTAGTTTTTGTGTTACCCAGATCCTGGGTCAGATGTAACAACCCAGTGAATGGATAGTTTTTGTGTCACCCAGATCCTGAGTCAGACGTAACAACCCAGTGTTTGTGTAGTTTTTGTGTTACCCAGATCCTGGTTCAATCGTAACAACCCAGTGAATGGATAGTTTTTGTGTCACCCAGATCCTGGGTCAGACATAACAACCAGGGTGGGAATTATACCGCGGCCACGCGGCCATGGCCGCCGTTGCCCTACACTTTGGCCTTCATGCCCCGTGAAAAAAAAAATCATCGTACGGCCACTGTGGCCTGTGTGCCCTGGCCCTCTCCAAGTTCCATGTATAAAGCGCCAGTGCGACATAGTGGGCTTGCTTTGAATTACAGCGAGCCACCCAAGTAGTCTCTGAACTTCAATTAGTTCGTGGATTCGCGCAGGTGCAGTGTAGGGCTGGGCGATATATCGATATAAAAAATATATCGATATATTTTTGAAATGCGATATGGAATTAGACCATATCGCATATCGATATAGTTCAAATTTGCGCTGTGATCCTTGCTCCCCGCGCCTCCTTTTCCACTCTGCGTGCGTGTTTAGAGCATGTTATGTTATGAGAGGCGAATCATGACTACTTCAGAAAACTTCAGACTTTCTTGTCCTGTCAGCCGTTATCCTGTTCTCGTAGCGCACACTCTTCTATTGCACGCGCAAATGCGGCGGCGCGCGCTGTATCGCCTCACTGATCAAGTGCAAAAGAAACTACAAGCATGCAACGCCGTTACGTTGTAAATTACACGAAATAAAAGTAATGCAGGTATGATTTTCATTCTATTCTATTCTATTCACCAGGAGCAGTTTCCATGTTTCATTAACAGTTATTGTTAATATTGTGTATTCACCATGGTAACTGTCCTTTCCATATTAACCCCAAAATGTCACTATTTTTTATATTTTTAAATGACTGTAGTGGCTCATACCAACATTGTATTAACAAAAACTAGTTTGGGACTGCTATTTAATAACTTTAGCATAGGCCTAATGTTTATTTATTAGTACTAGTCTTTACTATTAGTCATATTCTTACAATTTATGTTATATATATATGTATATGTAAGTATGTATATATATAGGCAAATTATAACATGTTTACACAAAATTTGTTTATAGCCTATATTGAATGTAAACTTTGATAATCATAATTAATAACTCACATTCTCACATGATATAGAGGACTGAATGAATATTTTGAATGCTTTTATTGGCATTTGTGTTGTTTCTGAATGCTTTTATTTGCATTTGTGGTGTTTCTGAATGCTTTTATTGGCATTTATGTTGTTTCTATTGTTGTGTGAGGGTGTATATCTTCTGGATGTAATGGCGCTCTCTCTCTCTCTCTCTCTCTCTCTCTCTCATTATTTTTTTAATTTTTATTTTTTTAAAGTCATAATCCATGTCTTATTCCAAATTAGGATGTTATGGTATCAATCTGAATGGGAAAACCATTGAATTGTACTCAATGGCCTTTGTGCCCTGTCAATATGGCCTTGGTGCCCCTAAAAAAAAAGAAAAGGTGGAGGCCTAATGGCCTTGCCCCTAAAATAACATAATTCCCACCCTGGTAACAACCCAGTGTTTGAGTAGTTTTTGTGTCACCCAGATCCTGGGTCAGACGTAACAACCCAGTGTTTGGGTAGTTTTTGTGTCACCCAGATCCTGGGTCAGACGTAACAACCCAGTGTTTGAGTAGTTTTTGTGTTACCCAGATCCTGGGTCAGACGTAACAACCCAGTGTTTGGGTAGTTTTTGTGTCACCCAGATCCTGGGTCAGACGTAACAACCCAGTGTTTGAGTAGTTTTTGTGTTACCCAGATCCTGGGTCAGACGTAACAACCCGGTGTTTGAGTAGTTTTTGTTACCCAGATCCTGGGTCAGACGTAACAACCCAGTGTTTGGGTAGTTTTTGTGTTACCCAGATCCTGGGTCAGACGTAACAACCCGGTGTTTGGGTAGTTTTTGTGTTACCCAGATCCTGGGTCAGACGTAACAACCCAGTGTTTGAGTAGTTTTTGTGTTACCCAGATCCTGGGTCAAATGAAACAACCCAGTGTTTGGGTAGTTTTTGTGTAACCCAGATCCTGGGTCAGACATAACAACCCAGTGTTTGAGTAGTTTTTGTGTTACCCAGATCCTGGGTCAAATGAAACAACCCAGTGTTTGGGTAGTTTTTGTGTTACCCAGATCCTGGGTCAGACGTAACAACCCAGTGTTTGGGTAGTTTTTGTGTTACCCAGATCCTGGGTCAAACGAAACAACCCAGTGTTTGGGTAGTTTTTGTGTTACCCAGATCCTGGGTCAGACGTAACAACCCAGTGTTTGTGTAGGTTTTGTGTTACCCAGATCCTGGGTCAGGCGTAACAACCCAGTGTTTGTGTAGGTTTTGTGTTACCCAGATCCTGGGTCAGACGTAACAACCCAGTGTTTGGATAGTTTTCGTGTTACCCAGATCCTGGGTCAGACGTAACAACCCAGTGTTTGTGTAGGTTTTGTGTTACCCAGATCCTGGGTCAGACGTAACAACCCAGTGTTTGTGTAGGTTTTGTGTTACCCAGATCCTGGGTCAGGCGTAACAACCCAGTGTTTGGATAGTTTTTGTGTTACCCAGATCCTGGGTCAGACGTAACAACCCAGTGTTTGTGTAGGTTTTGTGTTACCCAGATCCTGGGTCAGACGTAACAACCCAGTGTTTGTGTAGGTTTTGTGTTACCCAGATCCTGGGTCAGGCGTAACAACCCAGTGTTTGGATAGTTTTTGTGTTACCCAGATCCTGGGTCAGACGTAACTACCCAGTTTTTGGACATAACATGATTATTTATACAGTGCTTTTTACAGTACAGATTGTATCAAAGCAGCTTCACAGAGATAACAGGAAAATAATGCAACACAGTTTGTTTCTAGAAGAAAATTGCGTCATCGTCCACCTGAAGTAAGGCAGATCAATGATATTGTTGAATATTAAATGTCCCCAACTAAGCCAAAAGCCAAGGCAACAGTGGCAAGGAATGTTAATGTGTTTGTAAATGTAAAAATGTTATGACAAATACAAAACAGAAGTTTCAACAAAAGTCAGAAAAACAATAATCCTATAACAGTAACGGCATCATTTATTTATGAAGCACTGCATTCTGGGAATTCACCCTTGAACAATTCAGCAGTATTTTCATTTTAAAATGCTTTGTTCCGACGGATGTGTTTAACGAGTTGGGAAAACGTGGGCGAATTCTGTTGGTCTAACGTGGGTTTTTATTTAGTTTCAAGTAATTCACATTTTTGTATATTTTTTACTTCAAAAATTCAGAAGAGTGCATGAACAATGATCAAATGTAAACTCTGTCTGAATGCAATGCAATTCCCTTTTGGATAAAAGCAGCTGCCAAATGCGATGGGTTTGATTTCTAGGAAATGCACGTTCTAATAAAACATAAGTGCACTTTGGATAAAAGATGCAGGCAAATGCATGGATGTTGTTTCTACACAGAGCAATTGCAGCAAGGTTTTCTTTTCAGGAATTGCATAAACTGCTCTCCGTCGCTTTGGGAATATTTAGGTCTTAAAGCAACGCTGGAATTCTTCAAGTCGAAGTCCCTCGTGCATAATAAAACTGCAGTCCATTACAGGATATCATTGGCTGACTTTATCAACACCATCAAGTGGATGTAATTATGGTTGTAAAAGCCTCCAGGTTTCAGGCTAAAGCATGGGATCGGGAAATACAGGTTTTTATGATGTGGTGCTGTTTGAGGACATCTGGAACACATCCAGCACGCCATATTAATGCTCCGGTGGAGATATATATATCAACTTACATATGTTGTGTAAATAGGGCTCTGTAACCGGTATAGATCTAATAAATCATCAGGATTGATCATGAGTTCAGTCTTTCTTTAGCTCTGGTGAGTCTCTAACATCCATGCGAGGAAGAAACTTCATGCGGAGTGAACTTTGCCCAGAGACTGTATTATTTCCACATGTGTGGAAAATTATTTGTTACAAGGACAGGATTGTTTAACGTGACAAAATACTTCATGCGGCGCTGGACATTTGTAGCTCTCAAACACGTCTGGAGTGTGTGTGTTTGTGTGGGCTTTATACATCATCACCTTTAAGAAAAAACATATTTCTTCAATTCAGTGTATTCAAAAGGGTCATGTTACTGTGTTATTTGAGTTTTTATTATAGTTTATTAACATTTAGACTTATTTTTTAGTTTTAATGTTAATTTTAGTTAAATTTTTTATATTTTATTTTACATTAATCTATTTTTATTTCAGTTTTATTTTATTTTTGTATTTATTTATTTTATTTTTATCAATAATTTTAGTGCTTCAACTTAATTCAGTTTATTGTCAAGGCAAAATTTCAAATTTTCGTTTAGTTTGTTTTTCAACTAATATTTTTATATATATATTTAGTTTACATGTTAATTTAGGTTTCATTTATAGTCCTTTTGCTATGTGCTTTTGTCATTTTATTCTTTTTTTTTATTTTTTTATTTAGTTTTACTGTATTTATCTATTTTTTTTATATTTGTATTACTTTAACTTATTTCAATTTATTGCCATGGCAAATTTTAAGTGTGCTCATTTTATTAGGTTTTATCTTTATTTTATTTTTTTAATATTGTTATTTAGGTTTAATTTTTATTTCAGTTTTAGTTCTTTTTTTCCTTTCTTTTTTACATTTATTTAGTATTTTTCAACAATTTTAGTGTCTTAGCTTATTTCAGTTTTATTTAATTTCAAATTTTCTATTCACTTTTTTCAACTAATATTTTATTTCAGCTTTATTTCAATTAACAGACTTTTTTAATAGTTTCAGTTTTAGTTTTATCTGACGATAATAACCCTGGTTATTAAACAGTCACTTGTTCAAGATGTCGTTTCCAAGCACATCAATATTCTAAATATGCTTTTATATTTTCCAGTGACGAATTCTTGAGGCGTTCTTCATGTAAAACTCTGATATCTCCGTCAGCTGTTGCTTTATAATACGAGATCTTGCTGTTTTAGGAAACTATTGATCTGCTGTTTTGCGAAGTCAAGCATAAGCTGCTCATTCAGGCTGTCAATCATGTTTGTAAAATGGGTTTGGATGGACTAATGCTCCATCGTTTGGGAATTTCCTATGGGTTTTTACAATAGCGGTTTGTGTTTTATGAGTAAAATGTGGTCAACATTACTGGAAGACACTTTCATGTCTACAGTATAAATTACACACAGTGGACTTTACTGCTATTGGGCTTTTTTTAAACTTGAGTTGCTATATAAGGATTACACCAACTTTTGCCAAACATATAAACTCATAGAGTAAAAAAAAGAAAAATGATGTGATTTACGTTGTAGAACAAAATGTCTATAAAAGTAATATTAATCACAAACCTTATTTTACTCATCGAAACCCAGCATCCTAAAAACCCATAGAAATGTCTGATGTCGACGACTCAATTACAGTATTAGTAGACCGTCTGTTTAATATTTAATAACGCTTTATGTTCTACAGTAACTTACTCTACTACCCTGAACCCTAAACTCACAGACTAATGAGAGTTAGTTTTATAGGGCTGGGCTTTTACTGCATAACATGGAGTTTATTAAAAGATCAATTGTTTTACGTCTTCAGCATTTTCTTCACTCAAGAAACACTATATATATAAAGGCTGATGTTTTATGTGGAGAAGAGTCACCGTCAGTATCCCGTCTTAAATATCTTCATCTTTAATAACATGAGATTTTGGCCAAATGACAGCAGAATAGTTACAGTAAACTTTATAACTTTATAATCTTCCTGTTATAATGACGGATTAAACATTATCTGGTCAAATACCTCGTCACTCCGTTTGAGCTTGATTTTGGTCAAATGTTAATAATATACAATGACACATGCAAGAGTATGATCATATAAAGCCACAATATCATCTCTTTCAACACAGTGTTATTTTTTTTTATTTAAATAGTGCTTTTTCGACAATAATGTCTGTATTATGGTGTCATATATATTCAAACGCGCATATCTAGACTAAACACGTAATACGCATGTCAGCGTTTTCACAGATTCACGTTTTTGAAGTTTACACAGAGATGATCCCGTTTTTGCACCTTGGATCAGCGTGTGTGTTCTCGAGCTCCAGACACTGATGTGTGTGAATGAACATCCAGAACACATTACAAGTTTCTGTTTTCTGTGAGAACGGTGTGTGTAATGATCTTTACAACGGAAGTGAATCAATCAAAACTAACTTTATCTGGACAATAACTTTAGGTTACACTTTATTTTAAGGTGTCGTTGTTACAGTGTAATTATATATTTAAGTACTGAGTAATATTCAGCAACAACATGTACTTACTATAGGGTTAGGGTTTGGTTGAAGGTTAGTTGCATGTAATTATGCATCATTTACTGTTATTACTATGGTAAGTACATGTAACATATGTAACAAAGACACTGTAAAATAAAGTGTTACCTAACTTTATCCTAGATCTGCTGTAAAGCCTAAACTATCTCTGTTACTGTAATCTCCTGTTATCACTGTAAAGCTGCTCTGAAACGGACTGTATTGTTAAAGCGCTGTATAAATGAAGTGACTTTTGTCATTTTCCTGACAAGTAGCGGTTCTGGTTATACGATTGGGTTTGGGAAAGTTAGTTGATAGTCATTGATAGTAGTTGAACTTGTAAAGTTGCTTTGGCCCAGTTTACAGCTGGAGTTGAGATGCGTTTCGGTCCATCGGATCACAGTAGACGAGGGACACATTCCCGTTTAATTCCGACTCTTTGCTCCATCTAAAGGGAATATAGAATGTTTATTGAAATAAAGTCTGCAAACCAGCATCTGAACGCAAGATACCATGTTTATGGCGTTTCATCCAAGTCATTTATGATGTAGGAAACAGCCAGATTGCATGGAAACGGTGAAAAGTTCAATTCGCAACTTTGGATGAAAATTATTAACTGTGGATTATCGTAGATCATAACGGGTGACAGCTTCAGTCATTATAAAGGAAGCACTCTTTGTTCACTTTCAGTTTTATAACCCGTTTCTCATGCAATTAGTTAAACGCTTTTGATAGCCATAATTAAATGTGGGATTGAATCCCAAAATGCAATGATTGACCATGACAATGGACGGTACGAATTAAATGTTACTTAAAGTGAAGTTTTCACCATTTTCACCATAAAACAGGTGAAAAAATCCCACAGACGCACATTAGAGGAGCTCGAACCCCATCTACAAATCACATCATCACAATTGCAGAATTCAGAATTCATAATGCATATGGTTTCAAAGCAGCTTTACAAAAAAAAAAAACCTTGAAACTATTGGTGTTAATACACTTGTAATTTCTTGGCTTAAGGGGTTTGACTAGACTAGATTCTTTTCATTCTTAACACTCATTTACTATATAATATGTGCAAAAGAAGCACATTCTGTCACTCTGCTTCTCCTCTCAAAGAAAGAAAACATTTCCACATATCTGAAGGCGTGATGCATCATGAATCTTCAGTCCCGTGAAAACCAGACAGCAATAAAAGTTAATAGTTTTTAGAAAAAAAAAAAGAAAATATTTGCCTGCTGTTACTCTAAGCGATGGAGTAATTTCACAGAACAAGTAACATAATGTAAGACAAACTGTACGCCGGTCGGACTCTGACAGCGAGGTCCTCAATCTGCCTCTGTTGAAGTGTTTTAATATCTGTAATATTTCATGCAGACGGTTTTGTATTGCGACCGTGTTCAGCGGCGGGGGGGGCATTCGAGGAACTGGAAGACATGCGTTACTGAGTCTAAATTTCTGCATGATGCATTTTACATTCTAAAAATGTACAAACATTTCTTTCATACTTTAGACTATATACAGTGAAATTCATTTATATATAAAATATTTTTTTTATATATAATTCAGAAGGTAAAAAAAGAAGCAGGAATGAACTATATGCATATCCTATATTGGATATTAACATCCAATAGTGTAAATCGCGGCAGCAGCTTCAGGTTGGTAATCCAAGGCATTGTTGTTTATCTTTACTTCCGGGGTTCTTCCCACCGGAGCCTCACTTTCGATTTCAAAATGGCGGCTGCGTGAAATCAGCATATACAGCACTAACAGGGAACGATCCCTCACAGTTCTAATGGAATGTTCGATCTAAGTTTTTGGAATGTTACATTTTTAAATGTTGCAACTTATTTCGGAATGTTCAGAGACATTCAAATGTAACATTCAGTGTTTGAAGAATGATGAAAAAAGAATGATTCCTTAAAGTTTGCATAGCCAAGAAAAAACATGGTAACCCTTTACAATAAGGTTCATTAGTTAACGTTCGTTTTAAAACCTCTAAAATAAGTGTTATGATTTATAAACATTTGGAAGCTTGCGTCTAATCTTGGAACTGCAGTTGGAAAAGTCTGAATTTTGAGATAAAAAGGCTCGTTTATTTTCAGAAACAAACTTCCAGGAACATATTTGCTGCTTACAAAAATTATTTTGCCAGAATATAATTCATATTGTAGTTACAACATCTTCTCCTTAAAACTGCAGTGAACCAAAGACAGTCTCAAAAACACGCTTTGAAATCGCTGGTGTTTCTGACGTCACAAACTACCTTGTAACCAATCAGATCAACGTGTGATCGTCAACCAGTGGATCTCTGAGCTGAGTGAGTGAGTGGAGGCGGGGCTCATTTGCATATTCATAGAACCGCGCATACTAAATGAGGCGAGGGTGTCGAGTTACATTCAAGATATTTTAAGGCATGAAGAAATTTATTCAAGGAAAAAAACATTTAAATATGTCATTTTGGTGATCAAAGATGAGATAGAATCGACTACAGGATGACTTTAAGCTTTGTGTAAAATCCAAAGATCATGTTTTCTGGAGCGATGTCGATTAACAGCTGACACTCGCGTTGATGTCCTGCGGCCCAGAACGAACAGCACAATGAGAAAAGAGTGCAACTGAACCTGTGAAAACAAGCGAAACCAATCACAAGTATGAAAACAGCTCAAGAACATTTCTGCATGATGCAAAGCACGTGAGATCTGACCAAAAAAAAAGAAAAAAGAAACCCGAGGTCAAAAGGGGTAAACACAAAGCAAATCTGTGCGCTCTTTGTTTCATTGACCTCCTGGAATGTTCTGCTCTTTTAGCTGGTTGAAAATGACACTCGCTGTTCGAGAGCTTCAGATGCTCAGAGCCTTCTTTCTTCTTCTGCGCTCGACGTGATCTAACGCTGATTTAGGACCGGGTTTGATCTCCTCTCGGACGTCAACACTGATTGAGCGAGTGTTTGTACTGTACAGTTTTCAGGGTGAACGTGGCCAATGGTGGAGCGAGCCTGACCTCGATAGACCCCGTTTGCACCTCTTTCCACACGGTCCGCTTTGTTTTGTCAACAGACACAGTGAATAAATGCTGGCGTTAATAGAGAGAGCAGAACCCAGCGAACAAAGAACTTCTGAGGACGTGTTGTTAACGTTTCCAAGCATTTTTAAATGTCTTAAAAGTGTTTTTGGTAACACTTTAAAATAAGGTTCATTAGTTCATGTATTTACTAACATGAACTAACAATGAATAATACATTTGTTGTAGTATTTATTAATCTTTGTTAAAAATCCAGCTGTTCATTGTTTGTTCATGTTAGTTCACAGTGCATTAACTAATGTTAACAAATACAACCTTTGATTTTAATAATGTATTAATACTAACTAAGATTAATAAATGCTGAAAAAGTATTGTTCATTCTCAGTTGCACCGATATGAACATTTTGCCCGATACCGATAACCGATAATTCTTTATATTTGAAAGCCGATAACCGATATATCGGCCGATAAATCTAAATCCACATTTTTATATAATTTTCTGAGAGCCTGATTACAAAAACAAAAGTCTCACCAATAAAATCCACGTCCCAAACACACAATTAAAATGTTCTTATTAAAGTTTTATGAAGCCGATATGACCGATTTTCCTTTTTCAAAGTGATTCCAATCATATTTCAAGCGATTCAAAACCCTCATGTTGAACAGTCGCATCTGAAGCTTCTCAGCTGAAGGAAATAATACATTATTTATCGGCTTTAATATAAATTGACGATAACGTTAAAAATGTGCACATCGTCCGATACCGATATAGTGGCCGATATATATCGTGCATCCATTTTTAAACCCCTGTAATGAATTACAGTGTATTTTTCTCTGTCTGCTTTCAGCTGAAGATGGAGATGGAGATGAATGCTAACGAGTATCTGCCTTCAGGTCTGATTAACCTCGTTAGTGCACACCTGGATGAGCTCCACATCTGCATCTCTGCTGGATATTGAGAGTCCATCAGTGGAATTAGCCAATGCTTAATGACAAGACTCATTTGGGACTCCATATTTAACTCCCAAAACTTCAAAGTTGTCCTCGTTTAGCTCCTCGTGTCATATTTACACTTACCAGAGTACAAATGGGGTTTGGAATTATTAGATAGACATCAGATGGCGGTTTATTTATTTATCTGGGAAGCGCAGCACATCCGACTGGCCTTGATTTTCGTCACTTGCACTGAAATGTGTTAAAGTAGTTTATGCTTGTGGGCATAAAAAGTTTTCCTATGGTAATTTGATTAATATCTGACATTTAAAGCAAGCACGTCCAGATGCTCATGGAATATCAGTGTCTCTGAAGGGATGATGTTAGCGTTCGTATGACGCGCATCTGTGAACGCTTGTCTTTGCTTACAGTGTGTGTGAGATCGTTCACTAATCACGCTAGCACACTAGCCTGCGGGCACAACCTAAAGTACAACCTTTATGTCCGCTTATTGCTCGTTCTGTTTGACGTAGTGAAACTCCAGATCTGTTTCCTTCATCATGAATCCTGATCGTGAGCGACACGTCAGGCTGTTTCACCATTGACTCGTGTATGTTTAGATATATTAGAGAAAATAAGCCTGACGAATGAAATCATAGCCAGTGGAACAGTTTATTGAACCTTTTGACAAAATATTATTTATTATATTTGATACATCAGCCTTTTAGGGCTGATATAGTGAGAATAAAGAGGAAAAAACAGCTCAGTTTTATTCAGAGACTGAGCAAAAAAAAACATGCATTTTGCTGCAGATGCTGATATTTATATGGACAAAAAGATGAAATTCTGATGCTTGAAATGTAAATCAAGGAGATATTTGCATGCATTTTTAAATATAAATACCAATACCTGCCAATAATATGTCTTAGTAAGATGATAAATTAAATGCTAATTTTTATGATCAAAACATGCAGTTCAATGATGATTGAGAGATGAACAAATAAGCCTGATGATCTCATGATTTTTATAATAAATAATGTCTGATAATCAGGTAAACCGAAGCTGCTTCAGTGCAGATCAAATATTACTCATAATATAACAGCTATTCTTATGTTTACTTGAACAAAATAAGAATGATTCTAAAAAAAACCTGACATTTTTTGGCTTTTCTTTCTCTAATTGAAATTGTACTGAAACACAAGACATTTGAGAAGAGAGTAAACCAGTGGTTGCAGGAGACAGACACAAACAAAATGCAGTTTTTGTACAATAATTATGGCTTAGTGACTGTTAAATAGTGGATATTTAAACTAAATATGAATCAAAATAAATAACATTTTGCACTTATTTATTTGCATTATTTTACAGTACATTATTTATTTATTTATTTTTAAATTATAATAATGTACTGTAAAATAATGCAAATAAATAAGTGCAAAATGTTATTTATTTAGATGTGCAAAATTAGGAAAAATGTATGTGCTCTACTGTTCAAACATTTGAGTCTCTTCTGCTCAGTAAAGCTGCTTTAATTTGATCAAAAATACAGTAAAAATTGTGAAATATTATTCAAATGTAAATCATCTGTTGTCTATGTGAATATACAGTAAAGTGTAATTTATTCCTGTGATCAAAGCTGATTTTCAGCATCATTACTCCAGTCTTCAGTGTCACATGATCCTTCACAAATCTGTATAATATGATGATTTGATGCTCGAGAAACATTTATGATTATTATCAGTGTTGAAAACAGTCATATTTTTGAGGAAACTGTGATGCATTTTATTTCTCAGGATTCTTAGATGAATATAAAGAAACAGCATTTATCTGAAGTAGAATCTATTGTAACATTGTAAATCTCTTTACTGTCACTTTTGATCAGTTTAATGCGGCCATGATGAATAAAAGCGTTCATTTCTTTTTGACTCTAAAGTTTTGAATGGGAGTCTCTATAGTTTGCTTTCATGGTATGTGTTAAAATAATGAACATTAATATCTAAATGATGGTTGGACAGAGATGAATGGAGCATCTTCCAGGCGCAGAAGAGCTGTGCGTTTCTCCGAGATCATCGGGTTCAAACAGGAATGACTCGTTCTGTATTTTGTCTCGATCTGCTCAAATTCATCCTCGACCAAAGAGAGCTTCTGAGTTCCTCCTGAAACGCATGTAAATGCGAGTCCTCTGCTAACTTTGAAGAGCGGCGCTATTATTAGCATGAGAAGGCAAACGAGGACAGTCAGCGAGTCCATGTTTCTGTTCACATGATGAAAGGAGAGTCTCTCCTCACACTAATGATTTGAGTCACGACTCGTGCGTTTGAAAGGAGGTCAGGCTCACTCTCAGCGCTTTTAGACCAAACTAGTGATTTTCATTTATTGTCAGTCCACATTACTTCGTTACAAAGGCTGCGGATGACGTGTTTCCCGGACCAGCAGAACACAAGTGCTTTTGTGAGAGAGCCGTGTTTGTTAGTTTGTCATTTAACCTCAGGAATCCCAGTGTTAGATAAGGTTTTTGAAGGTTTTTATGGAAACAACGGTTAGATTCATGATCATAACCGTCATAGACATCTTGTTTTTCCCAATACTCGGTACAGTCCGTCAATATTAGTTTCCAATCACTGATTCGTAAGCTTTTACAGTTGTCTCTTGGATATTTGGTGATGTCTTTGTTTCAGGTTAATTGAAAGTCACATTTATTTTTAGAGCATTTTAAGCTAAACGGATCGTTTCGGCTTGACAGGAATAAACAGGAAAATGACAGAATCGGTGATGCAAACCTCATCAACTATGAGACAAGTTCAGTATCGGCTGTAAAGCAGCTCTACAAAAATGTTCAATGTTGCAGAGATTATCAATTATTAAACCGATTCAATTCAGTTCAATAACAATTTCAATGTTGCAAAATTCATAAAATATTAAACAGATTCAATTCAGTTCAATGTTGGATTTAATTCAGTTCAATAATTTCAATGTTGCAACATTCATCAATTATTAAACAGATTCAATTCAGTTTAATGCAGCATCAATGTTTCAAAATGCATCAATTATGAAACTAATTAAATCCAGTTCAATGTTGATTTAATTCAGTTCAATAACAGTGTCAATGTTGAAACATTCATCAATTATTAAACGGGTTCAATAACAGTGTCAATATTGTATAGTTAATCAATTATTAAACTAATTAAATTCAGTTCAATGTTGATTTAATTCAGTTTCAATAACAGTGTCAATGTTGCAAAATTAATCAGTTTTAAAACCAATTGAGTTTCATCTGTACATCAGCTCTACAGAAGTGTCATTATTGTCAAATATTTTAGGTTGTTTTTGTTGAAAAAGAAACCAAATATCAGTACATACTGAGTTTAAAATGTCTGTTTCTAGTTATTAACTTTTGGTACTTTTTATGACATACTCTCTATAAAATAATATTTCTGGCAGTAGTCTTTAATAAGTATTAGCCTCGAGGGAATAAAGACATACTGTGTTATAATTTAACCGTATACTGTTTCCATAATCAGTAAAAAACTTCTGTTTTAGATGCTGAAAATCATTCTCTTCTTGCATGAAGCGCAATATTGCTCATTAGGACTGGGTGAAATGTTGAATATGTAGGATTATTATTGTTTTTCACTATATATAAATGTAACCAACATCCCATTCATTTTGATGCACTTGTCTTGAATATTAAGTTCACCAAAGCAATGGACCAGTTGAGTTCGTTCCTTGTGTCAAGACCTCAATATTTTTTAAGATATTTAATAAGAGTTTCTACCAATATACTGTAAATCTCAAAAAGTATTATTCTTCCCTGTGTTTTTTACATTACATATGTTGAACTGCGTTGGCGATTCGGTGTAACCCTTGTGCGATCTTATGGACATTTTAGTTTTTTTAAGTTTTGTTTTTGTGATAATTTTGCCTGTGTTAATGCCAACCACATACATGTTGGCACAGGTGTGTATTTGTATTGGAATTTTACTATTTCACCGCCATTTCCTTTAAAAAATCTATTTTGCACTAGAAACACACAATAGTTCCTCTCTGGACCTCAAGGACAGAAATGTCCCCGTTGAAACCCATTAAAGCTGCAATTTATAATCCCAGGGCCATTTAACTATAAAATGATGCAATCTTTGTTAATATTCTTTCATTCTGTTTTTCCCAGATGTTGACATTTTCTCAGGTTTGGTCTATAAAGCAAATACTCACTTTATCCCTGTTTTCTATTTCGGTATATTATAGAGCCAGTTGGATAAATTATGCAGCGATAATTGTGTGTGTGTGTTGGTATGGATGTCAGAGTGTGGTTTGTATGTGTGTATAATATTTGAGAGAGAAAAACTCTACTGGATATCCCAAATCCAACACTGTGTCCCAGTGAGTTTTGCTGGGAAATGTGTTAGTGCGCCCAAACACTGAAAGCTCATTTTTTGAGATATCATCCTCAAATGTGGAACACGACTCGTTTAGGTTTATGATTTTGATTTTCTAGCAGTTTTAGAGTTCAACATGATTCATAAAATATAAATGTTATATAACATCATGTTCATAAATAATTTTCATAAACATAAACCTATATGTGACCCTGGACCACAAAACCAGTCACATGGGTCAATTTTTTTCGAAATTGAGATTTATACATCATCTGCAAGCTGACTAAATAAGCTGTCCATTGATGTGTGGTTTGTTAGGATAGGACAATATTTGGCTGAGATGCAACTATTGTAAATCTGGAATCTGAGGATGCAAAAAAATCGAAACATTGAGAAAATCTCCTTTAAAGTTGTTCATTTATGTTGGCGATTGTGCAGCATTCACTCACACAAATACATGTTTTATATATTTACGGTAGGAAATTTACAAAATATCTTCATGGAACATGATCTTTACTTAATATCCTAATGATTTTTGGCATAAAAGAAAAATCGATCATTTTGACCCATATAATGTATTGTTGGCTTTTGCCACAGATATCCCCGTGCGACTCGAGACTTTTGTACTTCAACAATAATCTGCCATGGGTCTTATTTAAAATAAGACCAAACTTAATTAAGTCTGTGCTCCCAAGATTAAATTTTTTATGACCGTTTTAGTAAATGTCTGTCCACTATATGGACCTATGTGTAACTCTTTTGAATTGACGCGTAAGGGTTAAATGATGGATCCTTTGATTGAAGAACCATTTCACTCATTAAAATCCAATCAGGAGAGAGCGTTTCCTCTCTGTGTGCTTGATCGTGCTTTGATCGGATGTTCCAACAGGACACAAACGAGTCTTTGTCAACACGAAGAGAGGCCTCTGAGAATCTGATCCGAGAGCCCAGAGAAGCAAACAAGCCCACGAGACCCTCAGGCCACGGCAGGCCATGCGTATTCCTATCATACATGTCAAAACATTGAGCAAGCGCGGCCTCGGATGACCTTTGCCTCCTGTCAGTGAGTCAAGCGTACACACGCATTATACATTATATGCTAGAAAGCCGTGAAGTGCATTCACAGTTGAGCTTTACAGTTTAAATCATTTATCATGACATAACACATGACATTTATAAATAAAATAGTACAGTATGCATACAATATATCTATGATCATGTGGTTTATCATCCCCACATTATACACTGAAAAAATATATATTTGTAGGAGAAAATACTATTTCAGTTTTTTTTACTTCAAGATTTCACGTTAAATTCAATTTTGTTACTTGCCATTTCTTTCAGTAATTATTTGTGAGATTTACCATAATAAATCCTTCATAATAAATCCTAACACCTATTTCTTTAGTGTCGTATACTGTTGGTTTACAGGGTTGAATGTCGTGAAAATGATTCTCCAGTGCAAAAATATTAATACATTTTCTTTTATTCAAAATATTAAAAACATTTTCCTGTGTTGAATTGTGTAATGTTCTTAAGATTCACCCTTAAAAATATCGTGAAATCTTAAAAAACTTTAAACTTTTAATATCTTTTAATGCAGCTCATGCAACTAATCTAATCATTCATTTCTGAACTTGGATCATTTCTTGTACCAGAACTTTGTTTTTATACTATAATTTTAACCTGTTTGTGAAATTTGACACCAGTGTTATTTTAGTATCCTTGAAATAATATGATTTTTTTATATATATATGCACTTGATATGATATTTTCAATATGACGTTTTTATTTTCCTTCAGTTTTTTTTATTCATTTGAGTTAGTTTAGTCATTTACTTTTGTGTTTTTGTCTTTTTTATAAGTTTTTATCTAGGTTTTATTAATTTTATTTCTGTTTATTTTCATACATCAAGTTAAACTAAATGAAAAAGAGAAATTTGCTGAAATAAAATAGGTTTTATTTTTATAACGGAAATGTTTTTAAGGAGTTAATCTGAAGTGTAATAACCCTTTTGGACAGTTGTTGATTGTGATTGCTGTTGTCCTGATGGAGATGTAGTTCCTCAACGCCGGACTCTGGTGCCGATGCGACTGTGTGTTGTTCTGTTGTTCTGCACAGACTCAAAGGGTTAAACCCTATACATTAACCCAACGTTCATGTAAAGAACACATCGTTTAACCTTTACTAAGAGTAACGCTGTGTTTGTAGATGTGTTCCTGTGCTGATGGGACACATTTCTCCCAGTATGACCTCGACCCGGGACATAAGACCTGTTTTCTCTCCGGGTCAGAGACTATCAGAGGTCAGAGGTCATGAACTAAACTAAACTAAGCAAACTTGCTGTCAGTGCACATCCGCAGGTCCATCGGTTAAAGACGGACCGATGGATTAAATTGATCCATTTCTGGGCATTTGAACACGAGTTAATGGAAATGCTTTTTTGGTTTTTACCAGTTAATGCATTAAAACTGTGTTTGGGGGAAATAAAATGGGACAAATACAGGCTATATAGCATAAATGTTTTATATAGTATAAATGTTTCACATAAAGGTGGATAAAAGGGTTTTAAAATAATTCCATTGGTATAAAAATGATTTTAACACCAGTATTAAGTTTTAGACCACTGGAATTATTTTAAAACACTTTTATCTACCTTTATGTGAAACATTTATACTATATAAAACATTATATATAGCCTGTCTAAAACACTTATATAACATATGTATCACTGTATAAAAAACTTTTATATATATATATATATATATATATATATATATATTCTGTGTATATATAGCATTAAATGTTTAACATAAAAAGTGTTTCAGACAGTCAACAGGCATAATAAGATTTATGAACTAAAGAAAATCAAATTTAAAGTTTTAGAGATAAAATCTTAACATTTAGATAGTAATATTAGCACATTTTGGTCAGTCTCGGCAGATGATTTCAGCTTTAATAGTGTTCTATGCCATGTTTCATATTGTATTTTTAGTATTTGAATGTTTTTGAAACTCTCTCTCTTTCCTTTGGTTTACAGAAACACTGGATGACAGCAGAAGTGAACATAAAGGTACGGCTGTTAAAGAA